>SJXQ01013124.1:201632-558173 GCA_006408695.1 Aepyceros melampus | reverse complement strand
TTTTTTTGATGATCCAGCAGATGTTGGCAATTTGATCTCTGGTTCCTCTGCCTTTTCTAAAACCAGCTCGAACATCTGGAAGTTCACGGTTCACATATTGCTGAAGCCTGGCTTGAAGAATTTTGAGCATTACTTTACTCTTTAGTGCTCTGGTATAAACTTCAGTTGTAGTACCAGAGTATGTAGGACTCAGTCACCTCTCAAGGACCTTCAACTTCGAGTCTCATGCTAACAAGGTGCATTTGTTTACATACTCCCCTTAGTCTGTGGTCCATATGAATAGAAATGTCAAAAATATGAAGAGACTATATTTCTCCTCTGTCTGCCCTGGAGGTTTTGCTAGTTTTATTAGACTTGGCCCAGTCTCATTTCTTAGTAACTCAGGGTTTTGAAATTGGTCATCTGCATTCCTGTTAGAAGTAGGTCAACTTACCCACTTCCAGATGAGTAAGGACATAAAAATTCAATGAGAATAATAATCATGTCATATTATGAACGTTTACCATGTGCCATAATCTGTGATATGTGTCTTAGATGTGCTAATTCAAATAATCTTCCAAATCACCCTCTAAGACAAGGGTAAGTTTTCCATGTATAACTTCTGAGTTTCTGTCTGTGCATACATGCCATCTCACTTAATCCTTAAAGCCACTTTGTAATATACTTCATTTCACTAATGAAGAGACTGAGGTTCTTTAGATTTCCTCTTCAAGTCATCTGATTTTGATTCCTGCTTGTACAGCTGATCTTCTACAGGCTGTTTGTTGTTGTTGTTGTTGTTGTTGCTGTTTTTATGCATCTTGGCCTTTCTTGCCATCCATTAATCATGAATATGGTGTATCAGATATTCAGAGTTGAGTCTTTTGGGAGAGATTGAAGAGATAATTTGCTTCTGGGAAAAACAGTTTTGTCAAGGCTTATGGATAGTTTAAAGCCCTATAATTACAAAAGGTTTTACATCAAGACCCAGGACTGGCCAAATGGACTCAAACATATGAATTGACCTTCATTAACCCTAACTCACTTCAGTATTCTTGCCTGGAGAATCCCAAGACAGAAGAACTTGTTGGGCTGCCATCTATGGGGTCGCACAGAGTCAGACACGACTGATGTGACTTAGCAGCAGCAGCAGCAACGCGATTTGAGAAGAGATGGGGTATGCTGACAGTAAGGAAGAATACCTCAAGTTCTCCGTGAAGTGTTCTTTCATCTTAAATGAACAGAAGAAGATCAGATATAGCATAGCTGTAGTTGTTTTATCATATTAAAAAAATCAATATTAACTTTTAGCAACTGGTTTTTGCAACTGTTTATATTTTGGGTTTTAAGAGGCTTTACCAAAATAATTCCATAGTCTTGTCCTTTTCTTGCCTGCCCCCCATCCCCCGGCCTATTTTCATTGTTGAAAAATTGTAAAACATAGAAGAGCAAAAGAAGAAATGAAAAATGGCCCTTGGTTGGCCTCCTTGCTTGATGTCACAGGAGAAAAGACCTTTAACTTGGCATTCTGCTATAAAATGTTCTGCAGGTTAAACTTCTCCCTCTGGATTAAGTGTAACATATAGATTTCCAAAAATTCAATCCAAGAATGAACTCATGTTGTATAAAAGAATGAATGTACTTGTTAATAGACCTCTTATAGTTTGCAACAAGGTCTGATTCTGTTTTTTCTATATCTTAGGGATAATTGATTACAGAGAAATTAGTAAGCCTCTTGTTGAAATTTTATTTGTATTTGCAAAACACACAGAAAAGACCTTTAACTTGGCATTCTGCTATAAAATGTTCTGCAGGTTAAACTTCTCCCTCTGGATTAAGTGTAACATATAGATTTCCAAAAATTCAATCCAAGAATGAACTCATGTTGTATAAAAGAATGAATGTACTTGTTAATAGACCTCTTATAGTTTGCAACAAGGTCTGATTCTGTTTTTTCTATATCTTAGGGATAATTGATTACAGAGAAATTAGTAAGCCTCTTGTTGAAATTTTATTTGTATTTGCAAAACACACGTTTACCTCCTTGAGAGAACAGAAGGACCTCTATGGCATGTTTTCAATTATTTACAAGGCTGAAAAAAGTGCATCTTAGAGAGAATGAGATAGCATTCATAAAGCGCCCAGCACAGAGTCTTGTATCTTGAAGGTTCTCAGTGCATATCAAACCCTGATAGTATGTACATCTCATTCAAATGTTGCTTATGCTGCTCGTGAATTGTCTCTTCTGTTTTTGTGACTGAAAAGACTGAAGTAGGAATCACAGCTCATTCCCTCCCTCTGTTCATTGCATGTTCTTTGTGCTGCCTTACAGGGCTCCTGAGGGCAGAAAGCACATGTATTTTTAACAGTAGATTAAGAGGGAGTGCTTTAATAAGGGGACAGCTGTTAAACTGTAAGGCTTGTTCAAGAAGTAAATTTATAAGAGTAATTTAAAGTGTATTGCTCATGTGGTTCTGTCTGCCTGAAGGCCATTTGTGAATTTTTCAGGTGACTCTGACCAGATATTCCATTGCACTGTAATCTGGACAGGTAAAAATAAAAATTATCTTTGTTCATTTCTCTGTTCCCAGAGTGTAAAACAGAGCTTGGCATGGTGAGCACACAATAATATATTCTACCCCTCTTTCCATTTTCTTTCTTTATGAATGGACTCAACACTGCATTCATCTTTGATTTCATCTTCTCCTTCACATCTGTCTTAGTCCGTCTACTGTTGGTTTATAGGTAGTGGAAATTTATGTCTGCCAGTTCTGGAGGCTGGGAATACCAGTGTTAAGGTACTGGCAGATTTGATGTTTAGTGACAGCCTGATTCCTGGTTCAAGACAATCATCATTTCACTGGTGGTAGAAAGGTCAAAGGAGTTCTCCGAGGTCCTTTTTCAAAGGACATTGATCCTATTCATGAGTATTCTACCTTCTTGACCTAATCACTTCCCAAATTTCCCACCTCTAAGTACCATCACATTGGGGATTAGGTTTCCACATATGAATTTTGGGGGACATAAATAATCTATATCAACCCTATATCCAGTTTGTTACTATGTCTATCAATTCTGCCAGTTCTATGCTTGAAGAGTCATTCCCTCATCTGTAGTATCACTGGCTGAGAATAAATATACTCATCTGGTTGACATAATGTGGAATTCCTTTTCAGGGTTGGGGGTACAGGAATATCCAGGGAAAGAGTGGGAGAGATATAAGACAGCAAGTCCTTTGGAACCAGCTTTTAATCATTGGTATCTCTTGCACAAAGGAAGGGAGCCCATGGCTCTCAGAGATTTTTATAAAATCAAAGGCAAGATTGTGATATACTATCTTGGTTCCCAAAGTCGTATCACAGAACTCCAGTTCTGTGAGGTACAGCAGGTATTTTTTGAAGAGGAGGAATCAGAAATAAGTTTGGGAAGTTTGGGGTTAGATGCTGTTAAGCCAAAGATTTCTTATTGTTTTTAATGTGCTTACATTGGATTGTGAAATAGTAAAGGGGAGTAACAGTGCACAAACTTTCCAAAATTACTTGACAATACAGCCCTCTCCCCAGACTTGGTTGAGAAACCCTGGCAGGAAGGCAGCATGGACTTTTCAAGGCACCAAAATACAGGAGAACAATATGGAGGAGGAGTGGGTGGACGTGGAGTACATCTCTCTCTGCAGATACACCAGGAATACACTTCAGACCCAGAATTGCTTGCATAATATCAGTTGAGAGCAGGCAGGAGTACTTGACCACTGGGAAAGAATATATAGAACAACCTAAAACTCGGTAGGATGAAAGACGTAGGGGGAAAAAGAGGAGAGTTAGTAGGACTGGACCTGCCCCCAGTGGGTAGGGGAACTGAAGCAGGGGTCCGATCCATTCAAGGCACCAAAATACAGGAGAACAATATGGAGGAGGAGTGGGTGGACGTGGAGTACATCTCTCTCTGCAGATACACCAGGAATACACTTCAGACCCAGAATTGCTTGCATAATATCAGTTGAGAGCAGGCAGGAGTACTTGACCACTGGGAAAGAATATATAGAACAACCCAAAACTCGGTAGGATGAAAGACGTAGGGGGAAAAAGAGGAAAGTTAGTAGGACTGGACCTGCCCCCAGTGGGTAGGGGAACTGAAGCAGGGGTCCGATCCTCATATCAGGGCAATTGTTTAGAACAGAGGAGAAGCATTTGAGGCTGAGAGTGAAGCAGCTCATCTGTGACAGCCTAAATAGAATGAGAATCACACAGATAATCCTTGTCACAGCCATACATACCCCAGACAGGGACACGGGTCCCATAGAAGGCACAGTGGCTGGGAACTGGAGCATAGGGATTGTGGAACAATCCCAGGGTGAGGTCTGTTGTTGACTATGGGGAGATCACCCAAGGGGAAGTAAGAAGGGATATTATGGTAGGAAATGCCTGTGGAGGAAAACCAGGCAGCATGGAGGCAAGGCAATATCGCTGAGTCATGCATAGGGAGTGGAGCCATCATCATAACCTCTGTCTCTCTCAACAGGCTAGCACCAGCAGCTGAACAATAGAGAGGCTGGCGTGCCTGTTCATGTCTGAACAACAGAAAAGGACCCCAGCCAGTGGAGCCCTTTTAATGCCTGATGCTCTGACATCAGAGCAGGACCCCAGCGGGGTGGGGGTGGGGGTGGGGCGCCTTTATGTGCCTGCTGTGCTGAACAATACAGAAGGACCCCAGCCAGGGGAGTCTTCTAAATGTCTGAATGGGTGGAGCAATGGAGAGGACCAGTCAAAGAGGCCTTCTGATTGCCAGTTGCCTGAAGCTAGAAGAAGACTGACAGGGCTATAGCTCTTGTGGCTGAGGCAGTCTGTGTCGCTGGACACTTGGTGCCTCCAGAGGACTAATCCCTGCCCACTGCCCCCTCACCCCTTCCAAGCAGCTACATCACCTTCACGCTCAATTCTCACTGGGTAGAGCTACCACAGGCTAGAAAAAGCCTCAATAGTACCATATCTCCTGTGACAATAGCCGCCAGCCCCCCTGTGTTAGCAGGTGTGGCCAGGGTCCCCGTGATCCAAGCAACTGTGCCAACTCCGTGCATGATCGCCACTGGAACAGAGCTGCCAGAGGCTAGAAAAAGTCCTGTGTATGTGCACATGGGGTCATTTCAGTCGTGTCCAACTCTTTGCGATCCTGTGGACTGTGGCCTGCCAGGCTTCTCTGGGGGATTCTCCAGGCAAGAATGCTAGAATGGGTTGTCATACCCTTCTAGAGCACCATATTTCCTGCTGCCCAAGCCACAGGCTCTCCTAAGTACTTGGTGCTGCCAGGGACCCTTTGACCTGGGCAGTGTGGCTAAGGAAGAAGACCCAAAACCTTCTCACCAGCTGTATAAGCTGCAGATTAAATTCACACAATCAACTAGGCAGACTCTGTGTCTATGGAATATATAAAAAGACAATGAGAGTTCTCACAAAAGAAAATGCACTAATTCTGACAGCTTTGGACCTTGTAGGCAATAATACACAGGAATAGGACCAGATTAGAGTATGAGCTGTCCCCAGAGCAGGTCCAGAGACCAGCCCAGTGTTGGAGGGCATTGTAGCGAGGTGAGGTGGACTGTGACTTCCAACTAGAGAAAGAATGCTGACAGCAGAGACTCAAGAAAAACATTTATTTTTCTTATATTTTGACTTATTCTATAGTTGCTTCTGGATTTGTTCTTTCTTTTTTTACTACTCCCCCCCCGCCCCCGTTATTGTAGTTGTTAATTTCATTAGTAGTATTAAATCTATTTAAGCTTTTGAAAAGTTTTTATTTCTACTATATACTTCTGCCTCTACATTGGCCTTTTGCTGTTCTGTGGAGTTTTTGCTTTTCTTTCTTTTTTATATCTTTTTTTATTTTAATTTTTAAAATTTATTATTATTTTTTCTATATTTCTTTGTTTTTCTGACTGTTCTTTTCCCATTGCAGTTAATCTTTAATATATCAAATCCTCATCTACCTCTATTTAACTTTGATTTTCTATTCTTTCTTTTTCTCACCATATTTGTTAGTTTTTGTTTCTGTTGCTTTATTCCCCAGTTGGCACTTTCTTTAGCTTTGTTTTCCAGTTTGTGCTTTAGTTAGTTTTGTTCTTAACTGGTGAATATCATTTCTGGTTTCCTTTGTTTTCCGTGTTAATCCATTGTAGTTCATTTTTCATTTTTTGGACTGTTTTGGTTTTGCTTATGGGTGTATATGTGTCTGTGTATATTTCATTATTTTAGTTATTATTTGCCTGATTTTGTAATTGCCATTTGTCTGGGGTGCATCTTCTGTTTCTCATTTTCGTGTATTTGTTTAAATCCCATTTAATGCCATAATAAACCACTTGTGGAATCTCCATTCCCGGCCAAAGATCAAGCCCTGAGCCTTTGAAGTAGGAGTGCTGACTCCAAGACCCTAGACTACCAGAGAACTCCTAATCCTAGGGAATATCAAATAGAACTCCTACAAAGGCAACCACTTGCACTCAAGATCCAGCATCACCCAACTGCTAGTAGCATCCTGTGCAGGACGCCTCATCCAAACAACAAACAAAACAAAAATACAAACCAAGTCATCTGCATAAGGATTACCACCTGACCCAGCCCTGACAGTCAGAGGAAGAAAAACAATTCATCTCTTCCTACCAGAACACAAGCACAAGGCACACCCTACATGAAGCTTACGCAAACCACTGGACCAAACTTATGAAGGCAGAAACCAAAATGAAGAAATAATTCAACCTCAAAGCCTGGAAAAAGGAGACCTCAAATATAATAAGTTAAAAGAAAATAATAAAAAGGCAAAGAAATACTGTTCAAATGAAGGAACAACCTAGTCACACACAAGTCCAAATAAATGAAGAGGAAATAGGCAAACTACCAGAAAAAGAATTCAGAATAATGACAGTAAAGTTGATCCAAAACCTTGAAAATAGAATGGAGAAAATGCAAGAATCAATTCACAAAGACCTAGAAGAAATAATAATAAATATACAGAGACAAACAACAAAATTACTGAAATTTAAAATACTCTAGAAAGAATCAGTAATGGAATATCTGAGGCAGAAGAATGGATAAGTGAGATGGATGATGAAATGGTGGGAATAACTTCTGAAGAGCAGAATAAAGTAAAAAAAAAAAAAAGGAAATAACTAAGGATAATCTCAGAGACCTCTGGGACAATATTAAATGCACCAGCATTTGAATTATAGGGGTCCCAGAAGAAGAAGAGAAAAAGAAAGGGTATGAGAAAATTATTGAGGAGATTATAGTTGAAAATTTCCCCAATATGGGAAAGGAAATAGTCAAGTCCAAGAAGTGCAAAGAGTCTCATACAGGATAAACCCAAGGAGAAATACATCAAGACACATACTAATCAAACTAAAGATACTAAACATAAAAAAGAATATTAAAAGCAGCAAGGAAAGGCAACAAGTAACATACAAGAGAAACCCCATACATTTAACAGCCAATCTTTCAGCAGAATCTGCAAGCCAGAAGAGAATGGCAGGATATATTTAAAGTACTGAAAGGGAAAAATCTAAAACCAAGATTACTCTACCTGGCAAGGATCTCATTCAAAATTGATGGAGAAATCAAAAGCTTTACAGACAAGCAAAAGTTAAGAGAATTTAGTACCACTAAACCAGCTTTACAACAAATGTTCAAGGGACTTATACAGTCAAGAAATGCAAGAGAAGAAAAAGATCTGCAAAATCAAACCCCAAACAACTAAGAAAATGGCAATAAGAACATATATATATCAATAATTACCTTAAATGTAAATGGATTAAATGGGCCAACCAAAAGACACAGACTGGCTGAATGGATTAAAAAAAAGAAAGAAAGAAAGAAAGAAAGACCCATCTATATACTGTCTACAAGAAACCCACTTCAGACCTAAAGACACATATAGACGGAAACTGAGAGGATGGAAAAATATATTCCATGAAAATGCAAAGCAAAAGAAAGCTGGAGTAACAGTCCTCATATCAGACAAAATAGCCTTAAAGTAAAGACTATTACAAGAAATAAGGAAGGACACTACATAATGATCAAGGGAGCAATTCAAGAGGAAGACATAACAATTGTAAATATCTATGCACCCAACATAAAAGCACCTCAGTACATAAGACAAACACAGACATAAAAGGAGAAATTAACAGTAATACGATTATAGTAGGAGACTTTAACACCCCACTCATGCCAATGGACAGAAAATTAATAAAGAAACACAAGTCTTAAATGATACATTAGATGAGATGAATCTCCTTGATATCTTCAGGACATCCCATCCAAATGCAGAAGAATACATCTTTTCAAGTGCACATGGAACATTCTCCAGGATAGATCACATCTTGGGTCACAAATCAAACATCAGTAAATTTAGGAAAATCAAAATCATGTCAAGCATCTTCTCTGACCACAATAATTATTTTAGAGTATAAATAATTATGTTTAAACTAATTATATTACTACCCCAAAATATTTTCCGTATGGTTTTTTCTAACGTGAGATACTATGTTCTCCATTTTAAGAATAAAATGGAAATAAAAAAAACAAACGAATAAACAAATTAAGAGACTTTATTTTATCTTTAAAATTTTTATTGAAATATAGTTGATTTACAATGTGATGTTAGTTTCAAATATACAGCAACATTAAACATTTATGCATATACATATCTCCACTCTATTTTAGATTCTTTCCCCATATAGGCCGCTACAGAGTACTGAGTAGTTTCCAGCAGGTTCTTGTTAGTTATCTATTTTATGTATTCAGTTCAGTTCTGTTGCTCAGTTGTGTCTGACTCTTTGCGACCCCATGAATCACAGCATGCCAGGCCTCCCTGTCCATCAACAACTCCCGGAGTTCACTCAGACTCACGTCCATCGATTTGGTGATGCCATCCAGCCATCTCATCCTCTCGTCCCCTTCTCCTCCTGCCCCCAATCCCTCCCAGCATCAGAGTCTTTTCCAGTGAGTCAACTCTTCACATGAGGTGGTCAAAGTACTGGAGTTTCAGCTTAACATCAGTCCTTCCAATGAACACCCAGGACTGATCTCCTTTAGAATGGACTGGTTGGAGCTCCTTGCAGTCCAAGGGACTCTCAAGAGTCTTCTCCAACACCACGGTTCAAAAGCATACAGTAGTGTGCATATGTCAGTTCCAATCTCCCAATTTATCCCTCCACCCCTTACCCCTGAAAGTGAAGTCACTCAGTCGTGCCCGACTCTTTGCAACCCCATGGACAATGGCCTGCACCAAGCTCCTCTGTCCATGAGATTTTCCAGGCAAGAGTACTGGAGTGGGTTGCCATTTCCTTCTCTAACCATAAATTAGTTTTCCACATCTGTAACTCAATTCCTGTTTTGTTAAATAAGCTCATTTGTACCCTTTTTTATTTTAGAGTCCACATACAAATGCTTTCATATGATATTTATCTTTCTCTGTCTGACTTACTTGAATTGCAGATGATTTCTACATCCATCCATGTTTCTGTCAATGGCATTAAATAATTCCTTTTTATGCCTAAGTAATATTCCATTGTATGTACGTACCACATTTTCTTATCTGTTCCTCTGTTGATACACTTTGGTTGCTTCCAAGTTCTGGCTATGGTAAACAGTGCTGCAATGAACATTTGGATACATGTATATTTTTGGATTATGATTTTCTCTAGATATATGACTAGGAGTGGTATTTCTGAATCATATGTTAGCCTATTTTTATTTTTTTAAGGAAACTCCATACTGTTCTCCATAATGGCTATACCAATTTATATTCCCACCAACACTGTAGGAGGGCTTCTTTTTGTTCATACCCTCTCCAGTACTTATTGTTTGTTGCTTTTCTGATAATGCAATTCTGACCAGTATGAGGTGATACCCCATTGCTGATTTGATTTGCATTTCTCTAATAATTAGTGCATACATGAGTGCTAAGTCACTTTAGTTGTGTCTGACTCTTTGTAACCCCATGGACTGTAGCCCACCAGGCTCCTCTGTCCATGGGCTTAACCAGGCAATAATATTAGAGTAGGTTGCCTTTCCTTCTCCAGGGGATCTTCCCAACCCAAGGATCCAACATGCATCTCTTACATGTCCTGAATTGGCAGACATGTTCTTTAACACTAGTGCTACCTGGGAAGTCCCAGTAATTAGTGACCTAAATCAAATCTCTTACAGTTATGCAGTGGAAGTGACAAATAGATTCAAGGGATTAGATCTGATAGAGAGTGCCTGAAGATCTATGGACAGAGGTTTATTACACTGAACAGGAGGCGGTGATCAAAACCATTCCAAAGAAAAAGAAAATCAAAAAGGCAAAATGGTTGTCTGAGAAGGCCTTACAAATAGCTGAGAAAAGAGAAGTGAAAGGCAAAGGAAAAAAGGAAAGATACTGTGGTGTTGGAAAAGACTCTTGAGAGTCCCTTGGACTGCAAGGAGATCCAACCAGTCCATTCTGAAGGAGTTAACTCTGGGATTTCTTTGGAAGGAATGATGTTAAAGCTGAAGCTCCAGTACTTTGGCCACCTCATGCAAAGAGTTGACTTATTGGAAAAGACTCTGATGCTGGGAGGGACTGGGGGCAGGAGGAGAAGGGGACAACCGAGGATGAGATGGCTGGATGGCATCACGGACTCGATGGACGTGAGTCTGAGTGAACTCCAGGAGTTGGTGATGGACAAGGAGGCCTGGCGTGCTGCGATTCATGGGGTAGCAAAGAGTCAGACACGACTGAGTGACTGAACTGAACTGAACTGAACTGAATACCTATCTAAATGCAGAGTTCCAAACAATAGCAAGAAGAGATAAGAAAGCCTTCCTACGTGAACAATGCAAAGAAATACATGAAAACAGTAGAATAGGAAAGACTAGAGATCTCTTCAAGAAAATGAGAGATACCAAGGGAACATTTCATGAAAAAGGTAGGTGCGATAAAAGACAGAAACAATATGGACCTAACAGAAGCAGAAGATATTAAGGAGAAGTGGCAAAAACATACAGAAGAAGTAAAAAAAAAAAAAAAAAAAAATCGTGGGGTCCTGAACAGTGCAGGGATTGGCTCGGAGGGCGGAGCTGTAGACCAGTGGCAGCCCAACTGGGTGCAGTTCAGCATAGTCGGTTTGACAGCTCTCCACAGCCAGGAGGTTTCCTCAGCCCTGTTGTCTTCTGCTGCTGGTGCTGGGCTGTGTGACTGGAGCTTGGACATGTCTCTGCTCTCCTCGCTGCTCCACCCCCACGGCCACAGCTCCCCTTGTCAATGGCAAACACACCATGATGAAGAAAGACAAGAAGTCCTTCAACCAGAGCCTGGCCGAGTGGAAGCTCTTCATCTACAACCAGACCACCAAGAGCAGGGGTTTGATCGTACTCTTCCACCTAGTCTGTTATGGGTTCCTGGCTGCACTCTTTTCATTCACAATGTGGACCATGCTTCAGACTCTGAACGATGAGATTCCAAAATATCATGACCAGATTCCTAATCTAGGACTTACAGTTTTTCCAAAACCAGTGTCGGTGTTGGATTTTTCATTCAGCCTGTCTGATTCAGAATTCTATCAATCTTATCAAGGTACATTAATGACCTTAAGAAATTTCTAAAGCCATATGGCTTAGAAAAATAGAACGATCTCACAGACTGGAACCTTTTATGAGCAGAAGGTTCCAGAATACACAGCATGTCAGTTTCCTCTTGCCTTATTTGAAGCATGCAGTGGTGTGGATGATCCCACGTTTGGCTACCAAGCAGGAAACCCTTGTGTTCTTATGAAATTTAACAGAACAATCGGATTACAACCTCAAGGAGAACCAAGGATAGACAGTATTGCAAAGAGTGAAAGCACAGCAGTTCTATCAACTTATCCTCCCAATGGAAAGATAGATTTAAAATATTTTCCATATTATGGGGAAAAAACTGCATGGGAGCTACCTGCAGCCACTAGTTGCTATCCAGCTCAGCTTTGGTAGTGATGCTGACATAAAAGAAGCAATGGTTGAGTGCAAGATTGATGGATCACCCAACCTAAAAACCCAGAATGACCATGACAAGTTTTTAGGGTGAGTTACATTCAAGATCACCATGCATGTATAGTAGGAATTAGGATGTCTCCACAGAGTACTGGTGGCTCAGAGGTTAAACCGTCTGCCTGAAATGTAGGAGGCCCGGGTTCGATCCCTGGGTCGGGAAGATCCCCTGGAGAAAGAAATGGCAACCCATTCCAGTACTCTTGCCTGGAGAATCCCATGGAGGGAGGAGCCTGGTAGGCTACAGTCCATGGGGTCACAAAGAGTCGGACACGACTGAGTGACTTCACTTTCACTTTTCCACAGAGTAAACGTTGTGTTGTCTGTCTTCATTTTGTATCAGCCAGACTTGTCATTCCAGAATTATGAGACCACTTTGGAGAAAGGTGGAGTGGGACATGACACTGGGGTAACATAATGTGCTTCCAGATGATAGTGGTCCAAGTCCTTCCAAGTATCTGTGTATTGCCTCTGTTGCCGCTTGAACCATGTACAGTCACCAGATAGCAACTGTGAACACCCAATTCTGAACAAGCAGGTTGGGAATCTTGTCCAATTTTTACGTGGTTTAGTTTCCAAGTGTCTAAAGCTTAATGTGCTGTGTTATGTAAATATTTTATAGATTTAACACTGGTTAACTGTCATATTTTGATGCTAGCAAAGTTTTAGGGGATAAAATGGTACCTGACCAAAATCAAATTACTTTATATCTGCAAGAAAATCAGCTTGTGGAAAAGTTCTGTACTTGAGGAGGAAAAAGGAAAATAAAAGTGGATTTGAAAGGTAAAAAAGAGGGGGCGCCTAAGATGGTGGAGGAATAGGATGGGGAGACCACTTTCTCCCCCACAACCCCATCAAAAGAACATCTCAACACTGAGTAAAATCTACAGGGCAACTTCTGAATGCTAGCAGAGGACATCGGGCATCCAGAAAAGTAGAACATTGTCTTCAAAAACAGGTAGGAAAAATACAAAAGACGAAAAAAGAAACAAAGGAGGTAGGGAGGGAGCTCCGTCCCGGGAAGGGAGTCCTGTCCCGGGAAGAGAGTTTTAAAAAGAACTTTCCAAACGCCAGGAAACACTCTCACTGCCAAATCTGTGGTGAGTCTTGGAAGCACATAACAGGGAAGAAAAATAAATGGGTGGTTAAGACCAACAGGTTACGAGCCCAATGGTGATTCCCCCAGCGGAGAAGCAGAGCAGACACCTGCATCCGCCACTAGCAAGTAGGGGCTGGGCAAGGAGGCACGGAAGATGCTGGCAGCAGCACTTCTTAAGAATCGGGCTGGAATGCCCGCGCAACCAGAGTGAACTAACTCGGGCTAGCACACCAGACTGTGGGACAGTTACCACAGGAAAAGCTCTAACATAGGACACCGCCAGGACCACGAACAGAACAAAGGATGGAATGGAAATGGCCAGCTGCAGACCAGCCCCCGCCGGCGACAGGAAGCCAGAGCGGTAGGGGCTGGAGCGTGGTAATCGCAGCCCCGGAGGGACTTTGCTGATCAAACTGCAGGCGGGCTTTTTTGCTGGCTGAGGCTTCTTGGGGTGCTGGAAAGTCACAATTTGTCTGACAAAGGGTCCCGGGGGTACACCCAGAAAACTGAGCAGCAGGAAAAGGCGATAAGCCGCATGACTGCACTCGTCAAACACCTGAGCTGCTTGGTCCTGGGAGGGACACGGAATGTAGGCCCAATCGAGTCAGTGACTGCCTGGGTGCCGAGCCTGAGAGGCTTAGACCAGGGAGGTGCATGCAGCCTAGGGCCAGCCTCAGACGGTCCCCGGCGGAGAAACGTAGAGCCTGAGCGATGTGTGCCGGGTGTAGGGGCAGGCCCAGTGGGGCTGAGACACTGCAAATACACGCCAGAGCTATTTGGTAGCAGCATCCTTCCCTCCCCACAGCGCGACTGACCAAGTGAGCCTAAAAAAAAAAAAAAAATTGGTCCTGGGAGGGACACGGAATGTAGGCCCAATCGAGTCAGTGACTGCCTGGGTGCCGAGCCTGAGAGGCTTAGACCAGGGAGGTGCATGCAGCCTAGGGCCAGCCTCAGACGGTCCCCGGCGGAGAAACGTAGAGCCTGAGCGATGTGTGCCGGGTGTAGGGGCAGGCCCAGTGGGGCTGAGACACTGCAAATACACGCCAGAGCTATTTGGTAGCAGCATCCTTCCCTCCCCACAGCGCGACTGACCAAGTGAGCCTAAAAAAAAAAAAAAAAGTGACTTCCACCGCCCTCCTGTGTCAGGGCGGAAATCGGACACTGAAGAGACCAGCAAACAGAGGAAGCTGAACAGAGGGAACTGCCTTGGAAGTGACCCCACGCTGCCTACAACAGCAGAGAAAGTCCCAGAAATATCGTTACTATTTTTTCAACGGTTCTCTTTTTTTATTATTATTACTTTTTCTTGGTAGATGTTTTTGTTTGATTGTTTTTTCTTCCTATCTTTTTCTTCTCCTTTTTTTTTTTAAATTTTAAGTCCTCTATTTCTTTTAATTTAAAATTTTATAACCTACTATCACTTTTCAAAAAAAAAAGACCCTATTTTTAAAGCAAATGCCATATATACATATATATACAATTTTTGTTTGTTTTTTTGAGAGGCTGTTGGTGTTGGTCATTAATAATTCCTGTGACTATTGTTTTTTTTCTTCTTGATCTTCTTCTTTTCTTTAATATTGTATTTTTGAAAATCCAACCTCAACTCTAAATTTTTAATCTTTGCTTTTTGGTATTGTTGTCAATTTTTTACATTTAAAAACCCAATCTTCATTACCCAATTTTACCTGAGAGTGCGATTACTGGCTTGACCACTCTCTCCTCTTTTGGACTCTTCTTTCTCCCCAGCAGGTTGTCTCTCTCTCCTCCCTCTCCCTTCTCTTCTCTACCCAACCCTGTGAATCCCTGTGTGTTCCAGATGATGAAGAACACTTAGAGAACTAGTTATGGGCTGGATCTGCTCTCCCCCTTTTGATTTCCCTCATTTATTCTCCTGGCCACCTCTGACTACCTCCTCCCTCTCCTCTTCCCTGTATAACTCAGTGATCATCTCTGAGTGGTCCAGACAGAGGAGCGCACATAAGGAAGTGATTACTGGCAAGCTTTCTCTCTTCTTTTGATCCAACCTCATCACATTCCAGTCACCTCTAACTACCCCCTCCCTCTCCCTTTCTCTACGTAACTCAGTGAACCTCTCTGGGTGTTCCTCAATGTGGAGAAACTCTTCATCTTTAACCTAAAGGTTTTATCATTTGCACTATATAGATGGAGAAGCCTTGAGGTTACTGTAAAAATAAAACTGAAACCCAGAAGCAGGAGACTTAAGCCCCAATCCTGAGAACATCAAAGAACTCCTGAACCCAGGGAACATTAATTGATAGGAGCTTATCAAATGCCTACATAACCAAGCACCACCCAAGGGCCAACAAGTCCCAGAGCAAGACATACTATGCAAATTAACCAGTAACACAGGACCACACCGTTGAGTTTCAATATACAGGCAGCTCAAGTTACTCCAAAACCATAGTCGTCTCCTAACTCATTTCTGGACACTTCAATGCACATCAGAGAGAAGAAATCCAGCCGTACCCAACAGAACTCTGACAAAAGGTTCCCTAACCAAGAAACCTTGACAAACCACTGATACAATCCCACCCACAGTGAGGGAACCCCATAATTAAGAGAATTCCACAAATTCCCAAAATACAGAAAGGCTACGCCAAACACAACAATATAACCAACATGAAGAGACNGAGTGAAAATGTTGGCTTAAAGCTCAACATTCAGAAAACGAAGATCATGGCATCTGGTCCCATCACTTCATGGCAAATAGATGGGGAAACAGTGGAAACAGTGTCAGACTTTTTATTTTTGGGGGCTCCAAAATCACGGCAGATGGTGACTGCAACCATGAAATTAAAAGACACTTACTCCTTGGAAGAAAAGTTATGACCAACTAGATAGCATATTGAAAAGCAGAGACATTACTTTGCCGACTAAGGTCCATCTAGCCAAGGCTATGGTTTTTCCAGTAGTCATGTATGGATGTGAGAGTGGACTGTGAAGAAGGCTGAGTGCTGAAGAATTGATGCTTTTGAACTGTGGTGTTGGAGAAGACTCTTGAGAGTCCTTGGACTGCAAGGAGATCAAGCCAGTCCATTCTAAAGGAGATAAGTCCTGGGTGTTCTTTGGAAGGACTGATGCTGAAGCTGAAACTCCAGTACTTTGAGCACCTCATGCGAAGAGTTGACTCATTGGAAAAGACTCTGATGCCGGGAGGGATTGGGGGAAGGAGGAGAAGGGGACAACAGAGGATGAGATCGCTGGATGGCATCACGGACTCGATGCACATGAGTTTGAGTGAACTCCGGGAGTTGGTGACGGACAGGGAGGCCTGGGTCGCAAAGAGTCGGACATGACTGAGTGATTGAACTGAACTGAACTGAAGAGTTAGCAGGCAAATTGTGCATCTGGATGGGATACGAGAAGAGAGATTGTTAGACAGATGCAACAGTATATGCAAATACCCAGAAGAAAGAGAATGAATGTATTCATTTAAATAATAAATATTTATCATCTATTTACATAAGGACTGTTTGAAATGCTTGGAATAGAGCAGAGAACAAGACAGATAAGATTCCCAAATTCATTTGTCTTTCATTCTAGACAGGGAGAGGTAGACAATAAACAAGCATGATCATCCAGACACAAATAGATTGGTTAAGAAAGGCACAAGTGGGGGTGGGCTGAACAGAATGAGAGGACTTCAGGATGGTGGAGTGCAACAAGCAAGGGAATCTGGGGTAAGATGTGAGCTGGGAGAGGCAGGCAGGGCTAGTTTATGCAGAGGCTTATCAGGGAGCTGGACTTGCGGCTAACAGCAATGTGCTCACAGCAACATGAGAGAGTGAATCACCACTGAAGAGTTGTACAGTTGTGCAAGAGTGCATAGTGAGTAGTAAGAATGAAATTCGAGATCAAGGGGGAATTTTCCTTCTTAGGATGAGAAAGCCCACAGTTTATTTATATTCCAAGAGGGAAAAAAAAAGTAGAAAACTGACAGAACAACTTCCAGAAGAAGCAAAGGGTAGAAGGGTTCCCCTTTTAGGGGGGCCACACTTTGCAGCCTGGGGGATCTTAGTTCCTTGTCCAGGGATCAAACCCATGCCCCTGGCATTGGGAGAGTGGAGTCTTAACCACCCAACTGTCAAGGAAGTCTCTGGAAGGGTCCCTTTAGAACAGAGGGTCTGATCAGGTTCAAAGAAGGAGGTGTAGAACTGCTTTCCCCAGTTTCAAATGCCCATGCCCCAACCATGCTGGGACAGCTCACTGCAGGTTTCATTTACCTGCAGAAATTCTGCGGCTTTGTTTTTCTTGTTTTAAGACTGCATACATAAGTCTGTTTACTGATTTACAATCCCTCCAACCTGCCGTATTTCAGATTTGGGGACCAGAGCCACACTAGATTACAAATGGAATGGCTTCTAAATCAAAGTTTGCTATGGCCCTTAAGATGTACCTAGGCTTCCCTGATGGCTCAGCTGGTAAAAATCCGCCTGCAGTGTGGGAGACCTGGGTTGGGAAGACCCCCTGGAGAAGGGAAAGGCTACCCACTCCAGTATTCTGGCCAGGAGAGTTCCATGGACTGTATAGCCCAAAGAGTCGGACATGACTGAGTGACTTTCACTTAAGATTTACTTAATGGAGTTTATAAATCAAAAAGTATACAGACTGTGCCTAAACATCCCAGAACCAGAATAGGGACCAGAATGTTGTAAGCCTAACCAATATGTCTTGGCCTAGGTGAGCAAGCATTCTAAGCAGGTCCTGGGGCCGGGGGGGAGTGGGAGATGGATTGTGCATTAACAAATTCTCCATGTGTCTCTTTCATAACAGATATATGAAAACTCCTCTCTAGAAGTCTAACACCTTTTCATTCTCATTGCACACATGCTCAGTTGCTCAGTTGTGTCCGACCCTCTGTGACCCCATGGACTGTCACCTGCCAGGCCCCTCTATCCATGGGATTCTCCAGGCAAGAATACTGAAGTGGGTTGCCATTTCCTCCTCCAGGAGATCTTCCCAACGCAGGAATCGAACCTGTGTCTCCTGCATTGCAGGCAGACTCTTCACCACTGAGCTACCAGGCATCCCTTCACTCTCATTACGACACTTCAAATGGAATATAGATTATATGGCTTGACGTGAACTGGGGGCTTTTACCAGAGAGCAACAAAGGCTGGCCCTTTCCACTCCAGGGAGGCCAACAGTCTTAGAGTCCCACCCCACACACTGCTGGGTGAGCCTAAGATGATGCAGGAACAGAGCCATGGGGCTTACCTGAGACCAAAGCCTTTCTCGATGGCCATGCTCAGAATCTCCAGAACAAAGGAAGGGAGGGTACTGACTCCACTTGGATTGTATACATTGTACCAGTCCCTTTGTAAAGACCTAAAGAGCTTCTTTGGCCACAGGGTAGTTTACAAAGGCTACAGACCTTCAAATGGCATTTCTTAGAGCAAGAGTGTGTGATGCCTCAGGGCCTTTGCACATGCCTCCTCATCTTTCTCCCATACTTCACAGGCAGCCTCTTTCTCATGCTTTGGTTATCAACTACAGGTGGCCTTATTGGAGCATCCCACCCTGTCCTCCACCAAATGCATCCCTCCCACTATTCTATATCACAGCACCCCACTTATTTCTTTCTTTCATGTACACAATGTGTAACTGTTCATTGTTTTATTTGGTCACCTGTTTGTTATCTATCAATAAGCTCCATGAGGCTACACAAGGCCCATCCATCTTCCTTACCATTATATGCTCGTCTGTGAATTATAAAATGACAGCTACATAATAGAAACTCAAAAATCTTTTTGAAAATTTCAAGACTTCTGATAAATTTGGGAAATTCATGATTTAAGAAAGCTTAACAAGTTTCTTTCCTGTAAGAATCCTCAGAGATTTAAAATACTAACACAAGGGACATCGCTGGTGGATAAGACTCTGTGCTCCCAGCACAGGGGACCTGGGTTCAATCCCTGGTCAGGGAACTAGGTCCCACGTGCCTCCAGTAAGACCTAGCACAGCCAAAAAAAAGAACAAATATGAATTGTGTGTCAACAGAAATATAGTATGCAGTGTGTTTCAAACTCATTTGGCCACAGAACATTTTTTTTTCATGGTATTTTTTCTTTGCTTGGAACATCTTGTGTGACTAATGTTGCATGTCCCAAGGAACAGTCTTTGGGAAACATGGCTTTTTAGGATTATCAGTATGTGCACACATGAGCACTGAGGCTTGGAACGTAAACCCAGGAAGGGCAGGGCTGGCACCCTCTCCCAGCACCACCAGCCACCGCGGTAACTGTCTCCCTTCAAACACACAGCCAGCTAACCTGGAGAGCTGTCACCTCCTACTTACCACCAAGCAGAAAACATTTTCTTAAGCTTTAGGGAAAAAAAAAGAAAAAAAAAAAAAGATAAATACTTTCCCATTCTCTGAACTAATGTCAAATGACCTGGAAACGTTGCCTCTGGGAGCTGAAGCCATAGAACAAAGTAGCATTTCATCTTCCTCGTCTGACAGCTCAATTTCAGCAGCTCCCGGGGAGGGTGGGCGAGCCTCCACCGCAGCCAGTCTCGAATGTCACCGTTTACACTGTGATCTCTTTGATAACTCTCTCTATAGATGGCAGGCTTGCAATTATTCCTCAGGCAAAGCAAACTCTGCATTAATACAACGAGGACCCTCTGCAGACTCTACCTACACACCCACAAGAGGGACATGTGTTCTTTAACTAACATGTGTTCATTCCTCCCCATATAAACTCTTAACTGTCTGGTTAGGCATAAATCATAACAGCAGGATAGAGGAAGGGGTTCTTTCCATGAAAAACACTTGGTTAAAAACTTCCCAACCTCACCCCTCACCTCAGAAAAGCTACAACTAGGTGCCTGCCTCTATAAGACTGAAAAGGTACAATGTTATAAAATAATTTTATTACAAAAACTTGAGACCCCTCCATGCATTTTATACAGGGACCTCTTCTCTAGTGCAAGCCTCAAGCCATGGGCATCAGCTTGCCCTGACCACAACCAGTGTCTTAGAAACAGAAGGGGAATGAAGTTGGTGCAAGGGTAACATTTCCATCTGCCCAGGGATCATAATGTGCGTTTAGGGGGGCTTTCTTCAACCCCATCTTCCACGTACTTCCACTGATCTGGGCTGATTTCATGCTACTCAGTTCAGTTCAGTTCAGTCGCTCAGTCATGTCCGACTCTTTGCAACCCCATGAATGGCAGCACACCAGGCCTCCCTGTCCATCACCAACTCCCGGAGTTCACTCAGACCCACTATGGGGTCACAAAGGGTCGGACACGACTGAGTACCTAACAACACCACCACCGAGAGCTGGCTCAGTGTGGGAGTGAATACACGGCATATCCATGAAGAGCTACCCTACAGCCAGGGGTCCTACTGGCTTTTATTGAGTCCTTTCTCGCACATTGGTAATGAATACAAACAGCAGGATCAGTAGCATGAAATCAGCCCAGATCAGAGGAAATACATATAAGATGGGGTTGAGGAAAGCCCTCCCAAATGCACACTCTTGCTGAACTACAAAACATTGTCTGCTCCAACCTATATTCTGAGGGATGACCTATCTTTACAGAGACATTTGAGGAGGGCATGGAAACCCACTCCAGTATTCTTGCCTGGAGAATCCCATGAACAGAGAAGCCTGGCGGGCTACAGTCCATAGGGTCGCACAGAGTCGGACACGGCGGAAGCAACTGAGCATACATACAGAGAGATATTTAGGGGATCATTCTGTACCCACTATTGTTTATAGCAATAAAAGTACAGATTCAAAGTATTTCTGGAGATTTATTTTTTTCATTTCCCATCATCCATCCATCCAGTATCCTGCATCTAAGCCCAGCATGAATCCACATACTCTTCTACACAAGACTCATCTTCAAGCCATATCCCACTCCACAGGCTCCTGAAATTGTAAGCACAGACACACCATTTTACCAACAGAATCAGAAGGGATTTGACTGGCCAGCAGGTGAAACCCCCTCTGCTGGACAGCATGTCACCAGTCAAGGCCAACCCCAGAGAGACCTATGTAACTATGCAACAAGCTCCTGAATTTTAGTAACTTTCCAGGCCCCTTCCACTAATTCTATTCTGTCCATCGAATTGAAACCATCACAGCTACAGTGAGGGAGATGAGGGGGGCGGTGCAGCTGGGGAAGGGTGTGGAGAACACCCCCACCACAGACCCAGGCAAGAGGGACTCCTATCCTATGCCTGAACTTCAGAAAGCCCACACGTCACAACAACACAAAGTTGTCTGCCAAGTATCTCTCAATGAGAAAATAATAAACCTAAGAGTTTAAAGATGTCCCCCTTCTGAAAAAAAAAAAAGTAATTTTGCAAAAGAAATGTGAGTACTTCTATCTTCCAAGATTTGGTGGTAAGGCTGGCCCAGCACAACTTGGAACCATAAACATCCACTCTTAGGACTAACTCCGTTCAACGTCCAGGGAACCTCATCTCTGTATCATATCCTCAAAATAGCCCTTGTTGAATTTTCAGGATGGTGAAGTAAAGTGCTCGTCAGAGAAAGTCCCTCACCTTTGAGATGGAGTTAAAGCTCCAGAGGCAGCTGCTTGCCCCACACCAGAGGCAAAGCCACCCCCAACTCTCAAGAGTTTAGAGGGGAAAGGGAGGCAAGTGTAGAAGAGAAGTGTCCAGTAAGTAAGGACCAGGGAGTGGGTATTTAGGAATATACTTTAACCTAGGATTACTCACATAACTGATGGCTTAAATCAGCTCTTCTAGCTTTTAATATACAAGCGTTATGGTTTAGGGGCTTCCAGGTGGCGCTAGTGGTAAAGAATCAGCCTATCAATGCGGGAGAGGTAAGAGACACAGGTCTCATCCCTGGGTCAGGAAGATTCCCTGGAGGAGGAAATGGCACCCCACTCCAGTATCCTTGCCTGAGAAATCCCATGGACAGAGGAGCCTGGTGGGCTACAGTCTATAGGGTCGCAGAGAGTCAGACACGACTAAAGCAACTGAGCATGCCCTCTCAGCTTATGAACGACAAAACAAAAGGCAGGGGTCACAATTCAGTGTTCTTGAGTTCTCAAGGCTCAGTCCTACCCTACAGCCTTTTCCATGTAACCTCAGTCACTGGCCACCAATGCTCCTTTCAAATGCGCCTGCATATGGCCCCTCTCTCCCTGTGGCACAGTCAGATCTGCAATAACACTTGTTTCGAAAATGAATTTGTTCCAGTGTGACTGATCCATTAGGGAACAATCTCAGCATAACACATATTTTGTGTTTACTTATGCATGATTTTGTCTGCAAGAGAAACACAAAGTGAATGCAGAAAGCTGTAACCAGCTGAACTGAGGCACTTATAAGGACGCAGAACACATGTATGTGCGTACACACACACACACACACAAACTCAAACAAGTACCAGCTACCTCAGTCCACCGCCTATGTCAAGAGCCACACCCATCTATACCTGGGATCACAGCATCCCCTTCGATTTCAGGCAACCCTGCCTCCACCAGCCTTGGCAGCTCACAAACCACATTCCTTCTTCCAACGCCCACTTCCAACCCACAGGTCTTTTTCAAAGTAAAGTGTGATATTCATTGTAGTCTATGCGTACTTCTTAACCATTTAACATGTATAAAATGGTGCTACTGTTTTTATTAGGTTTCCATCTCTTGATTCATGTTGATGTGTGGCAAAACCAATACAATATTGTAAAGTAAAAAAAAATAATAATAAAGAAAAAAATAATAAACACAAAAAAGTCTCACCGTTAACATTTTTAAACTACATGCTCCAACACCGTTTTGTTTTTTCCCAGACACAATTTACTGTGCAATTTTGTATATAGCACAGTGACTTTTAGGAACACACATGTCATGTGATAGCAGAACTGACTGTATAATATTCCAGTTATCACATCACCATCTCCAAGCATCTTGCCAGCTAAGCCATCTCTACCAGAATATTTCATAACCAGTAAGTATAACTGTTTTAACAAGTAGAACCACCTACATAATATATTTCCTACACCTGTTAACTTATCCAAATTCTGATACAGTAAAATTGCCTTCTGATCAGTATTACCCCTCAGACCTTAGTTATGGAGGTGACCACAAGCAAACCCAGTTGCCAGCAGAAAGGGCAGAGTTCACCCCAGAATGGTCAAATGGTCAAGCTCAGAGAATGTGACAATGAGACAGAGATGTTGAGGGCTGGAAAGATGGGGCTCCTGGCTCTCCCAAACACTTCTGCTGCTGCTGCTGCTAAGTCGCATCAGTCGTGTCTGACTCTGTGCGACCCACAGACAGAAACCCACCAGGCTCCTCTGTCCCTGGGATTCTCCAGGCAAGAACACTGGAGTGAGCTGCCATTTCCTTTTCCAATGTATGAAAATGAAAAGTGAAAGTGAAGTCACTCAGTCGTGTCTGACTCTTAGCAACCCCATGGACTACAGCCCATCAGGCTCCCCCGTCCATGGGATTTCCCAGGCAAGAGTACTGGAGTGGGGTGCCCAAACACTGACTACATTTCAATTCCTTCTCAACAACTTCTCCACTTGCTTACAGCCACATCAGGGACAGCCCACCCAAGACGTGAAGACAGAGGAGGAAGCAAATGCATTCAAATTAATCCTCAAATGCTGGGTTCCTCCAGGAGCCTCTTCCTCTTCAGAAGACGATCTACATAGCACTGCTTGGCAACCAGCATAAAGATATTTCAGAATTCATGTTAAATGAAGTCACCCTTCATTTATTATCAATAAATGACAATCTTCACAAACAGCAAAGAGAAGATGTACAACGTGGAGGGTGTTTCATCTGGCAGAAGCACGCTTGTGCCCTCCCCCGCCCCGCCATCTTCTTCCTGGCTGATTCTCACTTGATCCCTGAGATCTCACCTGAGATCAGGTGAGAATCAGGTGTTTTCATTTATACACACACACACACACACACACACACACACACACACAGAGGATACCATCACCACATTCAAGACAGTGAAATACCCATCGGCTCATCCCACCCTGGGGAACCAGTGATCTGCTTTCTTCCCTACACATTACTTTGCATTTTTCAGAATTCATATAAATGGGGTCATATAGTAAGGAGTCTCTTTCATCTGGAATCTTTCACTCAGCACAAAGCTTTTCAGACTCATCCACATCACTGCATGTATAACTAGTTCGTTCCTTAATCCCACCCTGGGGAACCAGTGATCTGCTTTCTTCCCTACACATTACTTTGCATTTTTCAGAATTCATATAAATGGGGTCATATAGTAAGGAGTCTCTTTCATCTGGAATCTTTCACTCAGCACAAAGCTTTTCAGACTCATCCACATCACTGCATGTATAACTAGTTCGTTCCTTCGTACTACACGATAGCACTGCCTTCGCTGCCTACGCCACAGATGTTCCTGCACCCACCTTCTGATAGACATGTGGGCTGTTTCAAGGCTTTAGTGATTACAAATAAAATGGCCATGACCTTTCATGCAAATGTGTTTGGGCATATGCTTTCCTTCCTCAGAGTGGAATGGCTAGATCACATGGTAGGTGTATGTTTAACTAAGAAACTGCCAAGCTGTCTTCCCAAGTGGTTACACCATTTTCCACCCCCACCAGCACCATATCAGAATTCCAGACTCTCCTCTTACTTGTCAAAACTTGGTGTGGTCAGTGTTTTTAATTTTAGTCTTTCTACTAGATGTGTAGTGATATCACATGGTGGCTTTAATTTGTATTTCCCTAATAACCGATAATGCTGGAAACCTTTTCATGTGATAATTTGCCACGTATATCTAATTTGAAGTCTCTGTTGAAATATTTTATTGTTGTTCTATTACATGTTTTCTTTTATTGAGTTGTGAGAGTTCTTCATAGATTCTGGATACAAGTTCTTTATCAGATATGAAATTTGCAAATATTCTCTCTGAGTTTATGGCTTGTCATTCTCTTAATGGTACTTTTCAAGAAAGCAGAGTTTTTGATTATAAGTTAAATTTATCATTTTTATGAGTCAGACTTTTTTTGGTGTCACATGTATGAAATCTTTGCCTGATCAATGGTCTAAGTCATACAGATTTTTCTCCTATAGTGTCTTCTAGAAGTTTATAGATTTAAGTTTTATACTGGGATGTAAAACACATTTTCAGTTAATTTTTGTATGTACTGCAAACTATAATTTGGAGTTGGTTGGTTGGCATATGGATGTTCATTGTTCCAGCTTCTTTTGTTGAAAAGACTATTCATTTTTTTATGATTCTACTGATCTAATTATCTATCCTGATGCCAGAATTCTACTTTTAATTACTATAGTTTTATAATAAACCTTAAAATCAGCTAATGTTAGCCAGCCAAGTTTGTTCTTTTTTTTTTTTTCAGAGTTGTTTTAGCTATTCTTTCATTTTACACACAAATTTCAGTTAGTGTACCAATTTCTGCCACAGAATTCACAAAAATCCTCAAAACCTATTGAGATTGTGATTTGGATTGCATTCAATCTGTAGATCAATTTGGGAGAAATGACACCTTAACATTATTTAGATTTTTTGCTTTATAAACATCTGTCTATTTATTTAGATCTTCATTGATTTCTCTCATCCTTTTTTATAGTTTTCAGTGTACAGATCTTACACAAACTCAGTCAAATTTGTCAATAAGTATTCTATATTGTTTGATGCTATTATAGATGGTATTTTTTTAACTGAGTTTCCAATTTTTCATTGCCAGCATATAGAAATACAATTGCTTTTCATATAATGATCTTGTTTTTCTGCAATCTTGCTAAAACTAAAGTATTTGTTCTGCTAGTTTTTTGGTAGATCTCACTGGATTTTCTTCATAGATCAACATGTCATCTGCAAATAAACACAGATTTATTTCTTCATTTCCAATCTTAATATCTTTTGTTTATTTCTATTATCTTACTATAGTGACTTATTCCATAATAGAATTGAAAGCAGAAATCCTTGACTCATTCCTAAGCTTAGGAAGAAAGCATTCAGTCTTTTCACTATTAAGTTAGCTGGGGATTTCTCATTAATGTCTTTTATCAGGTTGAAGAAATTCTCTTTCATTACTAATTTGTCAAGGATTTTTTAATATCAAGAAAGTTCATGTTAGATTCTTGCAAATAATTTCTTTTTTGTCTATTAGAATGATCATATGTTTTAACATTTTCTTTTTTATTTTTTTAATCAATTTATTTATTTTATTTATTTATTTTAATTGGAGGCAATTACCTTACAATATTGTAGTGATTTTGCCATACACTGACATGAATCAGCCATGGGTGTACATGTGTCCCCCATCCTGAACCCCGCTCCCACCTCCCTCCCCATCCCATCCCTCAGGATCATCCCAGCACACCGGCTCTGTGCAACCCCATAGATGGCAGCTNACCCCTATATATGTTGTCTACAAGAGATCCACCTCAAAACAAGGGACACATACAGACTGAAAGTGAAGGGCTGGAAAAAGGTACTTCACGCAAATAGAGACCTAGAGAAAGCAGGCTAGCAATACTCATCAGATAAAATGGACTTTAAAACAAAGGCTGTGAAAACAGACAAAGGACACTACATAATGATCAAAGGATCAATCCAAGAAGAAGATATACAATTATAAATATATATTCACCAAACATAGGAGCACCACAATATGTAAGACAAATGCTAACAAGTATGAAAGGGGAAATTAACAATAACACAACAATAGTGGGAGACTTTAGTACCCAACTCACACCTATGGATAGATCGACTAAACAGAAAATTAACAAGGAAATACACACTAAGTGATACAATAGACCAGTTAGACCTAATTGATATCTATAGGACATTTCACCCCAAAACAATGAATTTCACCTTTTTATCAAGCGCACATGGAACTCCAAACATAGGAGCACCACAATATGTAAGACAAATGCTAACAAGTATGAAAGGGGAAATTAACAATAACACAACAATAGTGGGAGACTTTAGTACCCAACTCACACCTATGGATAGATCGACTAAACAGAAAATTAACAAGGAAATACACACTAAGTGATACAATAGACCAGTTAGACCTAATTGATATCTATAGGACATTTCACCCCAAAACAATGAATTTCACCTTTTTATCAAGCGCACATGGAACCTTCTCCAGGATAGATCACATCCTGGGCCATAAATCTAGCCTTGGTAAATTTAAAAAAACTGAAATAATTCCAAGCATCTTTTCTGACTACAATGCAGTAAGATTAGATGTCAATTACAGGAGAAAAACTATTAAAAATTCCAACATATGGAGGTTGAAAAACACGCTGCTAAATAACCAATGAATCACAAAAGAAATCAAAATATGCATAGAAACAAATAAAAATGAAAACGCAACAGCCCAAAACCTGTGGGATACTGTAAAAGCAGTGCTAAGGGGAAGGTTCATAGCAATACAGGCATATCTCAAGAAACAAGAACAAAGTCAAATAAATAACCTAACTCTACACCTAAAGCAACTAGAAAAGGAAGAAATGAAAAACCCGAGTGTTAGTAGAAGGAAAGGAATCTTAAAAATTAGGGCAGAAATAAATGCAAAATAAATAAGAGACCATAGCAAAAACCAGAAAGCCAAAAGCTGGTTCTTTGAAAGGATAAATGAAATTGACAAACCATTAGCCAGACTCATCAAGAAACAAAGGGAGAAAAATCAAATCAATAAAATTAGAAATGAAAATGGACAGATCACAACAGACAAAACAGAAATACAAAGGATCACAAGAGACTACTATCAGCAATTATATGCCAATAAAATGGACAACGTGGAAGAAATGGATAAATTCTTAGAAAAGTACAACTTTCCAAAACTGAACCAGGAAGAAATAGAAAAATCTTAACAGATCCATCACAAGCATGGAAATTGAAACTATAACCAGAAATCTTCCAGCAAACAAAAGCCCAGGTCCAGACAGCTTCATAGCTGAATTCTACCAAAAATTTAGAGAAGAGCTAACACCTATCCTACTCAAATTCTTCCAGAAAATTGCAGAGGAAGGTAAACTTCCAAACTTGTTCTATGAAGCCACCATTACTCTAATACCAAATCCTGACAAAGATGCCACAAAAAAAGAAAATTACAGGCCAATATCACTGATGAACATAGATGCAAAAATCCTTAACAAAATTTTAGCAATCAGAATCCAACAATACATTAAAAAGATCATACACCATGACCAAGTGGGTTTTATCCCAGGGATGCAAGAATTCTTCAATATCCACAAATCAATCAATGTAATACACCACACTACCAAGGTGAAAAATAAAAGTCATATGATTATCTCAATAGATGCAGAGAAAGCCTTTGACAAAGTTCAATATCCATTTATGATAAAACCTCTCCAGAAAGTACATATAGAAGGAACATACCTCAACATAATAAAAGCTATACATGACAAACTCACAGCAAACCCTATCCCCAATGGTGAAAAATTGAAAGCATTTCCCCTAAAGTCAAGAACAAGACAACGGTGCCCACTTTCACCACTACTATTAACATAGTTTTGGATATTTGGTCACAGCAGTCAGAGCAGAAAAAATAATAAAAGGAATCCAAATCGGAAGAGAAGAAGTAAAACTCTCACTGTTTGCAAATGACATGATCCTCTACATAGAAAACCCTAAAGACTCTACCAGAATATTACTAGAGCTAATCAATGAATATAGTAAAGTTTCAGGATATAAAAGCAACACACAGAAATCCCTTGCATTCCACACTAATAACAAGAAAATAGAAAGAGAAATTAAGGAAACAATCCCATTCACCTTTGCAACGAGAAGAATAAAATACTTAAATATATCTACCTAAAGAAACAAAAGACCTATATATAGAAAATTATAAAACACTGGTGAAAGAAGTCAAAGAGGACACTAATAGATGGAGAAATATACCATNTAGATGCAAAAATCCTTAACAAAATTTTAGCAATCAGAATCCAACAATACATTAAAAAGATCATACACCATGACCAAGTGGGTTTTATCCCAGGGATGCAAGAATTCTTCAATATCCACAAATCAATCAATGTAATACACCACACTACCAAGGTGAAAAATAAAAGTCATATGATTATCTCAATAGATGCAGAGAAAGCCTTTGACAAAGTTCAATATCCATTTATGATAAAACCTCTCCAGAAAGTACATATAGAAGGAACATACCTCAACATAATAAAAGCTATACATGACAAACTCACAGCAAACCCTATCCCCAATGGTGAAAAATTGAAAGCATTTCCCCTAAAGTCAAGAACAAGACAACGGTGCCCACTTTCACCACTACTATTAACATAGTTTTGGATATTTGGTCACAGCAGTCAGAGCAGAAAAAATAATAAAAGGAATCCAAATCGGAAGAGAAGAAGTAAAACTCTCACTGTTTGCAAATGACATGATCCTCTACATAGAAAACCCTAAAGACTCTACCAGAATATTACTAGAGCTAATCAATGAATATAGTAAAGTTTCAGGATATAAAAGCAACACACAGAAATCCCTTGCATTCCACACTAATAACAAGAAAATAGAAAGAGAAATTAAGGAAACAATCCCATTCACCTTTGCAACGAGAAGAATAAAATACTTAAATATATCTACCTAAAGAAACAAAAGACCTATATATAGAAAATTATAAAACACTGGTGAAAGAAGTCAAAGAGGACACTAATAGATGGAGAAATATACCATGTTCATGGATTGGAAGAATCAATATAGTGAAAATGAATATACTACCCAAAGCAATCTATAGATTCAATGCAATCCCTATCAAGCTACCAACAGTATTTTTCACAGAGTTAGAACAAATAATTTTACAATTTGTATGGAAATACAAAAAACCTCAAATAGCCAAAACAATCTTGAGAAAGAAAAATGGAACTGGAGGAATCAACCTGCCTGACTTCAGGCTCTACTACAAAGCCACAGTCATCAAGAGACTATGGTACTGGCACAAAGACAGAAATATAGATCCATGGAACAAAATAGAAAGCCCAGAGATAAATCCACACACCTATGGACATCTTATCTTTCACCAAGGAGGCAAGAATATACAATGGAGAAAAGACAATTTCTTTAGCAAGTGGTACTGGGAAAACTGGTCAACCACTTGTAAAAGAATGAAACTAGATCACTTTCTAACACCATACACAAAAATCAACTCAAAATGGATTAAACATCTAAATGTAAGACCAGAAACTATAAAACTCCTAGAGGAAAACATAGGCAAAACACTCTCCAACATAAATCTCAGCAGGGTCCTCTAAGACTCACCTCCTAGAATATTGGAAATAAGAGCAAAAATAAACAAATGGGGCCTAATTAAAATTAAAAGCTTCTGCACAACAAAGGAAACTATAAGCAAGATGAAAAGACAGCCTTCAGAATGGGAGAAAATAATAGCAAATGAAGCAACTGACAAAGAATTAATCTCAAAAATATACTATCAACTCATGCAGCTCAATTCCAGAAAAATAAAAAAGTGGGCCAAAGAACTAAATAGACATTTCTCCAAAGAAGACACATAGATGGCTAACAAACACATGAAAAGATGCTCAACATCACTCATTATCAGAGAAATGCAAATTAAAACCACAATGAGCTAACATTTCACGCCAGTCAGAATGAATGCTATCCAAAGGTCTACAAGCAATAAATGCTGGAGAGGGTGTGGAGAAAAGGGAACCCTCATACACTATTGGTGGGAATGCAAACTAGTACAGCCACTATGGAGAACAGTGTGGAGATTCCTTAAAAAACTGGAAATAGAACGGCCATATGACCCAGCAGTCCCACTGCTGGGCATACATACCAAGGAAACCAGAAGTGAAAGAGACACGTGTACCCCAATGTTCATTGCAGCACTGTTTATAATAGCCAGGACATGGAAGCAACCTAGATGTCCTTCAGCAGATGAATAGATAAGAAAGGTGTTGTACACATACACAATGGAGTATTACTCAGCCATTAGAAAGAATACTTTTGAATCAGCTCTAATGAGGTGGATGAGACTGGAGTCTATTATACCGAGTGAAGTAAGCCAGAAAGAAAAACACCAATACAGTATACTAATGCATATATATGGAATTTAGAAAAATGGTAACGATAACACTGTATGTGAGACAGTAAAAGAGACACAGATATATAGAACCATCTTATGGACTCTGTGGGAGAGGGAGAGGTTGGGATGATTTGGGAGAATGGCATTGAAGCATGTTTAATTTCATATATGAAATGAATCACCAGTGCAGGTTCGATGCATGATACAGGATGCTTGGGGCTGGTGCACTGGGATGACCCAGAGAGATGTTATGAGGAGGGAGGTGGGAGGGGGGTTCAGGATGGGGAACACGTGTACACCTTTGGCGGATTCATGTTGATGTATGGCAGAACCAATACAATATTGTAAATTAATTAGTCTCCAATTAAAATAAATAAATTTATATTAAAATAAAATACATTTACAAAAGAAAAAAAAAACAGAATCCAACTATCTGCATTGTATGGGGTGCTCATTTTAGATTTAAGGCAACAAATAGGTTGAAAATGAAAAACTGGAAAAAGATTTTCTTAATAAAGAGTAATCAAAAGAAACCTGGAGAGACAATGTAAAACCAAAAAAAAAAAAAAAAAAAACCCAAAAACCAGATTATTTTATTTTATTTTATTGAAGTATAGTTGATTTACAATGCTGTACAGTAAAGTGATTCAGTTATACATATATAAACATTGTTTTTCATGTTCTTTTTCATTATGGTTTATCACAGGATATTGAATGTAGTTCTCTGTGCTATACAGTAGGACCTTTTTGTTTATCCATTCTGTATATAATAGTTCACATCTACTAATCCCAGGCTCCCAATCCATTCCTCACCCACTCCCTTGGCAATCAGAAGTCTGTTTTCTATGTCTGTGAGACATACAAAACTTTCTGGTTTGCAGATAAGTTAATTTGTGTCATATTTTATATTCTACATATAAGTGATATCTATTTATTTTTTATGTCTTGCTTACTTCACTTAGTGTGATAATCTCTAGGTCATTCCATGTTGCTGCAAATGGCATTATTGCATTCGTTTTTATGTCTGAGAAGCATTGCATTTTATATACGTACCACGTCTTCTTTATCCATTCATCTGACAATAGAAATTTTGGTTATTTTTTGTATTTTTGCTATTGTGAATAGAGCTGCTATGAATATACGGATGTATTTATCTTTTTAAATCATGGTTTTGCCCAAATATATGCCAAGAAGTGGGATTGCTGGATCATATGGTAATTATTTTAGCTTTTTAAGGAAACTCCATACCGTTTTACACAGTGGCTACACCAATTTAAATTTCCACCAACAATGTAGGAGGATAGCTTTTTCACCACACCCTACCCAGGTTTTGTTATCTGTAGACTTTTTAATCAGAGAAGGCAATGGCACCCCACTCTAGTACTCTTGCCTGGAAAGTCTCATGGACAGAGGAGCCTGGTAGGCTGCAGTCCATGGGGTCGCTAAGAGTCAGCACGACTGAGCGACTTCACCTTTGCTTTTCACTTTCATGCATTGGAGAAGGCAATGGCACCCCACTCCAGTATTCTTGTCTGGAGAATCCCAGAGACAGAGGAGCCTAGTGGGCTGCGTCTATGGGGTCGCACAGAGTCAGACACGACTGAAGCGACTTAGCAGCAGTAGACTTTTTAATAATGGCCATCCTGACCAATGCAAGGTAAATTAAGATAGTCAGTAGAATTTCTAAAGGAGTAAGAAGTGATGGGAATAAATTGATAAAACCACAGAAAATTAAAATGGTGGGAAAGAAAAATGAAGGACTTTATATATTGATATAAAGATCAATTCATCAAGAAGATAAAACAATTATAAATATATATGCACTAAACTCCATAGAACATAAAAATATATAAAGCAACCATTGATTGATTTGAAGGAAGATTTAGTTACACAATAATAGTTGGAGACTTCAATACTTCATTTCAGCAAGTGGATAGAAAAATAAGACTGAAGATCAAAAAGAAAATGGAGGATTTGAAAACCCTATAAACCAATTAGAATGAAAGGAAATATAAAAAAAAATTCAACTCAACAGCAGCAGAATGTAGACTGTTTTCTCAAGAGTATATGAAATATTTTTCAGGAAAGATCATATTCAGGCTGCAAAACAATTCTTAAAAGTTTTTTAAAAAGTTTTAAAAGATTGAAATCATCCAAAATACCTCTTTCAATTGCAATAGAATAAAGGTAGAAGTCAATAAAGAAAGGAATAGTAGAAAATTTAACATCCCTGCCAACATTAAAGTACACAGTCGTAAACACTCAATGGGTCAAAGAGGAAGTTAAAAGGGAAATTAAAAGTACTTAGAGACTAATAAAAATGAAAATAAAACACAGCAAAGTTATGGGATATAGGAAAAGTGGCACATGGAGAAAAATTTATAGCTGTAAATGCATACATTAAAGAAAAGAATAACCTAATTTCACATTTTAAGAAAAAGAAAAGGAGCCTAAACTCAAAGCTAGCAGATGTAAAGAAATAATGAAGATTACAGCAGAGATAAATAAATGTGAATAAATAAACAACAGGAAAAAAATCAGTTAAACTTAAAGTTTAAAAATTCAAAAAGATTAAGAAAATTGACACACCTTAACTAGATGGTTTAAGAAAAAAGGGAGAAGACTTTAGTTGATAAACTTAGAAAAGAAAAAGGGACTATCAATTCTACAAAAATAAAAAGTATTTTAAAAATACTATAAACAATTATATGCCAACATACTGGCTAACTCAGATGAAATGAACAGATGCCTAGGCACAAATCTTAGCAAGACTAATTCATGAAAAAAAACATACAATCTGAATCTGTTACAAGACACAAAGAAGCATGTTACATAATGATAAAGGGATCAATTCAAGAGGAAGATATAACAATTGTAAATAAACATGCATCCAACACAGAGTACTGTAATATATAAGAGAAATGCTAACAGCCATAAAAGGAGAAATCAATAGCAACACAAGAATGATTGGGGATTTTAACATCCTATTATCAACAAAGGACATGTCATTCAGACAAAAATCGATAAGTAAACACAGGCCTTATATGACACATTATACCAAGTGGACTGAATTGATATTTACAGAACATTCCATTTGAAAGTAGCAGAATACACATTCTTCTCAAGTACAATGAAACATTTTCCAGAGTAGATCACATGATGGACCACAAAATGACCCTTGGTAAATTTAAGAAAATTGAAATCATATCAAGCACTTTCCTGAGAAGAATACTATGAGATTAGAAATTAATTACAAGAAAAAAATGTAAAACCCACAAATACATGGAAGCTAAACAATATATTACTAAATAACCAATGGATTACTGAAGAAATCTAAGAGGAAAAAAAAAAACAAACCTAGAGATAAATGACAAAAGAAAAACACAACAGCCCAAAACCAATGGGATGCAGCAAAAGTAGTTCTAAGAAGGAGGTTTATAGCAATAGAATCTTACCTCAGGAAACAAGAAAAATCTCAAAAAACAACACCCTAAACTTATACCTAAACCAACTAGAGAAAGAACAAACAACACACAAAGTTAGTAGAAGGAAATAGAATCATAAATATCAGAGCAGAAATAAATAAAATGGAGATGAAGAAAATAATAGCAAAGTCAGTGAAAGTAAAAGCTAGTTCTTAGAAAAGATAAACAAACAAACAAACAAACAAAAAATATTGACAAACTTCTAGCCAATTTCGTCAAGAAAAGGAGACTCAAATCCATGACATTAGAAATGAAAAAGGAGAAATTACAATGGACACAGCATATATACAAAGGATCATAAGAGACTACTACAAGCAATTTTTGTTAACAAGATCTAGAAGAAATGAACAAATTCTTAGAAAGATACAAGCTTCCAAGACTGAACCAGGAAGAAAAAGAAAATAAGAGCAGACCAATCAAAAGTACTGAAATTGAAACTGTGATATAAAAACTTCCAACAAACAAAACTCCAGGACTAAGTGACTTTATAATGTGAATTCTATCAAACATATAAAGAAGAGTTAACACCAATCCTTTTGATACTATTCAAAAAATTGCAGAGAAAGGAACACTCCCAAATTTGTTCTATGAGGGTACCATTACTCCAATACCAAAAACAAACAAAGATACCACAAAAAAGAAAATTAAAGGCCAATATCATTGGTGAAAATAGGGCAAAAATCCCCAACAGAATATGAGCAAACCAAATAATACATTAAAAGAATCATATACCATGATCAAGTGGGACTGATTCCAGTAATACAAAGAAATTTCAATATCTGCAAATCAATCAGTAGAATACAGTACATCAATAAATTGGAGAATAAAAACAGTATGATCATGTTAATAGATGCAGGAAATTTTTTCATAAAATTCAACACCTATTTCTGATTTTAAAAAATCTCCAGAAAGTGGGCATAGAAGGATTCTACTTTTTTTTCCATTTTCTTTATTTTTTAAATATAAATTTATTTATTTTAGGAGGTTAATTACTTTACAATATTATATTGGTTTTGCCATTCATCAACATGAATCTGCTACAAGTATACACGTGTTCCCCATCCTGAACCCCCCCTCCCACCTCCCTCCCTGTACCATCTCTCTGGGTCATCCCAGTGCACCAGCCCCAAGCAACCTGTATCATGCATCGACCTGAACTGGCGATTCGTTTCATATATGATATTATACATATTTCAATGCCATTCTCCCAAATTATCCCACCCTCGCCCTCTCCCACAGAGTCCAAAAAAACTATTCTATACATCTGTGTCTCTTTTGCTGTCTCACATACAGGGTTATCATTACCATCTTTCTAAATTCCAAATATATGTGTTAGTATATTGTATTGGTGTTTTTCTTTCTGGCTTACTTCACTCTGTATAATAGGCACCAGTTTCATCTACCTTAATATAATAAAGGACATATATACCAAACCCACAACAAACATTATTGTTGATGGTTAAAAACCTGACAGAATTCCCTTCAAGATCAGGAAGAAGAAAAGAATGTCTCCTCTTACTTTTATTCAGTATAGTTATAGTTTTGATGTCCTAGCCAGAGCAATCAGAGAAAAAAAAAAGAAATAAATGAAAATTAGAAAAGAAGTAAAACTGTCACTGTGTGCAGATGACATGATAGTATATACAGAAAATCCTAAAGACATTACCAGAAAACTATTAGACTGCATCAGCAAATTCAGTTAAGTTGCAGGATGCAAATCTAATAAAGAGAAATCTGTTGCATTTCTAAACACTAACAATGAAAGGTTAGAAAGAGAAGTTAAGGAAACAATTCGATTTATTTTGCATCAAAAATAATAAAATATTTAGGAATAAACCTACTTAATGAAACACAATAACTGTACTATGAATACTATAACACACTGATAAAAGAAATCAAAGATGGCACAGAGAAAGATATACCATGTTCTTGGATTGGAATAATCAATATTGTCAGAATGACTATACTACCCAAGGCAAGCTACAGATTCGACGCAATCCCTATCAAACAGCCAATGGTATTTTTCACAGAACTGGAACAAAAAGTTTTAAAATGTGTATGGAAAGAGAGTTCAGTTCAGTTCAGTCACTCAGGCATGTCTGACTCTTTGTGACCCCATGAATTGCAGCACGCCAGGCCTCCCTGTCCATCACCAACTCCCGGAGTTCACTCAGACTCACGTCCATTGAGTCCATGATGCCATCCAACCATCTCATCCTCTGTCGTCCCCTTCTCCTCCTGCCCCCAATCCCTCCCAGCATCAGGGTCTTTTCCAATGAGTCAACTCTTTGCATAAGGTGGCCAAAGTACTGGAGCTTCAGTTTTAGCATCATTCCTTCCAAAGAAATCCCAGGGTTGATCTCCCTCAGAATGGACTGGTTGGATCTTCTTGCAGTCCAAGGGACTCTCAAGAGTCTTCTCCAACACCACAGTTCAAAAGCATCAATTCTGCGCTCAGCCTTCTTCACAGTCCAACTCTCACATCCATACATGACCACAGGAAAAACCATAGCCTTGACTAGACGGACCTTAGTCGGCAAAGTAATGTCTCTGCTTTTGAATATACTATCTAGGTTGGTCATAACTTTTCTTCCAAGGAGTAAGCGCCTTTTAATTTCATGGCTGCAGTCACCATCTGCAGTGATTTTGGAGCCCAAAAAAACAAAGTCTGACACTGTTTCTACTGTTTCCCCATCTATTTCCCATGAAGTGATGGGGCCAGATGCCATGATCTTCGTTTTCTGAATGTTGAGCTTTAAGCCAACTTTTCCACTCTCCTCTTTCACTTTCAACAAGAGGCTTTTTAGCTCCTCCTCACTTTCTGCCATAAGGGTGGTGTCATCTGCATATCTGAGATTATTGATATTTCTCCCAGCAATCTTGATTCCAGCTTGTGTTTCTTCCAGTCCAGCGTTTCTCATGATGTACTCTGCATATAAGTTAAATAAGCAGGGTGACAATATACAGCCTTGACGTACTCCTTTTCCTATTTGGAACCAGTGTGTTGTTCCATGTCCAGTTCTAACTGTTGCTTCCTGACCTGCATACAGATTTCTTAAGAGGCAGGTCAGGTGGTCTGGTATTCCCATCTTTTTCAGAATTTTCCAAGAGAAGGGACCCTGAAGAGCCAAATTAATTCTAAGAAAGAATGATGAACCTAGATAAATCAGATTCCTTGACTTCACATTATCCTACAAAGATACAGTAATCAAAACAGTATTGTACTAACACAAAAACAGAAACATAGATCAGTGGAACAGGATAAAAATCCAGAATTCAACTCATGCACCTATCGTTAATTAATCTTCAATAAAGAATCAAGTATATACAATGAAGAAAAGGCAGTTTCTTCAGTAAATGGTGATGGGGAATCTGAACAGCTACATGTCAAAGAATCAAATTTGAACATTCTCTCAAATTATACACAAAAATAGACTCAAATGTATTAAATACGTAAAAGAAGTTATGGAACATATATACAATGGAATATTACTCAGCCACAAAAAGAACAATATAATGCCATTTGCAGCAACATCAGTGGACTTAGACATTATCACACTGAATAAGGTAAGACAAAGAAAGCTACATATCATATATCACTTGTATGTGAACTCTTTTTAAGAAGGGGTACAAATAAATCTATTTACAAAATAGTGGTAGAATTATGGATGTAGAAAACAAACTTAACCAGTGGATAATCCAGGGGAGGGATAAATTGGAGATTGGGATCGACACATACACACTTTTATATATAAAATAGACAACTAAAAAGAACCAGGTATATAGCACTGGGAACTCTACTCAATATTCTAAAATGGGCTATGTGGCAAAATAATCTAGAGAGAAGACTGAAAATATATTAAAAACCTAAATGTTAGACCAGATACTATGAAACTCTTAGAAGAAAACATAGGCATGATACTCCTTGATCTTCTAAAGAAAATTAAAACAAACAAAAAAGCCCAAATGGGTCCTAATTACAAGTAAAAGCTTTTGCAGTGCAAAGCAAATCATAAACAACAACCAAAAAAGGAACATCCATAATGAAAAAAATGCAAACAAATTGACTGACAAGGAAATTATCTCCAAAATATACAAACAGATCAGGCACTTCAACAAAAAAATTAAACAAGCCAATCAAAAAATGGACAGAAGACCTAAACAGACATTTACCAAAAGAAGACACATAGACGTCCAAAATCACATGAAAAGATTCTCAACATCACTAGTTACCAGAGAAATGCAAATCAAAATGACAATGGCCATATCATCTCACACCAGTCAGAATGGTTATCATCAAAAAATCTACAAACAACTAATGCTGGAGACAGTATAGAGAAAAGGATATCCACCCACACTGCTCATGGAATGTAGATTGGTAAAACCATTATGGAGAACAGTATGCAGATTCCTTAAAAAAGTAAATATAGAAGTTGCATATATGATCCAGCAATCCCACTCCAGGGTATGTATCTGGAGATACCACACAATTGCACTCATCTCACATGCTAGTAAAGCAATGCCCAAAATTCTCCAAGCCAGGCTTCAGCAATATGTGAACCATGAACTCCCTGATGTTCAAGCTGGTTTTGGAAAAGGCAGAGGAACCAGAGATCAAATTGCCAACATCTTCTGAGACAGTATAGAGAAAAGGATATCCACCCACACTGCTCATGGAATGTAGATTGGTAAAACCATTATGGAGAACAGTATGCAGATTCCTTAAAAAAGTAAATATAGAAGTTGCATATATGATCCAGCAATCCCACTCCAGGGTATGTATCTGGAGATACCACACAATTGCACTCATCTCACATGCTAGTAAAGCAATGCCCAAAATTCTCCAAGCCAGGCTTCAGCAATATGTGAACCATGAACTCCCTGATGTTCAAGCTGGTTTTGGAAAAGGCAGAGGAACCAGAGATCAAATTGCCAACATCTTCTGGATCATGGAAAAAGCAAGAGAGTTTCAGAAAAACATCTATTTCTGCTTTATTGACTATGGTAAAGCCTTTCACTGTGTGGATCACAAGAAACTGTGGAAAATTCTGAAAGAGATGGGAATACCAGACCACTTGACCTGCCTCTTTAGAAACCTACATACAAGTCAGGAAGCAAAGTTAGAACTGGACATGGAACAACAGACTGGTTCCAAATAGGAAAAGGAGTACGTCAAGGCTGTATATTGTCACCCTGCTTATTTAACTTATATGCAGAGTACATCATGAGAAACGCTGGACTTGAATAAACACAAGCTGGAATCAAGATTGCCGGGAAAAATATCAATAACCTCAGATATGCAGATGACACCACTCTTATGGCAGAAAGTGAAGAGGAACTAAAAAGCCTCTTGTTGAAAGTGAAAGAGGAGAGTGAAAAAGTTGGCTTAAAGCTCAACATTCAGAAAACGAAGCTCATGGCATCTGGTCCCATCACTTCATGGGAAATAGATGAGGAAACAGTGGAAACATTGTCAGACTTTTTTTTTTGGGGGGGGGGCTCCAAAATGACTGCAGATGTTGATGGTGGCCATGAAATTGAAAGACGCTTACTCCTTGAAAGGAAAATTATGACCAACCTAGATAGCATATTGAAAAGCAGAGACATTATTTTGCCAACAGAGGTCCATCTAGTCAAGGCTATGGTTTTTCCAGTAGTCATGCATGGATGTGAGCACTGGACTGTGAAGAATGTTGAGCGCCAGAGAACTCATACTTTTGAAACGTGGTGTTAGAGAAGACTCCTGAGAGTCTCCTGGACTGCAAGGAGATCCAACCAGTCCATTCTAAAGGAGATCCATCCTGGGTCTTCTTTGGAAGGAATGATGCTAAAGCTGAAACTCCAGTACTTTGGCCACATCATTTGAAGAGTTGACTCATTGGAAAAGACTCTGATGCTGGGCGGGATTGGAGGCAGGAGGAGAAGGGGCAACAGAGGATGAGATGGCTGGATGGCATCACCAACTTGATGGATGTGAGTTTATGTGAACTCCGGGAGTTGGTGATGGACAGGGAGGCCTGGCGTGCTGCGATTCATGGGGTTGCAAAGAGTCAGACATGACTGAGCGACTGAACTGAATGGACTGAACCTATGGCAAAGGAGGCAAGAACATACAAAGGAGGAAAGACAACCTCTTCAATACGTGATGCTGGGAAAACTGGACTGCTACTTGTAAAAGAATAAAATTACAACACTCCCTAACACCACACACAAAAATAAACTCAAAATGGATTAAAGACCTAAATGTACAGCCAGATACTATAAAGCTCTTAGAGGAAAACACAGGCAGAACACACTTTTAACTGACAAGCGATTAATCTTCAAAATATCCAAATGGCTCATGCAGCTCAGTATCAAAAACAACAATAACAAAAACCTAATTTAAAAATGGCAGAAGATCACGACAGACAAAATGGCGGAGGAGTAGGTGGACATGGAGTACATCTTTTTCCATGGATACATCAGGAATACACCTTCAGACACAGAAGTACATGCAGAACACCAGCTGAGAGCATACAGGAGTACCAGACAATGGTGAAGAATATCAAGAACCACGCAAAACTTGTTGGGACAAAGGAACTAGGGGTAAAAACAGGAGTATTACTAGGACTAGATCTGCCTTCAGGGGGTGGGGGAACTGAAGCAGGGGTCTGATCCCCATGCCGGGACAATTGTCTAAGTCAGAGGAGAAACATTTAAGACCGAGAGTGAAACAGCTGATCTGTGGCAGCCTAAATGGAATGAGAATCAGACAGTCCTTGACACAGACATACACACTCTGGACAGGGAGACAGGTCCCCTAGAAGGCACAGCAGCTGGGAGCAGGAGTTTGGGGGTTATGGAGCAATCCCAGAGTGAGGGCTGCTGATGACTGTGAGGAGACGGATTAAGAGGTTGTATGGGAGGAGACTGTGGTGGAAAATGCCTGTGGGGAAAGGCCAGACAGCCATGAGGTAAAGCAATGGTGCTGAGTCATGCATAGGGGGTGGAGCCATCACCATAGCCTTTATTGTTCATCTGCATCTTAACAATAAAGAGGCTGGCCCATCAAACGCCTGACTCACTGAACTACAGAGTAAGACTGCACCCAGGGTGCCTCTTTAAGTGCCTGATGCACTGATCTACAGAGTAAGACCCCAGCCAGGGGGGTCACACTATGTGCTTCACGTAAGGAACAATAGAGAAGGTCCCCAGGCAAGGGAGCCTACTAAGTACCTGAACTGGTGGAGCTATTGAGAAAGACTGGCCAAAGAGGCCTTCTGATTGCTGGCTACAAGAGACTCGAAAAAAGACTGTGATAGGGCCATAACTCATGTGATGGAGGCAGTCCATGTCCTTGCACACTTGGCACTGCAAAGGTCCCCACAAGCCAAGCAGCTGCACAACCTTCATGCTCAACACTCACTGGGTCAGAGCTGCCTCAGGCAAAAATGTCTTGCATCTATGCACACAGGGTCACTTCAGTCATGTCTGACTCTGCAACCCTGTGGACTGTGGCCTGCCAGCCACCTCTGTCAGGGAGGTTCTCCAGGCTAGAATACTGGAGTATATTGGCCAACATTGGTTGCCATACCATTTTAGAGCACTATATTTCCTGTTACCCTAGCCGCCAACTCCACTGAGTATCTGGTGCTGCCAGACCCCTGCGAACCAAGCACCTGCACCACCTCTGCACCTGGCCCTCACTGGGACTCACTGAAGTCCTCTAGTGCAGTCTTAGGAGCACATCCCAGTGGATAGAGCTTAAAATTCAACATTCAGGAAACTAGGATCATGACATCCAGTCCCATCTCTTCATGACAAATAGATGGGGAAACAATGGAAACAGTGAGAGACTTTATTTTTTTGGATTCCAAAATCACTGCAGATGGTGACTGCAGCCATGAAATTAAAAGACTCTTGCTCCTTGGAAGAAAAATTAGGACCAACTTAGTCAGCATACTAAAATGAAGAGACATTACTTTTCCAACAAGGTCCGTCTAGTCAAAGCTATGGTTTTTCCAGTAGTCATGTATGGATGTGAGAGTTGGACTATAAAGAAAGCTGAGCACCGAAGAACTCATACTTTTGAACTGTGGTGTTGGAGAAGACTCTTGAGAGTCACTTGGACTGCAGGGAGATCCAACCAGTCAATCCTAAAGGAAAGCAATCCTAAATATTCATTGGAAGGACTGATGCTGAACCTGAAACTCCAATACTTTGACCACCTAATGCAAAAAAAAACTGACTCACTGGAAAAGACCCTGATGCTGGGAAAGATTGAAGGCAGGAGGAGAAGGGGATGACAGAGGAAGAGATGATTGGAAAGCCTCACTGACTCAATGGACATGAGTTTGAATAAGTTCCAGGAGTTGGTGATGGACAGTGAAGCCTGGGGTGCTGCAGTCCATGGGGTTGCAAAGAGTTGGACACAACTGAGAGACTGAACTGAACTGATATCTGAGTTGGTCTTGTAATGGGGATCTTGCAGTAAACCAATAGACAGATAAAAACTTTTCGATAATAATTCTTTGGGAGAGTTGTTTCATTCTACTTCCTCTAGTGGCTGTCAAGATGCTTTGGAATATGGGCTGGTATTTTTTTAAGTTTATGGCATAATTGGAGAGAAGTTAGAGTCTGGATGCATCTGCCTGCAATGTGGCAGACCTGGGTTCAATCCTGAGGTCAGAAAGATCCCCTGAAGAAGGAAATGGCAACCCACTCCAGTACTCTTGCCTGAAAAATTCCATGGATGGAGGAGCCTGGCAAGTTACAGTCCATGGGATCACAAAGAGTTGCACATGAATGAGCAACTTCACTTCTAGAGCCTGGAACTTATAATAATATACAGAAAATTATAATACCATACAGAAAATTATAATACCATACAGCTCACTCTTCTTACTGAGATTCAACTGTGTTTCTTGAATAAACACTACTCAGGTTTCTAAAAGTCTTTTGTTAACTTACATGTTTTGAAAATGTTGATTTTGACAAATTTTACCAGGTTTTACCTGCTTTTATAACAGGGAAATTTTTTGGAGGCCTACTGCCTATCCTTTTCACTGACATCATCCTATACAATTACTTTTTAATTGGTTAAGAAAAAAGTAAACAAGTATGCAATTCTGCTTTGTATTATTACCTACATAATTACATGTATTGGAGTTGTTAATATTTTCATAGGGATTCAAATTAGAATCTGGTTTCACTTCTTTTCAAGCTCAAGAATTTCCTTTAGTATCTCCTGTAAGGTATATCTTCAAACAAATTCTTTGTTTTAATTTGTGAATGTCTTAATTTCTCCTTCATTTTTACGGATAACTTTGCCATATATACAATTCTTGTTTCATAGTTTATTTTCTTTCTCTCTGCACTTTGGCTATGCTGTCCAACTAATTCCATTGTTTCTGGTAACAGGTCATCTGTTATTTTTGTGATTTTATTGTGGATGACAAGTCATTTTTCTATTTTCAAGAGTCCTTGTTTTTGGCAGTTTAATTGTGGTTAGCTGTGGATATTTTTGAATTTATCTTACATGAAGTTCACTGAGCATTTTGGATGGTGGATTACTGTTTTTCAATAAAATTGGGATGATCCCAGCTAATATTTGTTCAGATATTCTTTATTTCTCTTTCTCTGGTTGCCTTCTGGACTCCCATTATGTGTACCCTTGATGTTGTCCCACAGGTCTCTTTATTTTTTCTCATTGTTTTTTCTTTGTGTCCTTCAGACTTGACAACACCAAGTGATATATCCTTCAAGTTTACTAATTCTTTCTTCTACCAGATTAAATCTTCCATTGAGCACCTTTAGTGATTTTTTTTAAAATTTCAGTTATCTAACTTTTCAACTCTAGAACTTTTATTCAGTTCTTTTTTTAAACTTTCATTATCTTTCTCTTTGTGCTTAGTTACCCAGTCATGTCCTACTCTTTGCGATCCCATGGACTGTAGCCTGCCAGGATCCTTTGTCCATGGAGATTCTCCAGGCAACAATACTGGAATGGGTTGCCATGTTCTCTTCCAGGAGATCTTCCAACCCAAGTATCATACCCAGGTTTCCCACACTGCAGGCAGATTCTTTACCATCTGAGCCACCAGGGAAGCATCTTTCTCTTTAGTAAATATATATTTAGTGAGTCATTGTTTTAATGCTTTTCTTTAATTAAAGAATTCTTTAATGTGTCATAATTTCTGGTAAAACAAAATCAAAAACAAAAATTTTAACTAATATAATGTGGCAACTCAGGAAATTAGTTGCTCTCTTCCACAAGATTTATCTTTATGGCTCTTATTTTTGTTACTGTTTGTTTAGTGGCTTTCCTCATCTAACTCTGTGAAGTCTGTATTTGACATATGTGGTGACTGAAGTTCCTGCTCGGATAGCTTAATGAGCAATTAATAAATGAATAAAAATGTCCTTGAATTCCTGAAACCAGTACATGTTCTAGCTCTTACAAAGGAGCTCAGTGTATATGTTGGAGCAAGCCTTAAATATTCAGTTAGCCTGTTTTCAACTCTGCTTAGCTTTCATGAACATAGAAAAGCATCATCAAGTCAGACAGAAGTGATAGATGAAGGCCTTTTCATGTCTTTCCATTCAAATAAGGACAAGTTCAGTTTCCGTTCAGTTGCTCAGTCGTGCCAAAGCTTTTTTTTTGCATTTCTTTTCCATGGGGATGGTCTTGATGCTTGTCTCCTGTACAATGTCAGGAACCTCATTCCATAGTTCATCAGGCAAATAAGGAAAAGAACATCAATAAATGAAATAGAGAATATAAAAACAACAAAGAAAATCGGCAAACAAAACAAAACAAAAAAAAAACTTTTGTTATTTAGAAAGGTAAATAAGTGGCAAACTTTTACCTCAAGTGACCAAGAAAAAAAAGAAATTTCAAATTACTAAAATCAGAGATGGACATTAACACAATTTTGCATAATAAAAGCTATTATAATGAAATGCTATGAACAATTGCATGCCAATAGTTACCCTAGATGAAATGGATAAATTCCCATGAAAACACAAATTATTTAAAACGATTCAAGAAAAAATAGGAAACATGAATAGACATATTACATAAAAGAGAGTGATTTAGTCATCTAAAATCTTATAAAAAGAAGCCAAGGATGATTTCTTACTGAATTCTACTGGACCACTTTCCAACTCCTCTTATGAGGTCATTACTCTGTGCTCATTCACCAAGTTGTGTCTGACTCTTGGTGACTCCATGGACTGCAACCCATCTGCTTCCCCTGTCCATTGGATTTTCCAAGCAAGAATACTGGAGTGGGTTGCCATTTCCTCCTCCAGGGGATCTTCCTGACCCAGGGGTCAAAGACATATTACATAAAAGAGAGTGATTTAGTCATCTAAAATCTTATAAAAAGAAGCCAAGGATGATTTCTTACTGAATTCTACTGGACCACTTTCCAACTCCTCTTATGAGGTCATTACTCTGTGCTCATTCACCAAGTTGTGTCTGACTCTTGGTGACTCCATGGACTGCAACCCATCTGCTTCCCCTGTCCATTGGATTTTCCAAGCAAGAATACTGGAGTGGGTTGCCATTTCCTCCTCCAGGGGATCTTCCTGACCCAGGGGTCAAACCTGCATCTCTTGCAACTCTAGCTTTGTAGGGGGATTCTTAACTCCAGGGACTGTAGCCTGCCAGGCTAATCTGTCCATGAGATTTCCCAGGCAATAATACTGGAGTGGGTAGCAGTCCCTTCTACAGTGACAATTGGATATCCACATCCAAAAGAGTGAATTTGGATGTTTACTTCCCACCATACACAAAGATTAACTCAAAATGGAAGAGATACCTGCATGTAAGAGCCAAAACTAATTTTAAATTATTAAATTTTTAGATAAAAACTGTAATGGGTTGAATTGCATTGCTCCCCTTCAATTGCTGCATTTATAAACTTCAGCATGTGACCACATTTGAAGACAGGGTCTTACAGAGGTAGTAATTTTACAATGAGTGCATTAGGCAGGCCCTAATCCAACATGATTTGTTTCCTTATAGAAAGGGAAAATATGCACAGAGACACACATACACATAGTGATGATACCACATGAAGATGATGACTAAATGGCACCTCTACAAGTTGAAGAACTCCAACTATTGCCAGCAAACCACCGGAAGTTTGGCAAGGGTCATGGAACATAATTTTTCTCATAGATCTCAGAGTGAACCAATTCAATTGACACCTTGACCATGGACTTCTAGCTTCCAGAACTATGAGACAATACATTTCTGCTGTTACTAATATATAACCATAGGAGTAAATCCTCATGATCTTAGGTTAGCAATGGTTTCTGTATTCATCCTTGGGTCAGAAAGATCCCCAGAGGAGGGCATGACAACCAACTCCAATATTCTTGTCTGGAGAATTCCATGGACAGAGGAGCCTGGTGAGATATGGCCCATAGGGTCTCAAAGAGTCAGACACGACTGAAGCAACTTACCATGCATGTACACTTATATATTAAAGCAAAATAACTAGTGACAAAAGAAAAAAAGAGATCAATTAGACTTCATCAAGATTTTAAAATTTTGTGAGTCAAAAGACTATCAAGAAAGTTAAGAAATAACCTACAGATGGGAGAAAATATTTGGAATTCATATAACTGATGAGATTGGGTGCATTCAGGTTAGTATGGCTGTAGACTGGAATTCATATATCTGACACATGCTCAGTCGCTTCAGTGGTGTCCAACTCTTTGTGACCCTATGGACTGTAACCTGCCAGGATGCTCTGTCAATGGGATTTTCCCAGCAAGAATACTAGAGTGGGTTGCCATGCCCTCCTCCAGGGGATCTTCCCAGGGATCAAAACTGCATCTTCTATATTGCAGGTGGATTCTTTACTGCTGAGCCACCAGGGAAGGCCTTCATATATCTGAAAAGAGCCTAGTATTTAGAATATATGCATAACTTACAACCAGAAAAAGGCAGATAATCTAATTTTAAATGGATAGAGGGTTTGAATAGATGTTGATTCAAAGAAGATCTACAGTGGTAAATAAGCACAAGAAAAATGCTCAACATCATTCTTTATTAGGAAAACAATTCCAAAGTGCAATGTAATGCCACTTCACATTTACAGTTATGACCATAACAACAAAAAAAGTTTCTCCCTTTATGTAACTTATCGTTTTATCCTCTTGTGAGTATTTTGAAAAGCAAAAGTTTTTAATTTTCTAAAGATCCAGTTTAACAGTTTTTCCTTTTATACATCACACATTTGTTATCAAGTCTATGAACTCGTGGTATAGCCCTAGATCTCCCCAAATTTTCTTCTATTTTTTATGTTATAGCTTTACATTCACTTTTAAGTCTCTGTTCTGCTTTAATTTGTAAATGCTGTTATTGAGTTTTAATTTTGCTTTACACAGGTTCATTGTCATTACACAGAGTTGAGATTAACTTTTGTATATTAATCTTATATTTTTAACCTTGATAAACATTTTAGTCTTGGTTTTCCAAGGATGCTTTTATTTCCCTATTCACAGGACACTTAATTCACAATTTACTCTTCTTTTCTTTCAGCATTTGAAAAATATTCTGCCACTTCCCTTTGTCCTTCATGGTTTTGGATGAGAAATCTGCTGCCATTCAAATTCTAGCTTCCCTGTGGAATAGATCAAGATGGCAGCATAAGAGGATGGGGAACTCACTTCCCTCCACACACACATCAAAATTACACCTACATGTGGAATAATTCTCATTAAAAACTAACTGAAAACTGGCAGAAACTTCTGTACAACCAAGACTGTAAGAAAGATCCACGGGTAATTGGGTAGGATGGGAAGAAAAGTGATCAGGTCAGGACCTGTACACCTGGAAGGAGACTCACAGGAAAAGAGAGAATACATGGGTGGAAATCTATGTGGGGAATGAGTGCTTTGAGCCACAGATTGGGTGCCACAGTTCTAGAGTCTTACACAGAGGAGTTGAGACCCCTTGGCTGGTTGGAAGGGGGCTGGGACTAACAAGAAAGCTGAAGGAAGCCTGGACTTTGCTCTTGAGGAGCATGTGAACCATGCTTTTCTCTCAAGGCAGGGCAGAAAGCGCAGATTGAAATCACGCAGCTGGCTGACTCATTTCCCACAACCACCTAGCTCTGTGCCCCAGCCTGAGCCAAGCAAAGCCCCAGGCCCACTTACTCTATATCATTGGTAATAAGAACAATAATTGAATTAGGAAAAAATAATATATGAACACAGTGAGAATTTTGATAATGAACTGGAAAACTTTTTAAAAACCCAATCATCAGTTCTAATGAGGTGGATGACGCTGGAGCCAATTATACAGAGTGAAGTAAGCCAGAAAGAAAAACACCAATACAACTAGAAGGAATGAAGAACAGATTAAGTGACATAGAAGAACATCTAAGTGATCTGGAAGATAGAATAATGGAAATCAATGGTTAGAACAGGAAATTAAAATTTTTTTCATGAGAACAGTTTCACACAGCTATATTTAAAATGGATAACCAACAAGGACCTACTGTATGGCAAAAATATCTTATTTTAAATGAGTGATTATAAAAAAATAATAAATGTCTATAAAGTGAGTAAGTAAAAACATGAGAATAGTTTAAGAGGTCTCTGTGATAACAATAAGCATATCAACATTACAGGGGTCACAGAAGGAGAAGAGAGAGAGATCAAAATGGTATTTGATGAAATTACAGCTGAAAACATCCCAAATCTTAAAAAGGAGACAGATATTCAGGTACAGAAGCATAGAGGGTCCAAACAAGATAAACTCAGAAAGACCTATGCCAAGACATTTAATAATTAAAATGGTAAATGTAAAGGTGAGAAAGAATTCTAAAGGCAGTAAGAGAAAAAAAAAAAAGTCATATACAAGGGAATACTGATTTTTCTGCACACAATTTGTAGACCAGAAGGTAGTGTGGTATGGTATTTTGGAAGCGATGAGGGGGAAAAACCTGCAACCTAGGATACTCTACTCAGCAAGATTATCATGTTGAATTGAAGGAGAAATAAAAGATCTTCTCAGACAAGCAAAAATATAAAAGTCCATTAATACTAAAACTTCATTAAAATAAATGCTGAAGGGTCTTCTCTAAATGGAAAAGAAGTAAGAATCTATTCAAAAGGGAAAAATCATGTAAACTGTAAAAGGAACTACAACTACAAAAATCAGTACAGGATAAACATGAAAGTTTAATCAAAAACACAAAATATGAGGAAGGGGAGAAAAATGTACATATTTTAGAATGTGCTTGAACTTAAATAACAGCCAGTTTGAACTTAAAAGAACCACCACCAAGTCAATATATATGAAACACATGATAACAAAAAATCAAAAACCTACAATAGATACAAAAAAAACTAAAACTAGGGAACACAAGCATAAAACTAGTGAAGTAAAACTCACTCTGTCATGTCCGACTCTTCACAACTCCATGGACTATACAGTCCATGGAATTCTCCAGGCCAGAATACTGGAGTGGATAGCTTTTCCCTTCTCCAGGGGATCTTTCCAACCCAGGGATGGAATCCAGGTCTCCCACATTGCAGGCAGATTTTTTACCAGCTGAGCAACAAGTGAAGTCCAAGAATACCAAAGTGGGTAGCATATCCCTTCTTCAGCAGATCTTCCTGACCCAGGAATCGAACCAGGGTCTCCTGCATTGCACGCAGATTCTTTACCAACTGAGCTATCAGGGTAAAAATGTGTCAAATTACAAGGAAAGACACAAAAAGAATTAATGATCAAACAACAACAACAAAATAAAACCAGAAAAGAAATAATAACTTGGCAATAAGTACATACCTATGAATATTTACTTTAAATATCAATGGAATAAATACTCCAATCAATGATGCATGGCAAAACAAATACAATATTGTAATGTAATTAACATCCAATTAAAATAAATAAAATTTTTTTTTTTAAGACACAGGGTGATGGGATAAAAAAGCAAGACCCATCTATATAGGGCCTACAAGAGACTCACCTCAGACATAAAGACACACACAGACTCAAAGTGAGGGGATGGGAAAAGATATTTCATGTAAACAGAAAGAACAAGACAGCAGAGGTAGCAATACTCAAATGAAACAAAATAGACTTTAGAACAAGGGCTATAACAAAAGATAAAGAAGGATATTATATAATGATGAAGGGATAAATATAAGAAGAGAATATTATACTCATGAAGATATATGAACCAAAAAAAAATATGAATGTAATACAGAAGCACCTAAATATATAAAGTTCTTAATTATACCAATAGATGTAAAAGGAGAAATTTACAATAATACCATAATAGTAGGGGACTGTAACACAAGTGGAATCAATGGACAGATCATCCAAACAGAAAATCAGGAAGGTAACAGTGATATTAAATGACACAATGGCCAGCTGGAATTAATAGATACCTATTCTGAAATATAATGATATGAAAGTGCTGCACTAAATATGCCAGCAAATTTGGAAAACTCAGCAGTGGCCCCAGGACTGGAAAACGTCAGTTTCATTTTAATCCCAAAGAAAAGCAATGCCAAAGAGTGCTCAAACTACCACACAATTGTACTCATCTCACATGCTAGTAAAGTAATGCTCAAAATTCTCCAAGCCAGGCTTCAGCAATATGTGAACCGTGAACTTCCAGATGTTCAAGCTGGTTTTAGAAAAGGCGGAGGAACCAGAGATCAAATTGCCAACATCTGCTGGATCATGGAAAAAGCAAGAGAGTTCCAGAAAACATCTATTTTTGTTTTATTGACTATGCCAAAGCCTTTGACTGATCACAATAAACTGTGGAAAATTCTTCAAGAGATGGGAATACCAGACCACATGACCTGCCTCTTTAGAAACCTATATGCAGGTCAGGAAGCAACAGTTAGAACTGGACATGGAACAAATAGGTTTCAAATAGGAAAAGGAGTATGTCAAGGCTGTATATTGTCACTGTGCTTATTTAACTTCTATGCAGAGTACATCATGAGAAACGCTGGGCTGGAAGAAGCACAAGCTGGAATCAAGATTGCCAGGAGAAATATCAATAACCTCAGATATGCAGATGACACCACCCTTATGGCAGAAAGTGAAGAGGAGCTAAAAAGCCTCTTGTTGAAAGTGAAAGAGGAGAGTGAAAAAGTTGGCTTAAAGCTCGACATTCAGAAAACGAAGATCATGGCATCTGGCCCCATCACTTCATGGGAAATAGATGGGGAAACAGTAGAAACAGTGTCAGAGCTGGACTGGAAGAAACACAAGCTGGAATCAAGATTGCTGGGAGAAATATCAATAATCTCAGATATGCAGATGACACCACCCTTATGGCAGAAAGTGAGGAGGAGCTAAAAAGCCTCTTGTTGAAAGTGAAAGAGGAGAGTGGAAAAGTTGGCTTAAAGCTCAACATTCAGAAAACGAAGATCATGGCATCTGGCCCCATCACTTCATGGGAAATAGATGGGGAAACAGTAGAAACAGTGTCAGACTTTGTTTTTTTGGGCTCCAAAATCACTGCAGATGGTGACTGCAGCCATGAAATTAAAAGGCGCTTACTCCTTGGAAGAAAAGTTATGACCAACCTAGATAGCATATTCAAAAACAGAGACATTACTTTGCCGACTAAGGTCCGTCTAGTCAAGGCTATGGTTTTTCCTGTGGTCATGTATGGATGTGAGAGTTGGACTGTGAAGAAGGCTGAGCACAGAAGAATTGATGCTTTTGAGCTGTGGTGTTGGAGAAGACTCTTGAGAGTTCGTTGGACTGCAAGGATACCCAACCAGTCCATTCTGAAGGAGATCAACCCTGGGATTTCTTTGGAAGGAATGATGCTAAAGCTGAAGCTCCAGTACTTTGGCCACCTCATGCGAAGAGTTGACTCACTGGAAAAGACCCTGATGCTGGGAGGAATTGGGGGCAGGAGGAGAAGGGGACGACAGAGGACGAGATGGCTGGATGGCATCATGGACTCCATGGACGTGAGTCTGAGTGAACTCTGGAAGTTGGTGATGGACAGGGCGGCCTGGCGTGCTGTGATTCATGAGGTCGCAAAGAGTTGGACATGACTGAGCGACTGAACTGAACTGTTGTTCTGTCCATAACACCCCTAGTAATATATTTTAATAACATCCAAAGTTCTGTATAATTCTGAAGCCCTTGGAAGTCTGGGAAGCAGTACAGAAGAATGAACATGACTTTCTGGCTGTATAAAGGATACTGCCATTCTTAGTGGTTGAATGTGTCTAATGATATGGGGACATATCTTTAGGCAAAGATTTCGATAATAAGCTAAGGTTTAGATCATGTTGAAAGAGAAACCACAAGATATAGAGGAAAGCAGCCAAATTCTAACCAAGCATTTTTTAAAATTGAAAAGTTTCTGTGTAGAGTAAAATTTGCTCCTCAGTCTGATGGAGATTGACCTTAATAGTCTATTTATTGAACAATCTAAATGGGTAAGGGGCAAAAGGTGGGTGAAGAGGAATTGTATTACTGCTTTCTTTTATTTTTGTCTTCAAACATATTCTGTCAAATTCCCTTCTCTAATCTCTGTGGCAGAGCTCAGAGCTTGCTAGGGAAGTCTAGGTATTACGGAAGCTGGGCCAGCTTAAAATTTGAACTGCAAATTCTGGGGTTTTTTTGTTTGTTTTTTTTTTTTTGTTTGTTTTTTTGGGTCTACCTCCTCCTGGTCTCTGGTTTTGGAGGCGGAAAGGGTTGTAGTTGCCCATCCCCTTTTCTCATTCTCTTATTTTTTTAGCTTCTCAGGGTTAGGAAGAATGGCGTGAAAGATTAAAAGGACAAAACTATTTTCTATTGACTGGATGCTGTGACCTTCCTGCGGCCATCAGTGCCCCTCTGGGTGGCAATAAACTCCATACCTGCTTTCTGTTTTGAAGGAACATAAGTGATTTCTGTCAGAGAAGGCAATGGCAACCCACTCCAGTACTCTTGCCTGGAAAATCCCATGGATGGAGGAGCCTGGTTGGCTGCAGTCCATGGGGTCGCTAAGAGTCCAACACGATGAACAACTTCACTTTCACTTTTCACTTTCATGCATTGGAGAAGGACCTGGCAACCCGCTCCAGTGTTCTTGCCTAGGGATGGGCTGTCGTCTATGGGGTCACTCAGAGTCAGACATGTCTGCAGTGACTTAGCAGCAGCAAGTGATTTCTATAAGACGCCCATTGTGTGACATCTTTGCTTCAAAGCTCTCTACTGGAGGGATGCTCTATTTTGATCTCTTTTGAAATCTTAGCTTCATCTCTGCTGGTAAAGAATATACTTGCAATGCAGGAGGTTTGGGTTCGATTCCTAGGTCAGAAAGATCCCCTGGAGAATAGAATGGCTATCCACTCAAGTATTCTTGTCTGGGATATCCCATGGACAGAGGAGCCTGGCAGGCCACCGTCCATAGTGTTGCACAGAGTTGGTCACAAATGAAGCAACTTAGCATGTGGTATGCATTGGCAATATTGGGCTTCCTGGGTGGCGCAGTGGTAAAGAATCCACCTGCCAATGCAGAACATGCAAAAGACGTGGGTTAAATCCCTGGGTCAGAAGATCCCTTGGAGTAGTAAGTGGCAACCCACTGAAGTATTTTTGCCTGGAAAATTCCATGGGCAGAAGAGCTTGGCAGGTCATAGTCTAGGGGGTTGCAAAGAGTAGGACATGATTGAGTGTGCACGCGCGCGCACACACACACACACACACACGCGGGCAGTATTAGACCTACTGAGAGGGCATGAGATAAAATAGCAGATTGAAACAGCAGATTTCAGAGTACTCAAATGTAATATTGCTTCATAAAGCTCAATTACTATAAATTTTATCCAATATAGTTGTTAAAATGATTGAAATAAGCACTCTAGTTCTGTAGCATTTCAAAAAAAAAAAAATGCACAGCAGAGTTCTCAGGTTGGGAAAAAGAAACAATCAGAAAACTGGATCCTTTAACACTGGCATTACCTGGACAAGCTCTCTAATAGATTTTTCGCCTCAACCTCCATTGTTAGCATTCTCAAAAAATTTCCAATAACCATAAGTCCTTAACTTCAGCAGATGGCCTCCTTATGGACATTGGACTTCATTCAAATTTAACCTTTGAGGACAGTGCCAGCTCTATGTTTCATTTGATATTTAAGCATTACCTTTTGTCAAAGACTAGTTTTCACTCCAGTCTGGAGTCTGTTATGTCAGAGGGGGACATAATGTATCATTTTCTGCTTTTACCTTAACTGTAAAGGTGAACTTCAAATTTCAATTATAAGTAATAGTCTATAAACCACCACATAAAAATGTACAATGTTCATTCTGAATACTTAGTCGTATTCTTTCTCATTAGAGAGACATATTGAACAATGGGACTTTGCTTGCACATGTTAATGAAAGTGCCATGCTTGTAAAAAGCCATAAAATGGGAGCTCAAAACAAAAGCCTTGAGAAATTTATATAAAGATTTTAGTTTTTATTGTAATCCCCCTGAAATAATAGTATACACAGTGCCTTTTAAACTCATGCCATGACTAAAGAGAGCAAAATTGGGAAATAATAGACTACTCTTATATTCACACACTCTCTTACCTCCTTGCACCCTGGCACCACCCAATCTCATCAGCTAAGAATTCAACTGCAGCACTAATTACAAAATTAGGAATTAGAATTTGGACTTTTACAGAGTAGTTATATTTTCTATAAAAAAAGAACAGACATGAAATACAAAGAGCTGAATAAAAGATAATAATAGAAAATTAAGAGTGAGAGAGAAAATGCTAAATAGTAATCTTCACAGTTTTACAATAGATTGTGTTTAGCTGCAAAGAACAGAAAACTCTAGTACCTTAAGTAAAGGAAAATTCTGCAGATGCAGCATGGTATGATGCATGGCTCAATAGTGTCCTCAGGGACTCAGGTTCCTTACTCTCTATTCAGCCATCTGTCCTCAGAGGCTACTTTCCTCATGGTTATAAAATGGTTGCTGCAGTGCCAGGCATCCCATCCAGATCTAAAAGACAAAGTCTTTTTTTTTTTTTTTTTTCTTTAAATCAGTCAGGAAAACATTTTCTAGAAGGCCTCTACTAACTTATCTTTATTTCTCCCTGGCTAGATTTGTGTCACATATGCATTTCTGGAACAGTGGTTAGTCAAAGAAGTAGGACCACCAGGAGTGTGTTAGAAAATTTCTTGGGAGCTGCCAATAGAGCCAACTTCCTAACGAAACTAAAGACTGAGCAGAGGAGGAGGAAAATCTAAGTACCTTTAGGGCTCTGCCAGCATGAACAAGGCAGGTGGGGGTAGGGAATAGTAGTTGGGTTTTAGGTCTCCAGTAACTGTTCTGTATTTCTCATTATATTAAAAAAAAAAAGTTTCATTTTTCTTTTTAAAGATTTTGAGCTATAAAATGTTCAACTTCTGGAACTATTTTGTCCACTTTTATTGAACACTATAGAGGTGAGGCCCCAGTTCACGTGCTAGGAAAATTCAATGCCTACTATCCATATCTTGGTGGATATTGAAGAAGGAATTTCAATTTAGTTCTTCTAGCTGGGTCCAGCTGTTTTGTGCCAGACCTCAAGCCAACCTCCTTGGCTTCTGTAGCATTTTACTGCTGACCTCTACCCTAATCATATTTCCTCCAATCTTGAAATTCTTCCTTCTCTTAGCATTTACGATGATTATCTTCCATTCTCCCTTTTTGTCTTTCTTTGGTTCTATTTCATCAAACTATGGTCATCTATTCCTGAAGACCAAGTCTTTAGATCAGGTTCTCTACCTCTATTTTTGCTCCTTTAGAAATTTAATCTATTTTCAGGATGTGAATAGTCACCTCTAAATAGCATAGCTCAGAAATAGCTACTCCTGTGTTTTATATTTCCCTAGAGAAATTCTCTCAAATTGAACATAACCAAATTATTTCTCAAGTTATCACCAAATTGGTCTTCCCAAACTGGTTGGCTCTTCTGAACTTAACAGCCGGTTATCACTGGGGCAGACTCAAAACTTTTTATCATGATTCACTAGTTTTTACTCTGCTGTATTAGTTGCTAAGTCATTGTTTTAGTCTGTAAGTTGTGACCAAGTCTTTTGTGACCCCATGGACTATAGCCCGCCAAGCTCCTCTGTCCATGGGATTTTCCAGGCAAGAATACTAGAGTGGGTTGCAATTTCCTTCTCCAGTACACCTTCCTGACCTGGGGATCAAACCTGCATCTCCCGCATTGGCAGGCAGATTCTTTACCACTGAGCCATCTGGGAAGCCTCTAGTTTTTACATTAGCTTTTGGATTATTGAGCAGATCCTTCTGTCTTAATGCTTGCTACTGAGAAGTCCTTCACATTAACTTCTTAAATGACATAATGCATATAAAATACTTAACAGCCATGCCAGCCAAAAAGTGAGAAATGAGTACATAATTATTCCTATTGTTGTTAAAATTATACAGAATATCATAATTGGGTTACTAGGAAATTCTTTGAAGTATTCTTATTTGTGTGTCACATCTCCTTTTGCCAGCACTTGTACCATATTAACTTACTTACGACTTTTTTTTTTTTGATTCTCTAATTCCTATCTGATTTAGCACTAACATCAGCAATACTCTATCTTATATCCCAAGGTTTTCCTATGACTTAGTGCAAATCTCTCCTTCTATAGAATCAATCAATTTTTTTATTTTTTTCCTTTCTTACTCTTCTTGCCTGCTTAACTCTACATTCAGGATTTAGTATAAACTGAGAGTTTAATCCAACTGTGTCAGTGTGTTGATGTGAAAACTAAGCACCACAGAGTTGTTGTGGGTCAAGTGGCCACTGAGCCTGGGCTCAAACCCAGATGCTTTGTCTCCCTATTCAAACTCTTTGTAATTCACCTAATCTATTAACACAGCATGATATTGCTGCTGACATATTAAATTCAAGATTAACTAACTTTACTGTTTACTTATACTTGAAAGTGAAAATGTTAGTCACTCGGTTGTGTCTGATTCTTTATAATCCCATGGACTCTAGCCCACCCACCTCCTCTGTGCATGGGATTCTCCAGGCAAAAATACTGCAGTGGGTTGTAATTCCCTTCTCCAGGGCATCTTCCCAACCCATCAAATCCATGTCTCTTGTCTCCTGCACTGGCAGGTGGTTTCTTTACCATCTGACCCACTTTTTATGTAGATGATTGCAAATTCATTTTTGTTGATGTCTTTAAACTTTTGACTCAAAATAGGAAATATTAACTTAGCCTCAATAAATCTTTTGTATTATTTACAGCTCAGTGTTATAGTCAACCAAGATCACAGCCTTATATCCAATCTTTATATATTTACTGCTCTTTGAAACTAAATGCTACAGTGGACAACAATTCTTAGCACTGAGTAGGATTCCTTAACCATCTGCCAACTTGATGTTCCCCCAGGACAGAGATTAAGGTGCCCACTTTGGTTAGTCACAAATGATATAATTTTGCTGTACTTATATTTAAAGTAGACTGGTGAATCTATCCTCAAATAGCTTAATGCAATTTTTACCTGACCTCATGGTCAGAATTGTGTATAATGTTGCATATAGTCACATAAGCAGTCCCAAAGGCACTTTTACCGTGATTCTATTTTATAAACTAGGAGGAAAGAGGAGGGGTTGAGAAACAATAAAGAATCCAGACTGAATCTACAATCTAGGACATGCTCATCCATAGCTTCATGTTCAAAATGGATGTATCTATAGCTTTGGTCTTTGGCTTTCCCCAAATGATGCAAAGACTAATAATTAGATCCCTGTTATTTGAATCTGTACTTTCCTACCAACTTTCTCACTTACATCATAACCTTCCTATTTGAAAAATGAGAATGGTGATCAGTTTAACTCTCAGGACCAAAGGAAAAGAGAGAAAGGAAAATGAGGTTAAGAGAACTGGCAGGAAGAGCATGCATAATCTTTGTTTTAAAAAGTTTTATGTTGTAGAACATCTGGATGAATGCAGACCCTATATATGACTTTGTATCAGATACTGATACCTTCAACCAAGAGACAGGAAATATAAGCTATCCAGAATGTTGTCAATAAAGTCTTTCCAAGACAGAATCAAAATAGAAACAAGAGCAGGAAGACATAAATGAAACAACATCTTTATTTTCAATTCCCTTTGGCAATGTCTACACCACAAAATTCTTTATCAGCAGTCTCTCACAGTCCTGCTTAGATGTTGATATTGAGTCCATGCACGGGGATGAAAGTGAGGGCAGCCTTGGTGGGAATGAAGCAGCCAACTGTGATCAGCAGTTTGGGTACGGTTGCCCCAGAATGATGCCCAGTGCAAAATCAGTTTGCAAAAGAAAAATTAGTTGTTCTTAAACCAAGAAGAGAATTACAAGTTAGCCATTAGCCCACATTTCTGATTGCACTGTACTGTTCTGCTGGTATACTCAGTATCACGTGGGTAAAATGTTGGTATCCTTCTTTAAGTCTTCATATATTATCTGGCTTCATTCTTCCTTCATTTGTTTAGGAATATTTGGCTATTAATGAAAACAAAACAGTCTCCAGAGACAGAAATTGTTTTCAAACAGTCTCTAAGCGGACTCTGACTTTTTGTAACTGTCTCTTCTGTTATTCATATCTCTGACCTGTTCAAGTGCATCATTGCCTCAAGGGAATTACTCTTTTTTATTATGACATGAGACCAATTATCCAATGAGTCAGTATCACCCCAGAGATTTTATATATATACTTGGCATGCAACTTTAGAAAGAATGAGTTAGTTTTCCCCTGAAAAATTCCAAATGGATTCTCTTATAAAAGTAATCATTCATAGCACAATTAATTTATTATTTAAATTGTACCCTGACTCATCATATGTTCACTTAGTTCAGTTCAGTCGCTCAGTCGTGTCCAGCTCTTTGCAACGACATGAATCATAGCACACCAGGCCTCCCTGTCCATCACCAACTCCCAAAGTTCACCCAAACTCATATGCATCGAGTCAGTGATGCCATCCAATCATCTCATTCTCTGTCGTTCCCTTCTTTTCCTGACCCCAAACCCTCCCAGCATCAGGGTCTTTTCCAATGAGTCAACTTTTCACATGAGGTGGCCAAAGGATTGGAGTTTCAGCCTCATCTTCAGTCCTTCCAATGAACACCCAGGACTGGTCTCCTTTAGGATGGACTGATTAGATCTCCTTGCAGTCCAAGGGACTTGCAAGAGTCTTCTCCAGCACTGCAGTTCAAAGGCATCAATTCTTTGGCACTCAGCTTTCTTCAAGTCCAACTCTCACATCCATACATGACCACTGGAAAAATCATAGCCTTTACTAGACTGATCATTGTTGGCATGTAATATCTCTGCTTTTTAATATGCTATCTAGGTTGGTCATAACTTTCCTTCCAAGGAATAAATGTATTTTAATTTCATGGCTGCAATCACCATCTGCAATGATTTTGGAGCCCCTCAAAATAAATTTTGACACTGTTTCCACTATTTCCCCATCTATTGCCCATGAAGTGATGGGACCAGATGCCATGATCTTCTTTTTCTGAATGTTGAGCTTTAAGCCAACTTTTTCACTCTCCTCTTTCACTTTATCAAGAGACTTTTTAGTTCCTCTTCACTTTCTGCCATAAGGGTGGTGTCATCTGCATATCTGAGGTTACTGATATTTCTCCTGGCAATCTTGATTCCAGCTTGTGCTTCCTCCAGCCCAGCTTTCTCATGATGTACTCTGCATATAAGTTAAATAAGCAGGGTGACAACATACAGCCTTGACGAACTCCTTTTCCGAACTGGAAACAGTCTGTTGTTCCATGTCCAGTTCTCACTATTGCTTCCTGACCTGCATATAGGTTTCTCAAGAGGCAGGTCTGGTGATCTGGTATTTCCATCTCTTTCATAATTTTCCACAGTTTATTGTGATCCACACAGTCAAAGGTGTTGGCATAACCAATAAAGCAGAAATAGATGTTTTTCTGCAACTTTCTTGCTTTTTCAATGGTCCAGCAGATGTTGGCAATTTGATCTCTGGTTCCTCTGCTTTTTCTGAAACAGTCTTGAAAATTTGGAAGTTCACAGTTCATGTATTGCTGAAGCCTGGCTTGGAGAATTTTGAGCATTACTTTACTAGCATGTGAGATGAGTGCAATTGTGCTGTAGTTTGAGCATTCTTTGGCATTGCCTTTCTTTGGAATTGGAATGAAAACTGACCTTTTCCAGTCCTGTGGCCACTGCTGAGTTTTCCAAATTTGCTGGCATATTGAGTGCAGCACTTCAACAACATCATCTTTCAGGATTTGAAAAAGCTCAACTGGAATTCCATCACCTCCACTAGCTTTGTTCGTAGTGATGCTTTCTAAGGGCCACTTGACTTCACATTCCAGGATATCTGGCTCTAGATGAGTGATCCCATCATCATGATTATCTGGGTTGTGAAGATGTTGTTTGTACAGTTCTTCCGTGTATTCTTGCCACCTCTTCTTAATATCTTCTGTTTCTGTTAGGTTCATACCATCTCTGTCTTTTACCGAGCTCATGTTTACATGCAATATCCCCTTGGTATCTCTGATTTTCTTGAAGAGATCTCTAGTCTTTCTCATTCTGTTGTTTTCCTCTATTTCTTTGAACTGATAGCTGAGGAAGTGTTTCTTATCTCTCATTGCTATTCTTTGGAACTTTGCATTCAGATGCTTCTATCTTTCCTTTTCTCCTTTGCTTTTCATTTCTCTTATTTTCGCGCTATTTGTAAAGCCTCCTCAGACAGCCATTTTGCTTTTTTGCACTTCTTTTCCATGGGGCTGGTCTTGATCCCTGTCTCCTGTACAATGTCATCAACCTCATTCCATAGTTCATCAGGCACTCTGTCTATCAGATCTAGTCCCTTAAAACTATTTCTCACTTCCACTGTATAATCATAAGGGATTTGGTTTAGGTCATATCTGAATGGTCTATTGGTTTCCCTACTTTCTTCAATTTAAATCTGAATTTGGCAATAAGGAGTTCATGATCTGAGCCACAGTCAGCTCCCAGTCTTGTTTTTGCTGACTGCATAGAGCTTTTCCATCTTTGGCTGCAGAGAATATAATCAATCTGATTTCAGTGTTAATCATCTGATGATGTCCGTGTGTAAACTCTTCTCTTGTGTTGTTGGAAGAGAGTGTTTGCTATGACCAGTGTGTTCTCTTGGCAAAAACTCTATTAGCCTTTGCCCTGCTTCATTCCATATTCCAAGGCCAAATTTGCCTGTTACTCCAGGTGTTTCTTGACTCCCTACTTATGCATTCAAGTCCCCTATAATGAAAAGGAGATCTTTTTTGAGTGTTAGTTCTAAAAGGTCTTGTAGATCTTCATAGAATCGTTCAACTTCGGTTTCTTCAGCATAACTGGTTGGGGCATAGGCTTGGATCACTGTGATATTGAATGGTTTGCCTTGTAAATGTACAGAGATCATTCTATTGTTTTTGAGATTGCATCTAAGTATTGCATTTCGGACTCTTGTTGACTATGATGGCTACTCCATTTCTTCTAAGGGATTCCTGCCCACAGTAGTAGATATAATGGTCATATGAGTAAAATTCACCCATTCCAGCCCATTTTAGTTCTCTGATTCCTAAAATGTCTATGTTCACTCTTGTCATCTCCTGTTTGACCACTTCCAATTGGCCTTGATTTATGGACCTAACATTCCAGGTTCCTATCCAGTATTGTTCTTTACAGCATCAGACCTTGCTTCTATCACCAGTCACATACCCAGCTGGGTTTATTTTTGCTTTGGCTCCTTCCCTTTTTTCTTTCTGGAGTTATTTCTCCACTGATCTGTGGCATATTGGGCACCTACAGACCTGGGGAGTTCCTCTTTCAGTATCCTATCATTTTGCCTTTTCACACTGTCCATGGGGTTCTTAAGGCAAGAATACTGAAGTGGTTCACCATTCCCTTCCCCAGTGGACCACATTCTGTCAGACCTCTCCACTATGACCAGCCCGTCTTGGGTGCCCCCACACGGCATGGCTTAGTTTCATTGAGTTAGACAAGGCTGTATTCCATGTGATCAGATTGGCTAGTTTTCTGTGATTATGATTTCAGTGTGTCTTCCCTCTGATACCCTTTTGCAATACCACTGTCTCACTTGGGTTTTTCTTACCTTGTACTTGGGGTATCTCTTCACCACTGCTCCAGCAAAGCACAGCTGCTGCTCCTTACCTTGGACAAGGTCATCCCTCCTGACCTTGAGCATGGAGTAGCTCCTCTGATCCCTCCTGCATCCACACAGCCACTGTTCCTCAGACATGGGGTAGCTCCTCTAGGCCGCTGCCCCTGACCTTGGACTTGGGGTAGCCCCTCTTGGCTACTCCTGTGCTGTTGCAGCCTTAGTTCACTTAGTACAAAGCAATTATTGATCAAATATTAATATGATTAAAAGCATTTCTGCTTCAGTAATTTAATAGTGAACTAGTAAAATCATTTGTGTTTTACTTTTTGTAGTTTCTATACTTCCTGAATTTAGAGGATCCATTACTTTAGAATGAGTTCAACAGAAACGGTCCATTTCAGTCATACTGATGATGTTTAGATAATATCACCAACTCATGCAAACTCCAGGAGATAGTGGAGGACAGAGAAGCAGGTGTGGTACAGTCCAAGGTGCCACAGAGACATGAATCAGCAGCCGAATAGCATAAGTCATACTGTCTGTGTGTGTGTGCTCACTCAGTCATGTCTGACTGTTTGCAGCACCATGGACTGTAGCCTGCCAGACTTCTCTGTCCATGGAATTTTCCAGCAAGAATACTGGAGCTGGTTGCTGTTTCTTACAGGGATCTTTGTGACCTAGGGATCCAACCTGAGTTCCTTGAGTCTCTTGCTTTGTCAGATAGATTCTTGACAACTAATGCCACTTGGAAAGCCCTCATACTGTCTAAGGTTGCAATACATTTTTTCCACCCCTGAGAATATAGGATCATTCTAATTACTTCAATTCTAATAAAAATATAGTTTTTACCACTATCAGAAAAACTACATATCCAATTGTCTATTTAGTTTGATTTCTGTCTCTCTTCCTTGTTTTTTTTAATTAATTTTTATCAGAATATAGTTAATTTACAATGTTATGTTAATTTCTGCTCTACAGCAAAGTGAATCATTATACATATATAATACATATGTGTGTGTGTATATCTATCTATATATATATTCCTTGGAAAGAAAGTCATGACCAACTTGTACAGGATATTAAAAAGCAGAGACATTACTTTGCCAACAAAGGTCCATCTAGTCAAGGCTATGGTGTTTCCAGTAGTCATGTATGGATGTGAGAGTTGGACTACAAAGAAAGCTGAACACTGAAGAACTGATACTTTTGAACTGTGGTGTTGGAGAAGATTCTTGAGAGTCCCTTGGACTGCAAGGAGATCCAACCAGTCTATCCTAAAGGTGATCAGCCCTGAGTGTTCATTGGAAAGATTGATGTTGAAGCTGAAACTCCAATACTTTGGCCACCTGATGGGAAGAGCTGACTCATTTGAAAAGACCCTGATGCTGGGAAAGATTGAAGACAGAGAAGGGGACAATGGGGGCTGAGATGATTGGGTGGCATCACTGACACAGTGGACATGAGTTTGAGTAAACTCTGGGAGTTGGTGATGGACAGGGAGGCCTGGCGTGCTGTAGTCCATGGGGTCACAAAGAGTCGGACACGACTGAGTGACTGAGCTGAACTGATATATATTACACATATAATGCATGTACACATCTCTTTTTCAGATTCTATTCCCTTATAAATCAATACAGAGTATCAAGGAGAGTCCTTGTGCTATACAGTGGATTCTTACTAACTGTCTATCTTGTATGCAATAGTGTATATATGGCTGGCTTCCCAGGTGGCTCAGTGGGTAAAGAATCCATCTGCAATGAAGGAGATGTTGGAGATGCTGGAGACATGGGTTTGATCCCTGGGTGGGGAAGACCCCCTGGAGGAGGGCATGGCAACCCACTCCAGTATTCATGCCTGTGAAATTCCACGGACAGAGGAGCCTCTCAGGCTACAGTCCATTGGGTGGCAAACAGTTGGATACAACTGAAGCAGTTCAGCACACATTCAATGTGTATGTCAATTCCAATCTCCCAATTTATCCCCTGCCCCCTTTCCCCTTTGGTAACCATAAAAGGTTTTTTTCTTCTTTTCTTCTTCTACATTTCATACTAATTTCCACCCTAAGATCATCTCTACTAACTCAAAAATTATTTGGTTGTAAAATTTTATATTTGTAAAGTATATATTTGAGAAGAATGCCTTGTTGAGTACACGTGAGACAGTGAACAAAAAGATAGAAGGATGGAAATTGAAAAGGAGGAAGAAGAAGGTCATTCTATGATGAAAGTCCTTGGGAATAAAGGTTACTTAAATTCATCTTTTCATTTGCTACCTTCCTTGGGGTCCTTTGTTCTGTTACAATCTCCTTGAATTGGAGAGTAGCTACTTAATATCTCTGTCACTTTGTGGTCCAGGACCTTAGATAATGGGAAGCAGACATTTATGATTTCCTTGCAGCTTGTTCATTGAAGTCAGTCAGATTCTAAATTAAAATTGCTTTATTTTTCTCACTGCATTTGCATCATCTCTGTAAGAACTTTTTTCCTGAAATTTGATAATATTTGCCATTTGTCCCACAGCTTTCTGGTGACTCTCATTTATGAAAAATTCTAGACCAGATTAGTCCAGGTAAAAATGTCAATCTCATGTCTAGTTTATATTTATTTCCTTGCCTTTCCCAAGCCCCAGCCAGTATAACATGATGAACATAAGGGTAAGGATATGGTCCAAGTTCTTCTTCACTTCTTTCCTCCTGCTATTTTTAGCTTTTCTGGTCTGGAGGTCTAGGAGAAAGGCATGGAGTCTTTTTAATTAAATTGAGATCACATTTTAATACTGTCTTGGATGTACCTACTTCCTGGCCAGGGTTGACTGGTAATTGGCAAGCTATAAGGGTATGGATCACTAGTGAGGTGTGTGTGTGTGTGTGTGTGTGTGTGTGTGTGTTGCTGGACATTTAAGAGGAGACTAATAGGGAACAGAGGCCCCTGGAATAATACTCTGCTTTCAGACTTTCCAGTCCACTACCACTATACAAGGCACCTCCTCTTGCAGCTGGACTCTGACATAGGAGGAAACCATTTCTGTTAAGTACAAGTAAGAATCATACATTTAACAAAAATGGATGCAATTCTCTGTTCTTAGGAGCCACTCTTGGCCTTGCCATCTCTCCCTACTTCCTCTTTTTACTTCTATGCAAATAGGTAAGAGGCAGATACAAAATTCTGCTGGGACATGAGATGCCAATGTTCCCTTCCTGTCATTGTTTCCATGTCTCTGTGGAAGTGATTCTCTGAGAGTCTTCTCCATTTGGCTTTTGCCTGGAGAAGTAGCCAGCTCTCTTCTACCACAAGAAAGGAAGGAAAGGCCAAGTTCACTTCAGTTGGCTTATAGCTAATGCCTCAATGATTCTTCTCTCTTTCTTCCATGTTTCCTCCCCTTTAAAGAGTGAGGGAAGAAAAGGAATAAAATGTCTGCAGACGACAAAGCCTGTTTGGTAACCTCTCAGTAATTACACAAGAAAATAGCATCCCAATTATTCATTCTGTTTAAACCTGTGATATTTGGTGTCTATTTGTCTTCAGCTCTACACACCACTCATTCCAGAACACTAGTCGGAATTCTGCTCAATATCCTGACATCCATGTTTCATTTTAGTTGCTGTTATGCTTGTTTACTTTTTAAAATTTTATTGAAATATAGTTGATTTACAATGTTGTGTTAGTTTCAGGTAATAACAAAGTGATTCAGTTATATGAAAAGAACCTCTTGAAGGTTCTTTCCCATTATAGTTTATTACAAGATATTGAGCATAGCTCCTTGTGTTATACAGTTTGACCTTGTTGGTTATCTATTTTATATATAGTAGTGTGTATATTTTAATCTCAAACTCCTGATTTATCCCCTCTCTCCCTTTCTCCTTTGATGACTGTCAGTCTGTTTTCTATGTCTGTGAGTCTATTTCTGTCTTATAAATAAGTTCACTTGTATCATTATTTTAAGATTCCACGTAAAAGCAATGTCATGATATTTTGTCTTTCTCTATTTGACTTACTTCACTTAGTATGGTCCTCTCTATGCCCATTCATGTTGCTGCATATGGCATTATTTCATTCTTTTTATGGCTGAGTAATATTCTATTGTGGTTATATACCACATCTTCTTTATCCATTCATCTGTTGATGGACACTTATGTTGCTTCCATGTCTTGGCTAAATAGTGCTACTATGAACACTGGAGTGCATGTATCTTTCTGAATTATAGTTTAGTACTTTTGAATTTTCCATTCAGTTTTGTGGTCTTGTATTTCTCCCTATGGCTGTACAGGAAACCATTTGTTTGAGTGTCAAAGTATTTTAATGTCAATTTTCAAATAAATCTGATACTAAAAAATAAAAATATAAGGAATCCAAACTGATTCAAGTACATTTAAAGCTTAAAGACAATTGATGGTTAATCTCATCCCCAAAGCATCTTTTGTGAGTAAGAAAAAAATATCTATTGAATATATTTCACTTTTTACCCCCAAATCCATATAATAAGATGTCATGACCCTTGAAGATTCCAGGACAGGTAAGACTCATGAAGTGATTCAGTTTTGTCTGTTAGAAATATAATGTGAGCAATTAAAATTTTCTAATGACCATATTGTCTTTCCTGGTGGTTCAGTCAGTAAAGATTCTGCCTACAATGCAGGAGACCAGGGCTCAATATTTGAGTTGGGAAGATCCCCAGAGAAGGAAATGGCAACCCACTCCAGCATTCTATCTTGGAGAATCCATGTACAGAGGAGCCTGGTGGCCTACAGTTCATGAGCTCACTAACACTTTGCACTGAGTGACTAACACTTTGCATTCTGTATTGTAATGACCATGTTCAAAAAGAAACGTATGAAGTTCAGTTCAGTTCAGTCACTCATTCATGTCCAACTCTTTGTGGCCCCATGGACTGCAGCAAGCCAGGCCACCCTGTCCATCACCAACTCACAAAGTTTACCCAAACTCATGTTCATCAAGTTGAGGATTCCATCCAACTATCTCATCCTCTGTCATCCCCTTCTCTGCATGCCCTCAATATTTTCCAGCATTAGGGTCTTTTCAAATAAGTCAGCTCTTGACATCAGGTGGCCAAAGTATTGGAGTTTCAGCTTCAGCATCACTCCTTCCAATGAACACTCAGGCCTGATCTCCTTTAGGATAGACTGGTTGGATCTTCTTGCAGTCCAAGGGACTCTTAAGAGTCTTCTCCAACACCACAGTTCAAAAGTATCAAATTTTTGGTACTCAGCTTTCTTTATGGTCCAACTCTCACATCCATACATGACTACTGGAAAAACCATAAACTTAATTAGATGGACCTTTATTGGCAAAGTAATGTCTCTGTTTTTTAATATGCTGTCTAGGTTGGTCATAACTTTCTTCCAAGGACTAGGTAGGTGAAGTCGCTCAGTCGTGTCCGACTCTTTGCGACCCCGTGGACTGTAACCTACTAGGCTTCTCCGTCCATGGGATTCTCCAGGCAAGAATACTGGAGTGGATTGCCATTTCCTTCTCCAGAGGATCTTCCCAACCCAGGGATCGAACCCAGGTCTCCCGCATTGGAGGCAGACGCTTTAACCTCTGAGCCACCATAACTTTCTTCCAAGGACTATACATCTTTTGATTTCATGGCTGCAGTCACCATCTGCAGTGATTTTGGAGCCCCAAAAGGCAAAGTCAGGCACTGTTTCCCCATCTATTTGCCATGAAGTGATGGGACAGGATACCATGATCTTAGTTTTTTGAATGTTGAGCTTTAAGCAAATTTTTCACTCTCCTCTTTCACTTTCATCAAGAGGCTTTTTAGTTCCTCTTCACTTTCTGTCATAAGGGTGTTGTCATCTGCATATCTGAGGTTATTGATATTTTTCCCAACAATCTTGATTCCAGCTTGTGCTTCTTCCAGCCCAGAGTTTCTCATGACATACTCTGCATATAAGTCAAATAAGCAGGGTGACAATATGTAGCCTTGATGTACTCTTTTCCCAATTTGGAACCATTCTTTTGTTCCATGTCCAGTTCTCACTGTTGCTTCCTAACCTGCACACAGATTTCTCAACAGGCAGGTCAGGTGGTCTGGTATTCCCATCTCTTTCAGAATTTTCCACAATTTATTGTGATCCCACAATCAAAGGCTTTGGCATAGTCAATAAAGTTGAAATTGATGTTTTTCTGGAAATTTCTTGCTTTTTCGATGATCCAGCGGATATTGATCTCTTGTTCCTCTGCCTTTTCTAAAACCATCTTGAACATCAGGAAGTTCATGTTTCACATATTGCTGAAGCCTGGCTTGAAGAATTTTGAGTATTACTTTACTAGCATGTGAGATGAGTGCAGTTGTGTGGTAGTTTGAGCATTCTTTGGCATTGCCTTTCTTTGGAATTGGAATGAAAACTGATCTTTTGCAGTCCTGTGGGCACTGATGAGTTTTCCAAATTTGCTGGCATATTGAGTGCTGCACTTTCACAGCATCATCTTCCAGGATTTGAAAGAGCTCAACTGGAATTCCATCACTTCCACTAGCTTTGTTCATAGTGATGCTTCCTAAGACCCACTCAACTTCACATTCCAGGATGTCTGGCTCTAGGTGAGTGATCACACCATCATGATTATCTGGTGTGTGAAGATCTTTTTGTACAGTTCTTTTGTGTATTCTTGGCACCTCTTCTTAATATCTTTTGCTTCTATTAGGTCCATACCATTTCTGTCCTTTACTGAGCTCTTCTTTCCATGAAATGTTTCCTTGGTATCTCTAGTTATCTTGAAGATATCTCTAGTCTTTCCAGTCTATTATTTTCCTCTATTTATTTGCACTGATCACTGAGGAAGACTTTCTTATCTCTCTTTGCTATTCTTTGGAACTCTGCATTCAAATGGGTATACCTTTCCCTCTTCTTTTCCTATCTTTCCTTGTTTTCTTTTCATTTCTCTTTTTTTCACAGCTGTTTGTAAGGCCTCCTCAGATGGCCATTTTGCTTTTTTGCATTTCTTTTTCCTGGGGAATATAAAAATCAATTTTAAATATTTATTTTACCCATTATATTAAAATATTATTTCAACTTTTAAAATATGAATTATTATTATGAGATAGATTACTATATTTTTTATACAAATTCTGATGTGTATTTTACATCTACAGCACCTCTCCATGGCCACCTGTGACAAGTGGGAATCATGATAGATACACAGCACAGCTCTGGCCTAATCTGTTGCCCAGTTCACCACTACACTTCAAAATACCACCAACATCACTTCTTTTGAATTCTCTATTCAGTTTTTATTTTTGTTTTTGTTCTTTACTGACATAGCTTCCATAAGATCAATGCGCAGATAATTTTTAGTTTAAACTTTGGTACTGACAGAGCATGACCACAATGCTGCTAAGTCACTTCAGTCGTGTCCAACTCTGTGTGACCCCAGAGATGGCAGCCCACCAGGCTCCTCTGTCCCTGGGATTCTCCAGGCAAGAACACTGGAGTGGGTTGTCATTTCCTTCTCCAAATATAGACCACAATAGACCTCAGTAAATACAAGCCAATGATTAGAAGGAAGTGTGGTCTAGACTCAACAGGGAAGAATTCCTTAGCTATCCTACTAACTTAGGTAGTGCATGCAAATGTCTGAAATGCATGTACGGACATTTACACAGGTTAGAAGTCATGTAACAACTGAATAGGGACATAAATACAATGATGGGTAGGAACAAACCTGGAACATAAGAATCAGTTATTGTACTAATCGTAGATATACTGTGGGAAGTGCCTGACATAGGGTAAGCATTCAATAAATTTCTAAATTAAAATAAATTAAGCACCAAATTGTCTTCATTGAAGGAAGAAATTGGTTTACCCTAAGTTTGTCAAGGTAAACTTCACAGAGAAGAAACTCAATGTCAGAAAATCTAACTAGATGTGGAATTAGACTGTTGCCAATGCAAAGAGCTGACTGATGGAAAAGACCCCAATGCTGGGAAAGATTGAGGGCAGGAATAGAAGGTGGCAACAGAGGATGAGATGGTTCGATGATATCACCGACTCAGCGGACTGGGTTTGAGCAAACTCCAAGAGAAAGTAAAGGACAGGGAAGTCTGGCATGCTGCAGTTCACAGGTTCAAAAAGAATTGTACACAACTTAGTGACTGAACAACGATTATATAGTAGTGATTCCATTCTCTTTAAGAATTATTCCAATGGGGGAATTAATCAGGGAAAAAACTCGGGAAGTTTCTAAGTTCCCCTTTCCTCCTGTGGATACAAGGAACATAAAACTACACACAGAGCAATTTCTCTAACAGAGATCCAGAAACTAGCTGAGCTTCTCTTACATGTTGGACAAATGAGAAAACACACACATTGCAATGGCTGGCACTAGGTGCTCCCCAGAGACCAGGGAAGCCAGAGAACACACCTGCCTTCTGCTTACAACCTACCCCAAACACCAGCATCTCCCTGGAATGAGCACGTGACTGTGCCCCAAATTTTATGGCTGCTTTCCCAGAAGTGAGTTCCCAGATGGCCTGACTCTGATAGCCAAAGGGACTTGCATTCATGAGTCCCACAGGACAGTAGCGAATATAGAAACAATTCTTAACCAGCTCTCCTGCCAGGGCTTGTGGAGAAGGAAGAGGCAAAATCAACTATCTTCCAGTATTTTCCTGAAAGAAGCTTATCTGTATACTGTAAAATTTGCTCCAAGGGCTAGGCTTCTAATTTAATAGGCATCTCTGGACACGGTGAGATCTTCCCTATGAATAGGGAAACTGGTGGACAACTCTAACAATTTATCTCTCTTGCTTGCTCCAATAATAAAACCAAGTCACCAATATCTCCTAAGTAATTTGCAACACATCTGGCAACTCAGTTTTTGCAGCAGCCACCAAAAATGGGTGCCCCAAGTAGTCTGGCTCTAATAGCCAATGGAGATTTCATTCACTGTATCAAACAAAGAAACAATTCTTAGCAGGTGTTAGAAAACACCTTCCACTATAGCAAAATATATGCATCTCCCAGGAAGGACATTAACTATATACTTTCCCAGCTGCTGCATTATAGTTCAGCTTCTAGTCACTTTTATCTAGATCCTGACTACAGTCCTCCTTTGGGATACTGACATGCTTAGCACACTCACAGCTACTGGGAGTCACAGAGAACAAAGAAAAAGGCTTGAGTAGTATAAGAGTTTGAGAGACAACTAAGAGCTTGGACTAGGTTGATCAACAAGGTTCATCATCTTCTACACAAGACCATTCTGTCAAGATTGGGAAAGATATGTGTTTTATATAATGTGCAGAAACCAATATGAAATGTCAATAAAAATTAACAGAATAATATGCTTTAAACAAAATAGCAAGATAAATATCCAGAAATAGATCTTAATAAGATTCAAGACTGCCTGGAGAAATATCAATAACCTCAGATATGCAGATGACACCACCCTTATGGCAGAAAGTAAAGAGGAACTAAAGAGCCCCTTGATGAAGGTGAAAGATGGGAGTGAAAAAGTTGGCTTAAAGCTAAACATTAAGAAAATGAAGATCATGGCATCAAGTCCCATCACTTCACGGCAAATAGATGGGGGGACAATGGCAACAGTGAAAGACTTTATTTTGGGAGGCTCCAAAATCACTGAAGATGGTGACTGCAGCCATGAAATTAAAAGATGCTTGCTCCTTTGAAGAAAAGCTAGACAAACCTAGACAGCATATTAAAAAGCAGAGACATTACTTTGCCATAAAGGACTGTGTAGTCAAAGCTATGGTTTTTTCATGTATAAATGTGAGATTTGGACCATGAAGAAGGCTGAGTACTGAAGAACTGATGCTTTTGAACTGTGGTGTTGGAGAAGACTCTTGAGAGTCCCTTGGACAGCAAGGAGATCAAACCAGTCAATTCTAAAGGGAATCAATACTGAATATTCATTGGAAAGACTGATGCTGAAGCTGAATCCCCAATACTTTGGCCACCTGATGCAAAGAGTTGACTAATTGGAAAAAACCGAGATCCTGGGAAAGATTGAAAGCAGGAGGAGAAGGGAATGACAGAGGATGAGATAGTTGGATGGCATCACCAACTCTATGAATATGAACTTGAGGTAGCTCCTGGAGATGTTGAAGGACAGTGAAGTCTGGCATGCTGCAGTCCATGGATTCACAAAGAGTTTGACATGACTGAGCAGCTGAAAAACAACAACAATATCTTAATAAAATATAGATAAGCCCTTTACCTAATGCTTTAGAATACTGGACATAAAGATGTTTACATATGTCAGGAGAGTAATGCATGAACAAAGTGAAAATTTCAATGTATAAATAGAAAATATTAAACTAAAAATTAATCATAGAGCTGAAAAATACTATCACTGAACTGAAGATTCAGTGGAGGGATTCAACAACAGTCTAGATCAAATGGAGTAAAGGGTTTGGCAAACTCAAAGACAAGGCCGTGGAATTTATCCAATTAGAACAGCAAAAAGAAGCAGCTAGTAAAATAGAGTAAAGATAGTAAGGGACTCATGAGAAATCATCAAATGGTCCTATATATGTGCATTACAATGGTCTCAGAGGGAAAACAAAAGAGAAAGAAGCAGAAAGCTTTTTTAAAGGGATAATGACTCAAAACTTCTTTAATCTGGGAAAATAAAAAGACATGAAACTCATAAAACTGCAAAAAGAAAGAATCCAAAGGATCCACATTGAGAAATATCATAATGAAATTGTCAAAAATTAAAGACAAAGAGAGAATATTAAAAACAGCAAGAGAAAAATAATGCTATTTGCAAGGGAAACCAATAAGACTACGAGCAGGTGTTTTTGTTTTTGTTTTTGTTTTTGTTTTTAGCAGACTTCACAGTCCAAAGAAAGTGGCATAATATTGAAGAAAAAATCAACCAATTAAGAATATTCTACCTGGCAAATGATCCTTAAGAGTTAAAAAAAAACAGAGAGCTTTCCAGACAAACCAAAACAAGAAGAATACATTGCCACTAGACCAGCTTTACAAAAATATTAATGGGTTTCTATAAGCTGAAACAAAATGATACTAGTTACTAATAGGAAAACATATGAAAGTATGAAACTCATTGGTCAAGGTAAATATATATTTAAATTCAAAATACTGTCGTATTAGCAGTGGATAAACCACTTATAATTTTAGTATGAAGATTAAAAGACCAAAGTAAGCATATTTTTAAAAACTGATACAAATCAATAGCAAAAAATAAAAATAAAACAAACAATTAAAAAATGGGCAAAGGACTCTGAAGAGACATTGTTTTTTTCCAAAGAAGACATACAACAGGTCAACAGGAACATGAAATCATTTCAACATCACTAATCATAAGTTCAGTTCAGTTCAGTCACTCAGTCGTGTCCGACTCTTTGTGACCCCATGAATTGCAGCATGCCAGGCCTCCCTGTCTATCACCAACTCCCCGAGTTCACTCAGACTCACGTCCATCGAGTCAGTAATGCCATCCAGCCATCTCATGCTCTGTCATCCCCTTCTCCTCCTGCCCCCAATCCCTCCCAGCATCAAAGTCTTTTCCAATGAGTCAACTCTTGGCATGAGGTGGTCAAAGTACTGGAGTTTCAGCTTTAGCATCATTCCTTCCAAAGAAATCCCAGGGCTGATCTCCTTCAGAATGGACTGGTTGGATCTCTTTGCAGTCCCAAGGATTCTCAAGAGTCTTTTCCAACACCACAGTTCAAAAGCATCAATTCTTCGGCGCTCAGCCTTCTTCACAGTCCAACTCTCACATCCATACATGACCACAGGAAAAATTATAGCCTTGACTAGACAGACCTTAGTTGGCAAAGTAACGTCTCTGCTTTTGAATATACTATCTCAGTTCAGTTCAGTCGCGCAGTCGTGTCCGACTCTTTGCGACCCCATGAATCACAGCACGCCAGGCCTCCCTGTCCATCACCAACTCCCGGAGTTCACTCAGACTCACGTCCATCGAGTCAGTGATGCCATCCAGCCATCTCATCCTCTGTCATCCCCTTCTCCTCCTGCCCCCAATCCCTCCCAGCATCAGAGTCTTTTCCAATGAGTCAACTCTTCGCATAAGGTGCCCAAAGTACTGGAGCTTCAGTTTTAGCATCATTCCTTCCAAAGAAATCCCAGGGTTGATCTCCTTCAGAATGGACTGGTTGGATCTCCTTGCAGTCCAAGGGACTCTCAAGAGTCTTCTCCAACACCACAGTTCAAAAGCATCAATTCTTCTGCACTCAGCCTTCTTCACAGTCCAACTCTCACATCCATACATGACCACAGGAAAAACCATAGCCTTGACTAGACGGACTTTAGTCAGCAAAGTAATGTCTCTGCTTTTGAATATACTATCTAGGTTGGTCATAACTTTTCTTCCAAGGAGTAAACGCCTTTTAATTTCATGGCTGCAGTCACCATCTGCAGTGATTTTGGAGACCAAAAAAAAACAAAGTCTGACACTGTTTCCACTGTTTCCCCATCTATTTCCCATGAAGTGATGGGGCCTGATGCCATGATCTTCGTTTTCTGAATGTTGAGCTTTAAGCCAACTTTTTCACTCTCCTCTCTCACTTTCAACAAGAGGCTTTTTAACTCCTCTTCACTTTCTGCCATAAGGGTGGTGTCATCTGCATATCTGAGGAGATTGCTATTTCTCCCGGCAATCTTGATTCCATCTAGGTTGGTCATAACTTTTTTTCCAAGGAGTAAGCGTCTTTTAATTTCATGGCTGCAGTCACCATCTGCAGTGATTTTGGAGCCCAGAAAAATAAAGTCTGACACTGTTTCCACTGTTTCCCCATCTATTTCCTGTGAAGTGATGGGACAGGATACCACGATCTTTGTTTTCTAAATGTTGAGCTTTAAGCCAACTTTTTCACTCTCCTCTTTCACTTTCATCAAGAGGCTTTTTAGTTCCTCTTCACTTTCTGCCATAAGGGTGGTGTCATCTGCACGTCTGAGGTGATTGATACTTCTGCCAACAATCTTGATTCCAGCTGTGTTTCCTTCTCATGATGTACTCTGCATAGCAGCATTATTTATGATAGCAAAGAAATGGCAACAACCTAGGTGTTCATTGACAGATAAGTAGATAGAGAAAATGTGTTATATATATATAGTTGCTGTTCAATGACTCAGTTTTGTTTGACCCTTTGCAATCTCATGGGCTGCAGCACTCCAGGTCTCCCTGTCCCTCACCATCTCCTTGAGTTTGCCTAAGTTCATGTACATGGCATCAGTGATGCCGTCCAGCCAGCTCATGCTCCTATACATATATATACACATATATGTATATATATATTACTTAGCCTTAAAAGAGAAGGAAACCTTACCATTTGTAAGAGCACGGGTGAATGTGGAAGATATTATGTCAAACTAAATTAGCAAGACAAAGAAAAACAAATATGGCATGGTATCACTTATTTGTGGAATCTAAAAGATACATTTTTAAAAGTCAAACTCATAGAAACACAGAGTGCAAACATGGTTTAGAGAGTAGGAATGGTGGGGGGGAATAGGAAGATTTTGTTAAAAAGGTAAAATCTTTTAGTGAAAGATGAATAAAGTCTGAGGATATGATATATAACACGGTGGCTACAACTGATAACACTAGATTGTATAATTGAAATTTGCTAAGAGAAATGTTCTCACACAAAAAAAGGAAAACATGAAATGATGAAAGTATTAATTAACTCAATGGTAAGAATTACTTATATATATATAATTATGATATATATATGTAGAGAGAGAGAAACATAGTATCACATTGCACACTTTAAATATCTTACAATTTTTCTTTCAAGTATTCCCCAATAAAGCTAAGAATAAAAGTTATTTCTCAACTCCTCTACTGTTTGCATGATTTGCAGTTGCTAATATTATGGTCTTGCTCAGGGTACATGTGGCTCTACATAAACCCTGAGTTAGAGTCCCTATAATGGTGATGAGTCTAAGTGGGTTCCTGTCTTTCTGCACATGCTACAGGGCATTCACCATTCTCTGGGCTTTAGCAAGTGAAAAAACGCCTTCCTTATTTTTACGTGGCTGAAGAATGGACCTAGCATTAAATTCAAACAAAGCTTGGTTCCCTGGGCTCTGGATATCTACTTACTGCTCTCAAGAAATTCTTTGAGTTCTCAAAATCATGGATTGGCTCAGCAGGACTGAAATTTTGGTAATCTTCAGTCGTGAGGTCTCCAAAACACACACTATAGTATATTGTTATTCAGAGATAGCTTGATTTTGTTGATCAGTGGATGTAAATATCTTTATGTATATTCATACGCGTGCGTGCGTGCGTGTGTGTGTGTGTTAGTCACTCAGTCCTATCTGACTCTTTGATACCCCATGGACTGTAACCTGTCAGACTCCTCTGTCCATGGAATTCCCCAGGCAAGGATACTGGAGTGGATTGCCATACCTTTCTGCAGGGTATCTTCCCCACCAGGAGATCAAACCCAAGTCTCCTGCACTTCAGGCAGATTCTTTACTGTCTGAGCCACTGGGAAATCCTATCTAAGACAAATATTTGCTCAGTTCATTGAATTGTTTTGCTTATTCTGTTTTTATTAATTATTTTATTATCTTTATAAAAATACTATGAAATAAGTAATTATGTTCTCACATTAGACATGAGAAAACTGCTCATTCTATTTCATACTCAGATATGCTATAGAATGCAATGTCACACCCATTCTTCTACTGGGCTTGTTGAAATCGTATTTCTCCAAGATAGTTTGGATTGAACTATGCTGGCCAGAACAACATGTCTTTCTCCTCATTATCACTGGCATCCTTTGGGACAAGAACTCAATGATATATATATTGCATAAACTAATGGATGATTATGTTTTCTTAAACAGAAGCACATACGAAAAGCAAACAAAATCAATGCCCCTTTAAATTCTACAATTAGAACCAGTAAAACAAGCTAGGAAATCTATACCAGATTAGTTTCCTTTGATTCCCCAAATACAACCTTCCATAGTAAAATTCTTCCCCATGATTCCCATGGGCTAATAATCTATGGGCTAAAATTCCTTCAACAGAAACCTGCTCCTGAGGGCACCTCAAGATAGCTAGGCCTCTTACCAGGTAAGTTCTCCTTTCAAATGCAAATAAGAACACAAGCAAACAAATAAACATCAGTTCCTAAAGCATCAGTTTGTGGTCTCTGGTTTCTACCCTTGAGTCTGGAAGATCCCTTGGAGATGGGAATGGCTACCCACTGCAGTAATCTTTCCTGGAGAGTTTCATGGACAGAGGAATGTGGCAGGCTACACTCTGCAGGGTTGCAAAGAGTTGGACACAACTGAGTGACTAACACGTTCACTTGGAACACATTGATATCTCCTTTAAATACTTGCAGAGTAAGCAGACATTCATTAATATTTTAAAAACTGTAAGGCTAAATAAATGAATTACTGGGAAGTGAACAAAGGTAAATCTTGTGTTGCATATTTGTTTTTAGCTTGCATTTTACTTTAAAAAGCTGAAGATGTGCTAGTTTCATATGTGAACACATTAATCCTGTCTAAGGAATGGACGATATGTATAATGACCAAACAATCCACAAAAATTGGGGACTCTAGTTTTCAAACAAATGTATTGACCTTAAGAACAGTATATTCAAAGAGAAACAGAGTTGTTTCTCAGACTCTTCGCAACAATCTGCTAACATTTTAGCCCATTCCAATGAAAAAAGATGGTGCCGCAATATAAAAACAACAGCTCCATTAAAGTTAAATAGTTCTGAGCTTTACATTCTTACAATAATAATGTTGGCCTTTTGCCTCTGTTATAGCAAATGTATTAAATATTCACGCTGATATTTATATTTAAACATAAAATGGAATTAGGATAACAAATAAAGCCTACCATCTGATGATAACATTGGATATATATTATATTTTTTGTTTCATAGGCTTTTACATGTTTGATTCAAGGTAGCTTACTGAATAATGCATAAACATCTTTAAAAATGTATTTCAATAGTTGAGGTTATAGTTGTTTGTCAGGTTCTCATCTTGAACTGAAAGTGTGATGATTTCCTTACTATATAGAACAAAGCTATAAAGAAACCTTTAAAATCTAATCAGTGTTGAGTCAAAACATTTTCGTGATAGAGCCCCTCTATCAGTGAGCTCAATTTTTTTAAAGAAACCATGATATTGTCTACAAATGTTTGATTTCCTGAAGCATCTTCTTAGGAGAGCTTTTGCTTTTTGTTTGTTGTTTGCAAATAATCTAGAAATAATCTAAAGTTCTAAGAAATAGAAAAATTAAAATAACAAAAATTTAAAATTTTAAAAATTTAAAATTTAAAATAACAAAATAATATAAAGCTATGGAAGACAACATATCCATTTGCAATCACTCTGCTGTTTTGAAGGGATAATTTTTATCTTTCTGTTCATCATAAGCTAGTGGTACCTATATTTGTACTTTGAGACTAAACAGATTCTAAAGGTTTAGCCTTATTGCATAGGACTTTCTAAGCAGTAACTGTATGTATTATGGACATTTACACTGCCACATTTTGGGTTCTGATTCTCAGTTCTAAAGGTTCAGAAACAATTGTATAAACCTATCTTGTGATTTTTAATAGTTGGTGGCAAACCACCTTTAATTAAATAAACTCATTAAAGAATATTGATAATATAAAATTTCATTTTATTGATTTTCAATGAGAAATAAACCACAAATTAGACTCAGGATGAACTACATAATTGACAAGTGTGTTAGTCTGTCTCTTGGTTGTGTCTGAGTCTTCGTGACCCCATAGACTGTGGCCCGCTAGGCTCCTCTGTCCATGGAACTCTCCAGGCAAGAATACTGGAATGAGTTACCATTCCCTTCTCAGGGAAGCTTCTCAACCCAAGGATTGAACCCAACTCTCCTGCACTGCAGGTAAATTCTTTACCATTTGAGCTATCAGGGAAGCACAAGTGCAAAATGAAAACGCAGAGCCTTTTTTCAAAATAAGGAAGAACTTCAAGGCAGCCACAGTACAGCATTAAGCCAAGCTCAGGGCCCTCCTAAAAGTGAGGGCCTTGCATAACTGCATGGGTCACAAGCCCATGAGGCTGACCCTGATTAAACTCATATATCTACCAAAGATTGCTTATGAGTATAGAGTTACAGAAAGGGATTTGGTCATACACCTGTATTCCTGAGAATGCTGGTTAAATTTCTCTTTCAACTGTAACAAATATGTGGGAACACGTTAGCACTTCTTGCTGTCTTTCCTTCCTTATTTAGTTCATTTCTCTTCTGTAAGAGGAAGGCAGGTGGCTTTCTCCATTATGTTACAATCCTGTTGTACTGCTAGCAGGTTTTCATGAAAATGCCCTGTCTTCTTCACTGGATTCAGGACATCACCTAATCTCATCAGTTACACTCTTAAAACATATATTAGTGTGTGTTGCATTCTATACATAGCAGGCTAGGTTTCAGTAGTTTCCATTTCAGAGGATGGCCTTTCTCAGTCCGATTCACTAGACTCTGAAGAAACTTATAACTATCATTTCCGCACTGAGTAGGCTTCATTCATTCATTCAACACAGCTTTACTGAGCACGTGTATTGGATGCTCTATTATTTAGCACATATTTTTCAATATATGTTGAAAAAATATATGTATTCAACATGCTATTTAGTGTATGTTATTTTGAGAATTCAATATGGATATTTGTCTGTTATACCAGGCATATATTTTAATCAAGATGTGTTTGTTTGCATTAGCAAAATCAAACTCAAAGTGTGCGAAAAATAGATAGATGGATAGGTAGATAGAGTGGTTTCAAGTGGCTGCATGTTTCAGGAATTCAAAACATGCCATCAGAACATTTTTCTTTGTCTCTTACTTCTCTTCCTTTTCTCCTTATCTCTCCCTTTCTGTCTGCTATCCCATTTCTTATGAGTTGGTGTTATTGTCAAGCATGATCCCTCCATGTGTTTGAAAAATAGACTCAAGTACCTCCGAGTTCACGTGTCAGAAAAAGAGAGCGTCTCCTTTGTTTGGCCACCCAAAATGATTGTGTTGAAGCACTGACTGGCCTCACTCAGGTCACATACCTACCCTAAACCAATAACTATGCCCTTGGTCTGGAATATGGTTATTAGTTGTCCATGAGATTATGATTGACAATTCCACCGGGAGGTGAAGGGGCAATTTACAAAAGGAAAAAGGAAGGGATTTGTTATCCAAGAAAGAAGAAGAAATTCTGTACAGGTGGAAACAGTAAGTGTCTCCACCAGCATGACACAATAGAAGCCTAGAGTTAAATGTAAAGAGAGGTTAAGTTTTGAAGTCTGAAGAAAGGTACTATGTGCCACTAAACTGTTGTCGTTGGGAATGTGGTTAAATCACTGTAGCCAGAAGAGCCAATCATTTTGATTCTCAGGGAAAAACATGAAGCAAAAAGACCTACTTGTTCCAGGGTTCTCAGAGGAAACTCTAAAATGCTGACAATTCAGAAGAATAAAGGTATCAGTCTTGTCCAATATTGTGCATATATAAAGAGATGTTATTTAATGTTTTGACCTTGGTCAAAGTGTTTACCCTTTAGGACCTAGAGTTCCTGGTCTCTTAAGTGATATGAGTACTCCTATTATACAGACAGCTGTCAAAAACAAAGGATGTTGGAGGCCAGCAATCCCAGAGTTACAGTTATGTCTTGGGCCCTGATACTTCCTAGAGTTGGATTAATTCTTATGTGCCTCTTAAGACACCTTCTAACTTCTCAAAGGGACCAAAGCTTTCCACTTCTGACTCCCTATGAGGAATCCCCAAAACCATTTACACAGTCCCATATCCATTATATCTAACATTCTATAGACTTGATATTTCAAAATACTTTTAAATTCTTTAATTTTACTCTCCCAATATATAATAGCATTATTAATAATGCTTTGTGAGCTGGCCAGAGATAAACAGCTCCTTAATGAACTTATAACAGGCATTACGATAGTCAATCTTGTCATAATTCCACTTCTGCTTCACTTCATGTAACATAACATCATAGAACAACCACAGAACTAGCTACTGTGCTCCACACAGAGAAAAGATGTGGTCCCTCACCCTCAAGTGCCACCCCTCCACCCACACCCACACTCCAGGAGTTTGACAGTACACTCTGACCCAAAGGACAACTCACTGGAAAAATGTTGTTCTTGTGTATATTATTTATCAGTGGGGGTGATGGGACCCTCAACCTTGTCTCCAAAGCTCCTCACTTGCATCAGAGGACACTTCTGAGAAACATGATGACAGCTGATGATTATTCCATCCAAGCAGAGAATTGAGGCCACTCTTCCTTCTGCAGCTTTGCTGGGCTGCTGAAGCAGGTTTATAAGACAGCAGACTCTGTGGGTATTTATAATTTTAAGGAAATGTTATAATCAAGGTAACCCTGAGATCCGTGAATGACTGAATCACCAGGACATACTCACAAAGACAACAAAAACAAAATCAACTCTATAAAAACTTGTGTTCACTTTAGTATTGCCTAAATATTATGATCTTAGTGTAGATTCTTAGCCAAGGATGTTCCCCAAGATGTGGACATCTGAATCAAAGGGATGACAATGGTGTCAACTGATGATACGTGTTGCTTGGGGAACTAACAGATAGCAGCAGGTCCTCTGTGGATAACAAGGACATTCTCAGAACATGGATTTGTCACAGGCATGACATCAAGGTAAAAGAAGAGGGAGAGTAATTGTATGGTATGTCATTTCTTTTTCTTTTTTTTACTTCAGGTGGAGGCGGGGAAGAGAGGAAAGTTAAATAAATGATACACACTTCCAGGAACCAACTAAGGAAAACTGAAAATAGACAGCTCCCTAAATAGAGTGCAAAGGCAGTCTGCAGCGTGGGATTCTGAAGACCACATCTCCTGGGGAATCTCGGAATGCTCTAAGAAGCTTTGTTTTTTTCCCTTAATGGATCCTGTCAGCACTTTAATATTCTTAGATATCTCCAATGGCACCAATGTCCCCGAAAGACCCATTGGCAGGTGTCCATGAGGCAATCCTGTTTTCAGAATGGCCTGGTTCTTCCTGTGGCTTGTTCCGCACAGCCCCCTGAGACCAACAGGGATATTGTTCTCCCCACTCCCCAAAAGGGAACAGCCCATAATTCCATTTCAGATTTTTTTTTTTTTTTTTTGGCCTCAAGCTGCTGAAACTTGGTCAAGACAGTCCAAAATAAATTTATAACATTTCACGAAAATAATTTTGTTTGTGTTAAGTAATGACGACAGAAATAGCACAGTACCTAATCCTGGCTTCAGGCTTAATTAAATGCATTAAAAAAAATTCTTTTTACTACTTCCTCATGCTCACCAACACATTTGAAAAAAAAGTTTTCAGACTTGTCAAACCTGAAAATGCTCCAGTCAAACCCTTCTACTCTGCAAGATCAGACACCGGCTTCCATTTTTTTTTTTTTTTTTTCCTCTTTCCTTATTCATTCAAAGCTGCCTTAAGGCAAAATCATGAAGTCTGTGGCATTTGCCTGCAGGGCTCCTCTCTTCAACTTTCATCACTTTTTCTCTACTCTTTTAAGAGCCCTTGGCTTCCTTTCCTTCCAGAGTCAAGTGTTCTTGAACTTTCCGGCCTCTTCAGTAGTGAGAAACCCCTTATTAACCTACAACCAGGAGAGTTGCCCCTGAAGGGGCAGGAACTGGAGGAAAAGCCTAAAGGGAAACCAGACACAAGCTGTGAAACTCTGGACATATCAGTGGTTCTCAGTTTCACTTTTTCGATCTGTAAAATGGAAAAATACTCACTTCAAAATTCTCCCTCATACTTGGGGCCCACCACACGCAGTCCCTCCCAGTTCCTCCTCACCTCTTTGCCTCACCAGTTCTATTCTAGGCTAGTCTTCCCCTTTTCTCCATCAAGTCTTAGCCAAAAGTTTACTTCTGGGGAGATCTTCCCAGACCGCATTCCTAAGAAGCCACTCCTCTCCCCACTGTAAACACTCTTTTATTTAACTACCACAATTCGGGATTTTCTTATGTCGTTATATCACTTTACCTTCTCTCTCCTTGTATGTGTGTGGGAGTCTTGTCTCTCCAATACACTGCAGCTCCATTCATGAGGGCAGGAACTATTTCTAGACCTTGGCAGTCTGCAGCAGAGGCGTGGGCCAAACAGTGGCCTGCTGTGGGGTCCGGGGCACTGGCAGCAGCAGTTCTGGGAGGTGTAGCATGTTGACATAAGTCCTCTTGAAAGAGGTTGCCATTAGCCTTACCATAGATCCCGTCGAACCCGGGTCTCCCGCATTGGAGGCAGATGCTTTAACCTCTGAGCCACCAGGGAAATCCAGCCCTACCACAGACACATGGAAATCAATTATTAAGGTCTTCCAACGAAACAAGAGTCTATTTATTCAATGTGTGCTATAGCTGGGGAGTCAGCCACCGTCCATTGTGTCTGGCAAAGACGTAGAGGTTTTGAGAGGAGTGGGAAAGTTGAATAGTGAAAAAAAAGAAAAGATTTTAGTATGCTCTGATTGGAGGTTGTTGGTATGGGGCAGCTAGACATAGGCATCTAAAAGCAGGGCGTACATGGCATGGGTTTGGGAGGCACATTTGGCTTACTTGCACTAGTCCTGAGTTATTAGTGGCAAAAAAAAGAGAAGCTGGCACTCACTGACCAAGTCCTGAAAGTCAGATTTAGGTGTTACACATGATCTGGTCATTGCGTATTTGTATGTCTTTCATGGGATTCTTTCCCTTTTCTTCCCATATTCCTGCATACCCTATACTCTAAAACAAAGTATGGAGGAAATACATAAATTAGCTCAAAATAAGTTGTTAATTTAAGACAGTGTATTGAGGCAGATGCATTTCAGAGAAAATTGGCATTTATTAGAGCAATCAAGGACTCTAATAAATAGATGAATAAGAAATGATAAAGATCAGTGTGGGGGGTGATATTTGGGTGCAAAGTATTGTATTGGTATTCGATTCAAATTACACTATAGGAACAGCTCAGGTTAGTTTTTCTCTATAAAATATATGAATAATAAAAGGTCAAAACTTTCAAAGATATTAAACTAATTTAAAGGAGATCAAAAAAAAAACAAAAAACCTTTTGATACTTGTGTGCTGACGCCTGGACACACTGGGTACTTCTGAGCCTCTGCAGTGCCTCCATCCGGGTTGCTTTACCTTTATTTTCCTTTATCTGAGACACTGACCTTCAAGACAAAGTCTGAGTTGCCCTCCTCCGTGGAGTTATTGCCAACAATAGGCTCACAGCTCTTCAGCTGTCTAAATTCCTAAATCTCTTATCTGTGTCACTCAAAACGTAATGGCATTTTTCAGTGGGCTATTTTTTATGTTCATGTTCTTTCTTATCAACTAAACTGTGAAGTTTCTGTGAATTTTTGTATCCATCACAGCAACTATAACTTATGCACACTCAACTCATTTAACTGTATAAATGCCTTTGTTCTCCATCGATAACAACAGGAAAGACATGTATACACCACTATATTTAAAATGGATAACCAAGTTTCTAATGTATGGCACAAGGAACTCTGCTCAATGTTATGCGGCAGCCTGGATGGGGGTAGTTTGAGAAAGAATGGATACATGTATATATATGGCTGAATCCTTTTGTTCTCCACCTGAAACAATCACAGCATTGTTAATCAGCTAAACTCCAATACAAAATAAAAAGTTAAAAAGGGACATTGATAGATTAAATTAAAATTCAAAGGAAAAAATTTGAGTTTATTTTACTCTCTATATATGGGTATAATGCAAATAGTATTTAGTGACATGGCTCTGGGTCAGTCCATGTGGTTCAGACTCAGGCTTAATTGTATCATAAACATACATTTTCAGGTATATTTTTAAAATATCCCTAAACTTTGGGCTCCTCCTTTATAAAATAGGATGAGAATACATGCCCTATACAGAACATATTGTATATAAGCATTGAGGAACCAGTAAGTAATCTATAAACATCAGTCTCTTATGTTATTTTAAAATTAGACCCCCAGGTAGGACTGTAGCCTACCAGGCTCCTCTATCCATGGGATTTTCCAGGTAAGAGTACTGGAGTGGGTTGCCGTTGCCTTCTCCAGGGGATCTTCCCGATCCAGGGATTGAACCATGGTCTCCCGCATTGTAGGCAGACACTTTACCATCTGAGCCACCAGGGAAGCCCATATATTAAAATTTTTTAGGAAGGATATGTTTGCAGAAAAAAATGTATTTCTAAAAGCTGGGTTTTTATGAATGTTTTGGTTGTTTTTGAAGATGTTTTAATTGAAACAAAGATTAAATATATATGTAGAACATATATTAGCAATATAATTATTTACTAGAGTTGACTACCAAACTAGAAGAGTCATGGTCCAATAAAAATGTAGAGAGGTAGATAGAGATAGATAAAAGAAACGTATATGTGTGCATTCCATTGTGCAGCGCCGTGCTAAGTCACTTCAGTCATGTCTGACTCTGTGACCTTACAGATGGTAACCGACCGGGCTCCTCTGTCCATGAGATTCTCCAGGCATGAATACTGGAGGGGGTTGCCATGTCCTCCTCCAGGGGATCTTCCCAACCCAAGGATCAAACCCAAATTTCTTTTGTCTCCTGAATTGGCAGATGGGCTCTTTGCCGCTAGCGCCACCTGGGAAGCCCGTGTATTCCATAAGTACACATCAAAACTTCAGTGATGGTGGAGGGGTATCCTTTTCTTTTATGAGCCTCTCAGGCAATATTGGGCTTCCCTGGTGGCTTAGAGGTTAAAGCATCTGCCTGCAATGCAGGAGACCGGGGTTCAATTCCTGGGTCTGGAAGATCCCCTGGAGAAGAAAATTGCAACCCTCTCCACTATTCTTGCCTTGAGAATTCCATGGATGAAGGAGACTGGTACTCTACAGTCCACAGGGTCGCAAAGAGTCGGACATGACTAAGCGACTTCATTTTCACTTTGACTTCCCTGGTGACTCAGACGGTAAAGCGTCTGCCTACGATGCAGGAGACCCAGTTCGATTCCTGGGTCAGGAAGGGGAAGGGAAGGGAGGGAAAGATCCCTTGGAGAAGGAAATGGCAACCCACTCCAGTACTCTCGCCTGGAAAATCCAATGGACAGAGGAGCCTGGTGGGCTACAGTCCGTGGGGTCGCAAAGAGTCAGACACAACTGAGCGACTTCCCTCCCTTCCCAGGCAATATACTCACCCACTGATCAGATGTTATTTTAGTAAAATAATAGGGATCACTAAAATGTGCTTTAAAGAGCCCTAAACTTGGAATCAAAACTCAAGATCCAAGACTTACCATTTTCTAATTGTGCAACTATGGATAAACCACATATATTCATTCCACTTTTTACCTCATTTGTAAACTGGGGGCAATGACACAATTGAATAATAATAAAACACAAATGTGACAAGACATATGTTTCTATGATTGATGTGCTTATAGCAGACTGATATACACACAGAATAATTGGAAAAGTCAGATAGAATATATGTAAATATAATCTGTGGGAAAATATTGGAAAATTGCTTAGGCAGCCAGAATTTGAGGGAGAAGAATCCCAAGAAAAAATGACAATCATTAAAACAAGCTCAATTTAAGCATGCTTCATTTTTAGAGCATTTGTTAATCTGTGATATTAGTTAGAGACTGTGAAACCAAGTGGAAGTAACTGCTAAAAACAGATGGGCCAACAGAACGTTTGAAAAAATCACAGGGCTGGAAGACAAAAACTAGTCCAGGTCAATGAGGCATCAAGGGTTTTTAGGGACTAACAGAATGGAAAATAAACAGGCACGAGAAGCAAGCCTGATACTCTGTACTCCCGGTGAGACATGTGCCAATTCCTTATTAAACAGTGTTAGAGGTTAAAAATCTACTAAAAGCAACTGAAAAGGAGAAGAGAGTTTTTGGCAATCTCACTGGGTAAACAAAATTGGAATTCAGACTGCCAGGAAAAGAGATCCCAGAAAACACAGTCTTTGAATGGGGAAACTTGGCAAGCTTCATTCCAGGAATTGGAGATGAAAGTAGACCAAGATTTAAAAAGATTGCAAAACAGTGTAGGGTCACATCAGTTTCTAATTGAATTGAGGTGAACTCTCCCTATTCAGCTTCAGGATACGGTGAATCCTCACTGCAGGGAAAATGTCATCTAAAAATCTGCCTTATTTGACATTGACAGGGCAGAGTATTCATTCATTCAAAGCTACTATACATAACAATGAACAACATCCCCAAATCAAGAAACAGCAGAGTTGTGAACTGGATGCTAGAGTTTTTAGACACAGACCTTAAATTGATTTAAATTAATAGCTTCAAAGAAAATACAGCAAAATGAAAGTTAGAGATCAGAGACCTGTGTCCAATATTCCATCAAGACGGTCCAGGCCTACCAAGAGGTAGGATAATAAGACTGAAACCAAGGGAGAAAGGACAAGGGAAACAGGCACAGGTGATGCAGATCTTATAGTTAACAGATAAGAACAATAAATAACTTAATATTTTTAACAAAATTGAGAAAAAGATGAAAAAATGGATAAAATACAAATTTCGGCACAGCAATTGCATAAAAAAGATTTGATATTTCATATGAGATTGCCTTCTCTAGAATGGGGTCCTCTGTTGTTGTTCAGTTGTTCAGTCATGTCAGACTCTTTTCGACCCCATAACCACAGCACACTAGACTTTCCAGACCTTCACAATCTCCCTCCTCTACCAGTCATAAAAGTGGGGCTTATTACTCACCACCAATAAGTATCACAGCTGAGACCATTTTTGTGAAGTTAAGTCTTTGTCTATCTCTGGTTCTCTGCTATTGTTGGAACATCGCCCTTAAGATCATTTGACTGAGACCAGGGAATTCCCACTGCTGAGTTTTCCAAATGTGCTGGCATATTGAGTGTAGCACTTTCACAGCATCATCTTTTAGAATTTGAATTAGCTCAACTGAAATTCCATCACTCCACTAGCTTTGTTCATAGTGATGCTTCTTAAGGTCCACTTTTTTGCATTCCAGGATGTCTGGCTCTAGGTGAGTAATCACTTCATATGGTTATCTGTGTCATGAAGATCTTTTCTGTACAATTCTGTGTATTCTTGCCACCTCTTCTTAATATCTTCTGCTTCTGTTAGGTCCATTCCACTTCTGTCCTTTATTGTCTGCTGAATGACCCATTGATGATCCATTGGATCATCCACTGCATCACTGAAAAAGCAAGAGCGTTCCAAGAAACATCTACATCTGCTTTATTGACTATGCCAAGGCCTTTGACTATGAGAATCACAACAAACTGTGGAAAATTCTTAAAGGGATGGGAATACCAGACCACCTGACATGCCTCATGAGAAATCTGTTGCAGGTCAGGAAGCAACAATTAGAACTGGACAGGGAACAACAGACTGGTTCCAAATTGGGTAAGGAGTACATCAAGGCTGTATATTGTCAAACTGCTTATTTAAATTATATACAGAGTACATCATGAAAAATGCCGGGCAGGATAAAGCACAAGCTGGAATCCAAGATTGCCAGGAGAAATATCAATAACCTCAGATATGCAGATGACACCACCTTTATGGCAGGAAGTGAAGAAGAAGTAAAAAGCCTCTTGATGAATGTAAAAGAGGAGAGTGAAAAAGTTGGCTTAAAACTCAACATTCAGAAAACTAAGATCATGGCATCTGGTCCCATCATTTTATGGCCAATAGGTGGGGAAACAATGGAAAAAGTGACTTTATTTTCTTGGGCTCCAAAATCACTGAAGATGGTGACTGCAGTCATGAAATTAAAGGACGCTTGCTCCTTGGAAGAAAAGTTATGACAAACCTAGACAGCATATTAAAAAAGCAGAAACATTACTTTGCCAACAAAGGCCGGTCTAGTCAAGGCTATGATTTTTCCAGTGGTCATGTATGGATGTGAGAGTTGGACTATAAAGAAAACTGAGTGCCAAAGAATTGATACTTTTGAACCGTGGTGTTAGAGAAGACTCTTGCGAGTCCCTTGGACTGCAAGGAGATCCAACCAGTTCATCCTAAAGGAAATCAGTCTTAAGTAATCATTGGAAAGGAATATTCTGAAGCAGAAACTCCAATACTTTGGCCACCTGATGTGAAGAACTGACTCATTTGAAAAGACCCTAATGCTGGGAAGGATTGAAGGCAAGAGTAGTAGGGGATGACAGGGGATGAGATGGCTGGATGGCATCACCGACTCTATGGACATAAGTTAGAGCAGGCTCCTGGAGTTGGTAATAGACAGGGAAGCCTGGTGTGCTGCAATCCATGGGGTTGCAAAGAGTCAGACACAACTGAGCGACTGAACTGAACAGGGCATTCCCAAGGGCTCAGTGCCTGGGGTGGGGTGGGGTGGGGTTGTCACACTCTAACCTTAGTCTACTCAACTGTATGGGATTTAGAAGCATTCTGCTTTACTTTTCAGATATTTCCAATTCAGTTTTTTCATCTCTCATCTCAAAAAGCTTCAGAATTCGGCCAATGTGTTGAAGGAAAACATGGCTATATGTTAGAGGCTCTTACGGTCTCCATTTTAATCTTTCCAGCTTTATAAAACTACAAAGAATTCTGCTTGTTTGCCATTTCCCAGTTCTCTTCCCAGGACAGATCCTGGACTCTCAGACTGTTGCCCACACCAAGAATTTGCAAATGCCCCAGGAACAAAAGCAGTTACACACCATAAAGTCACATTTCCTTACTTCTCTCTCTGGAATCTTGGCTCTCCTGGTTCCTGTTGTTTCATCAGCTCTTTGATGCCTTTAAACAAATAATGTTTTATTTTATGTAGGCTTTGGGCTAATCTCAACTGAAGCAATTGTCTTCCTTCAGCTATTCCTTCCTGCTTGATAAAACCAACAGTGCCAAATATTGGCAAGAAAGCCAAGCAACTGTGAGTTTTATGCTTTGCAACTAAGTCTAAATTGGTACAACCATTTTGGAAAACTGGCATTAATATGTATATCTAATGACATAGCAATTCTACTAGCCTAAGAAATGTGTTCATATGTTCACCAAGGAACATGCACAAAAGCCTCAAAGTGGAAACAACCCAAATATCCATCCACAGCTGAATAGACATGAAATTGTATTAAATTCATTCAAAAGAACAAAACTGCAACTGCATACAACATGATGAATCTCATAATGTTTATTGAGCAAAAAATCTAGATAAAATCATACTTGAAGTAGAAAAAGCACTGAAAACAGCAAAGCACCAGGCATATAAGGGATTATTATTGCTGAAAACACACTAAATATAGAATGTTGTTATGCTCTTGGATTTTATTCCATATAAATTTGACTTGTAAAATTATTTCCAAGTTTGATGAAAATTCATGCATGGAGATAAAATATATTGAAAGAGGAAAACAAAAATATATTGGTTTTAAAATAAACTTAGAATCAAGACAGTGCTACAACAGTGCAAACTGCTTTCACTCCTCTAAACTATGAAAAGCTGCCAATGTGTTTGACATTCCACAGTTTTTATCTCTACTGCTCAAATGCATAGCTTTGGCTTGATATATGTTTCTCAATTTTGTCACTTATGTTTGAAAGTGTCAAATTCTAATTTGGACTGCTAGATCTTAATCTGATATTTGTGGAGGTTCAGGAATGTCGTGAGTATATCACATGGCTTGTCTCAATGTTTTGACAATGACGAGTACCTTTTCCAGTGACCAGATGCTCCTGATCTCATTCTGTAGTTAGAACACTGCCATTTTCCCCTGTACAGTATTACTTTTCCAAGGGGAATATTTTGAGAAAGATCTGAGACATAAAGACCTTGACTGAAGTTAAACAATGCCAGTGTTTACCAAGAGAAAAATCTTACTCTAAAGGACTACTTACAGTTGAATAAGCCTCATAAATAAAACAAATTATATATGAGGCTGTTTTGTCTCAAAAATATAAATTCTTGAGTTTTGAATGTCAGCATGCTTGGTAAAAGAAACTTGTCTAAACCTCAATTGGGGGACTATTACACATAAGAAGTTAAATATTTTTGCAGCCAGATCTTGAACTTACTGCTTGACACATCTGGAATATCACTTCTTAGTGGAAACCAGGCTGCTGATGTTTTTAAGGGAAAAAAAAGTCTCATGTGGTGACATTTTAAAATCTAGGACTAAAAAGAAAAAAAAAAAAAACAGCTCTTTGTTTTGATGCAATTTCAAACTGACAGAAAATTTGCAAGAATAGTACAAGGAATTTCTATACACCTGTATTTACCAATTATTTCTAAAAAAGTTAACTGCCTTATTTTGCCATGTTCTCTCTCACTTCCTCTACTCTCTCTCTTTCCAGATATATTTAAAATATTTTTTTATTGTCAAATAAAAAACTGCCGCTGGCAGGTAAGTGGGAGGTGTATTGCTCTACAGTTGGGAGATGAGGAATGTGTCTGATAGATGAGGCAGAAAATAACTGAATAACCACCAGAATTAAAAAAGAAAAAAACCCATAAAGTTAAATAAATAAATAAAAACATTGGGAAAATAAACTTTTGGTTTTTTGTGGAGGTTTACCTTTCAAATAACATCTGCCTTGTAAGTAATTCCTTCTTACCCACAAATGAGACACAACTGTCCCTCTGAGTAGGCAGGGATAAAAAGTCACTCCGGGACTTGAGAGAAAGAAAAGAACAGAATGACTTCCTGAGTCTATGTTTCAGAACAGAATGAAGAAATGTCATAATGAACATTAGGTGTGAAGCCAGAATATCATTGGAGCAGTTGATCAGCAAGTGTAAGTGGGTGCTTAGCCATCCAAGTCCCAATTCCTGGTGCCACTCAGACATAAGCAAAGATGCTTAGAAGTCCAGGAAGCCTGAAGTCAAATTTTAGCATCAACAAAGAGAGAACCATTGACTCAAGCAGTTGTTTGAAAAATGATGCATGAGTTAATACAGTTTCAGAAATCAGAGCCTCTGAGAACTTAAGAAAATCCATCAACCCATAAAGTAGCACGTGTTAAAATAAGCATCATGTCTCTTGTGGTTTACATGTCTCAAGTGGCTTAACTTCACTTGTTCTTGATTTTGTCTTTTTTTGCTTCTTAATTAGGTGGAGGATATTACTATATATATATTATATATATATTATATATTCTGTATACTGCTAGCAGTAGTGTGCAATTGCCCACAGGTGAGAAGGAAAAAGAAAATTGAAGGCCAAAGGAGAAGAGGGTAGGAGAGGGTGAGATGGTTAGACAGCATCATCGACTCAATGGACATGAATTTGAGGAATCTCTGGGAGATAGTGGAGGACAGAAGAGCCTGGTGTGCTGTGTCCATGGGGTCTCAAAGAGTCAGACGCAACTTAGCAAGTGAACAACAATGAGAAGGAGAAACTGAGAGACTAGCAACTGCAGAATAGCTGCAGCTGCAGCTGCAGAAAAGCCTCAGGTGTTAGGAACCATGAAAGCCATTCCTAAAAATTCTGGGGAGCTGGACACCTAGCTTCAGTGCAGGATGCTGCCTATCAAGACAGATCATGAGAATGATGCCAAAGAACAGGAGGGTAGAGATCTAACCTTCAACTCCACAACATTGGTTCTGTCACTGGACACCTGCTAGGTGTTAGGCTTTAATTTCCATTTTATAAACGAGGAAATTAAAGTTCCATCCATCATGACTTGCCAGTCCCACGTCTGGTGGGCTCTCCACTGAGCTATGTTTCTTTGTTTGCCATTATAAATGTTTGTTGTAAATCTATTTGGGCATCACTTAGTTCAGTTGCTCAGTCATGTCCAACTTTTTGCAACCCCATGTACTATAGTACACCAAGCTTCCCTATCCATCACCAACTCCTGGAGCTTTCTCAAACTCATGTACATCAAGTTAGTGATATCATCCAACCATCTCATCCTCTGTCGTCCCTTTCTCCTCCCACCTTCAGTCTTTCCCAGCATCAGGGTCTTTTCTAATGAGTCAGTTCTATTTTTGCATGGGGGGAAATTAAATAAGTTTCAATCCATTGAGTGGCATGTGGCTAGATGGTCTTGTGTAACTTAACTCTGTTGAATAACATACATAGATTTCTATGCTGGTAAGGGAAGCATTATTAAAACAATAGCTGGCCTTGACATACAGTTCCTTCTCTGACTAATCTAAGAGTTGAATGAGTATTAATACATTTAATCACATAGCAACCCTAAAAGGCAGGTATTATTATCATCATTTACATTCTGTAGATAAGAAAAATCAAGACAGAAATTGTCTAAGGTTACTCAGTATATTGGAGAAGGCAATGGCACCCCACTCCAGTACTCTTTCCTGGAAATACCCATGGATGGAGGAGCCTGGTAGGCTGCAGTCCATGGGGTCGCTAGGAGTTGGACACGACTGAGCGACTTCACTTTCACTTTTCACTTTCATGCATTGGAGAAGGAAATGGCAGCCAATTCCAGTGTTCTTGCTGGAGAATCCCAGGGACGGCGGAGCCTGGTGGGCTGCCGTCTATGGGGTTGCACAGAGTCGGACACGACTGAGGCGACTTAGCAGCAGTAGCAGCAGCAACTCAGTATGTTGGTTTTTGAGGGCTGCTGTAACAAGTGAAAGCATTAGTCACTTGATGTGTCCGACTCTTTGCGACCCCATAGACTGTAGCCCACCAGGCTCCTCTGTCCATGGGATTTTCTAGGCAAGAATACTGGAATGGGTTGCCATGCCCTTCTCCAAGGAATCTTCCCGACCCAGGTATCGAACCCCCATCTCATTATGTTTCCTGCATTGACAGGCAGGTTCTTTACCACTGCGCCATCTGAGAAGCTGTAACAAAATACCACCCTTAAACAACAGAATGGCTTAAACAGCAGAAATTCATTGTGTAACAGTTTTGGAGCCTGAGATCAAGATATCAGGAGGAGTGATTCTTTCTGAGCACTGTGAAGGAGGATTCCATTGTGGCTAGGTTGGTAAAGAATCTACCTGCAATGCAGATGACCTGAATTTGATCCCTGGGTTGGGAAGATCCCCTAGAGAAGGGAAAGGGTACCCTCTCCAGTATTCTGGCCTGGAAAATTCCGTGAACTGTATGGGTCGCAAAGAGTCGGACACAGGTGAGCGACTTTCACTTTCAGTATGAGGGAAGGATCTGGTCCAGGCTTTTTAGGAGGGCTTGTACATGGCTCTCTTTTCCCTGTTTCTTCACATTGTTTTCCTTTAAGTGTGTTTATATACAAATTTCTTTTTCTTTAAGTATACTAGTCATGTTAAATTAGGGGCAGCAATGGACAGAATGTCCCTCCAAAATTCATATGTTGAAGCATCAACTCCATTGTGAATGTATTTTGAGATACGGATTTAAGGTGTTAATGGTAAGTGAAGTCATAAGGGCAGATCTTAATTCAGTAGTACTGGCAGCTTGGTAAGAAGAGAGATATCTTTCTTTAGCCATGTTCGTGAAACAAGAAAAGACCATGTGAAGATACAACAGGAAGGCTAAGCTAAGTCTCTTCAGTCGTGTCCGACTCTGTGCGACCCCATAGATGGCAGCCCAACAGGCTCCGCCGTTCCTGGGATTCTCCAGGCAAGAACGCTGGAGTGGGTTGCCATTTCCTTCTCCAATGCGTGAAAGTCAAGTCGCTCAGTCGTGTCCAACTAGTAGCGACCCCATGGACTGCAGCCTACCAGGCTCCTCGGTCCATGAGATTTTCTAGGCAAGAGTACTGGAGTGGCTTGCCATTGCCTTCTCCTCAACAGGAAGGCAGCTGTCTGCAAACCAGAAAGAGCCCTCACCAGAACCTGACCATGCTGACACCTGATCTTGAACTTTTAGCCCCTAGAAATGTGAGGAAATAAATGGCTGTTGTTTAAAATGCCCAGTGTGTGATGTTTGGTTATGGCTGTCCAGCTGCTTATACTGGGAGTCCATTCTACTTCAGTATGACCTGCTTTTAACTAGTCACCTCTATAAAAACCTTATTTCTAATAAGATCACATTCTGAGATAATGGGGGTTCAACCTATTTGTAATTAAGGGGTACAATTAAAGTCATGCACTCAACTTATAAATTTCTGTCAAGACTCAAACCTATGTGGGCTCAGTTGAGAATCCTCACTATCACCTGCTCTGCTCTACAGCCCACTGAGTCAAACAGGATCTTAATGTAACAACTATTTATTAAGCATCTGTTGTATACCTCCCTTTCCTCTGTCCCTAGAGTTCTTTTGTCTTTCCCGAAGAGTTTTTCTTTGTTTAACTTCTCTGTTGGTGATAAAATGAGGCCTTTTATTCCCTATCACTGAGGACATTTTTCTTCTTGTTTTCAATTAAGCAGTGGTTCAGTGAAAATTTACTATGCAGCCATCACAAGAGATGCTTAAGTCATGATCCTTTCACTTTCAAATAAATCTTTAGCAGATCCTTGCTAGTCTCCTGCTTTACACTGGGTATTTACATTCTCCTGAAATTCATATATTGAAGTTCTACTTCACAGTGGAGCTGGTATTTGGAGGTGGGACCTTTGGAAAGTTGTTAGTTTGGGATGAGGTCATGAGGGTGGAGCCTCCATAATGGGATTGGTGTCCTTATAAGCAGACAAAGAGCTCAGAGCTCTCTCTCCAGCATGTGAGGACAAGGCCAGAAGACAGCCACCTATAGACAAAGAATCAGGCTCTCACCTGACACCTAATCTTGCAACCCCTTGCTCTTGGACTTTCCTGTCTCTAGAACTGTGAGATATAAACGTCTGTAGTTCATAGACAGCCAGTCTATGGTATTTTGTTATAGCAGACTCAACAGACTAAGACATTTCTTTTCCTACCACAGGACCTTTGCAAGTGCTCTCTTCCCTCACCATTGCATTTCTGGTGCCTGCCTCATAGTTGGACCCCTGTAAGCATTTGCTAAATATTGCTATTTCAAGTGAATTTAAAATGCAAACTTGTAATAACCTGTGATTACAAGTTTATTTGGTTTAAATGGACCTCGTCAGGCAAACCTACAAATACCCAGCAAACAGAATTAACAGACCCCTTGTTTTCTAAGTGAAACTGTCTCTAGACACATTAAAATAGCCTTTCTCTTTTCATAAATACATACATGACCCCAAAATAATCCAAGTTAAAATAACCCATGGGAAAGGCTTATCTTTTTAAAACTACATCTCAAAGAATGGCAGGATAGTACTTGACTACAAAATGTACAAATATCTATGGCAAATTAAGTGTTCTGCTGTGGACTTGTGGGCACAAATTTAATACAGTTAAATGAAAGCAATGTGTAACTGACTTGAAATGAAATTAAAATGCTATGGAAGTCATGTTCTCCCACAAATTTCACTGAGACTGTATCTGTGTCACTATTCTTCCTGCTTCTAATATCCTTTTTCTCAGTCAGCCTTTTACACTGGCCCAAAGGACAACTCCATAAACACAGAGCTGACTTTGTCCCTCTTCTGCTTCAAAATGATGGAACCCACTGCCAACAGAATATAGCACAAAGGTGTTTGTTTTTTTTTTCCAACTTGTCTTTTTAGACTTTATCGGATTCATCCCCAAAGCCTGATATTCTTATCCATGGTTCTATTGAGCTGATATGAACCTTCACTGCACCTTCCTGCTCTGACCCCTTTGTGCTCTGGGTCATTCATTGCCTGGAATAAATGCCATCCCCTTTTCCAGTCCATCCGTATTAATCCTCTCAAGATGCACTTGCGATGTCACTTTCTCGGTGAAGCCTTCTTTGAACCCCCCTCCAATCCCGTCCTACTGCTCCAGCCTCATTCCTCTGGAGACTTGTCTCTCTACATCTCTATCCCACTACTTCCTCACTACTGCATAAGCTACTTCAGGACAGGTGCCATATCTTTTCCCCCATTTTCTGCATCCCATTAGGTGTGAGCAAACAAATTTCCACATAGTAAGTGCACAGTAAACATGTGTTGGAAGCAGAGAGGAAGGAAAGAAGAGACACCAAGAAGGAGGGTAAGAAGAATGGATACCTTAAGATACTTTCAAGAAAAATCACACTTACCAAACTCTATACAACCATCTATGGGCTTCCCTGGTACCTCAGCTGGTAAAGACTCCACCTGCAATACAGGAGACCCTGGTTCAATTCATGGGTGGGAAATATCTTCTGGGGAAAGGACTGGCTACCCATTCCACTATTCTTGGGCTTCCCTGGTGGCTCAGACTGTAAAGAATCTGTTTACAATGCGGGAGACCTGGGCTCGATTCCTGGGTTGGGAAGATCCCCTGGAGGAGGGCAAGGCAACCCACTCCAGTTTCTTGCCTGGAGACTCCCACGGACAGAGGAACCTGGTAGGCTATAGTCCATGGGGTTACAGACAGTCAGCTATGACTGAGCAACTAAGCACAGCACCTGAGATGGGCAAGTGAGTTGAGAGTCATTTGCTTTTTCTTCCACAGATGCAGAGGGAGATCAAAGATGGAAAAAGTTCATTTTGATTAGTTATGAATGAAGAGATAACCAGGTAAACAAGTTTAAAAATTAAAATATGGATTTTCTCAGATCTGTAAATTATTCCTCTCAATAGTTGTTCATAACCAAGATTAAATATTCAGGTGGAAAAGAAAAATCCATCCATTTATGAAATGCATCCCCATATCCAGATGTTCAGCATGATGATAGACGAAACATCTAGATGACAGATTGAAATTTTTTATTGACCATTTATGTGACTCAACACAACTGGTGATGTTATGGGTCTGGAGCTGTACATAAAAATTTCTGCATATATCTATCCTGTAGTTTCTACAGTAAGACATTTACCAAGAAAGAGAGAATGCCAGTATAGTTGAGCAAAGAGAAATATCAATGTAATTGCCTTTGAGTAGAAGATATTTAATGTCAATTTTAATTACTGATATGAAGATGTGTTAAGTTTCCACTGGGCACATCTAACAAAAAAAGAGTTTTTTAGTCCAAAACCACACATAGTTTTCCAATATGGTTAATGTAAGAGAGACAAACCTCTTCAAATTGCTTGTGTGTCGTGTAGTTTTCAGGGATTGGTTGTGTGACTCTACTGAAAAAAGTTTAATAAAGATTCTAAACTATCCTCATCGTAAATTATTTTTTCAAAAATGGTATAATTTTATTTCCATCCCATAAGTTTTTCTTACAGGCGGACTCACACTCTTCTTAAAAAGATTTTGCAGTTACATTGCCTTGAATAAAAGTGACCTTGTAATTATGGCAGAAGTAAAGCTATGTGACTTCCATGTGATGGTTTAGTTGCTCAGTCGTGTCTGACTCTTTGCAACCCCATGGACTGTAGCCTTCCGTCTCCTCCGCCCATGGAAGTTCCCAGGCAAGAATGCTGGAGTAGGTTGCCATTTCCTTCTCCAGGGCATCTTCCCGATCCAGAGATTAAACCTACATCTCCTGCCTTCATAGGCAGTCTCTTTGCTGACTGAGCTGCCAGCCCGAGGTCACATAAGATATGATACATGAGATTTTGTCTGGATTCTTTGAACCTCTTGCTCTTAAAACCCACCTACCACTGCATGAGGAAAGTCAAACAGTCTATGGAGAAAACCACGTGGAGAGAAACTGAGACCCCCAGTACCAAATCCTGATCAAATTCCCAGCCAACAGCCAGAATCAATGTTCCAGCCTTGTGAGTAAGCCTTACTGAGAGAACAACTGAACAGCTGTAATTATTGCTGTTGCTTCTGCTAAGTCGCTTCAGCCATGTCCAACTCCGTGCGACCCCATAAATGGAAGCCCACCAGGCTCCCCTGTCTCTGAGATTCTCCAGGCAAGAACACTCTACTTGGGGGCTAATTATACAGCAATCAATAAACGAAAAAAATCCCAAGAAGAAGCAACATAGACAGCCTGGCTTCCAGCTTCATACCATCAGAAAGTAAATTCTTAAACTGTGTAATAGGCAGCATAGTCCCTCCCTGTAAAGATTTTACATTCTAATCTCTGCAACATGTGAGGACGTTAACTTACTTGGTAAATGGAGTTTGCAGTTAGGAGATCTTGACACGATAAGATTATATTGATTTGTTCAGTTGGACCCCCAGTGTAATCACAGTTCAGTTCAGTTCAGTTGCTCATTCATGTCTGACTTTTGGTGACCCCAAGGCTTCCCTGTCCATCACCAACTCCTGGAGTTTACTCAGACTCTTGTCCATTGAGTCAGTGATGCCATCCAACCATTTCATCCTCTATCATCACCTTCTCCAACTGCCCTCAATCTTCCCCAGCATCAGGGTCTTTTAAAATGAGTCAGTTTTCACATCATGTGGCCAAAGTATTGGAGTTTCAGCTTCAGCGTCAGTCTTTCCAATGAATCTCAGGACTGATTTCTTTCAGGATGGACTGGTTGGATCTCCTTGCAGTCCAGTTCAGTTCAGTTCAGTCGCTCAGTCGTGTCTGACTCTTTGCGACCCCATGAATCGCAGCATGCCAGGCCTCCTTGTCCATCACCAACTCTCAGAGTTCACTCAGACTCACGTCTGAGTCAGTGATGCCATCCAGCCATCTCATCCTCTGTTGTCCCCTTCTCCTCCTGCCCCTAATCCTTCCCAGCATCAGAGTCTTTTCCAACGAGTCAACTCTTCGCATGAGGTGGCCAAAGTACTGGAGTTTCAACTTCAGCATCATTCTCGCCAAAGAAATCCCAGGGTTGATCTCCTTCAGAATGGACTGGTTGGATCTCCTTGCAGTCCAAGGGACTCTCAAGTCTTCTCCAATACCACAGTTCAAAAGCATCAATTCTTTGGTGCTCAGCCTTCTTCACAGTCCAACTCTAAACTCCATACATGACCACAGGAAAAACCATAGCTTTGACTAGATGGACCTTAGTCAGCAAAGTAATGTCTCTGCTTTTGAATATGCTATCTAGGTTGGTCATAACTTTTCTTCCAAGGAGTAAGCATCTTTTAATTTCATGGCTGCAGTCACCATCTGCAGTGATTTTGGAGCCCCAAAATATAAAGTCTGACACTGTTTCCACCATTTCCCCATCTATTTCCCATGAAGTGATGGGACTGGATGCCATGATCTTCATTGACTCTCAAGAGTCTTCTCCAATATCACAGATCAAAAGCATTAATTCTTCAGCGCTCAGCTTTCTTATAGTCCAACTCTCACATCCAAATGTCTACTGGAAAAACCATAGCTTTGACTAGTTGGATCTTTGGTGGCAAAGTAATGTCTCTGCTTTTTAATATGCTGTCTAATTTGGTCATAACTCTTCTTCCAAGGAGCAAGTGTCTTTTAATTTCATGGCTAAAATCACCATCTGCAGTGATTTTGGAGCCCCCCAAAATAAAATAAAGTCTGTCACTCTTTCAGTTGTTTCCTCACCTATTGTCAAAAAGTAATGGGACCAGATGCCATGATCTTAGTTTTCTCAATATTGAGTTTTAAGCCAACTTTTTCACTATCTTCTTTCACTTTCATTAAGAGGCACTTTAGTTCTTCTTTGCTTCCTGCCATAAGGCTGGTGTAATCTGCATGTCTGAGGTTATTGATATTTTTCCCAACAATCTTGATTCCAGCTTGTGCTTTATCCAGCCCAGCATTTCTCATGATGTACTCTGCATAGAAGTTAAATAAGCAGGGTGACAATACACAACCTTGATGTACTCCTTTTCCTATTTGGAACCAGTCTGTTGTTCTATGTCTAGTTCTAACTGTTACTTTCTGACCTGCATACAGATTTCTCATGAGGCAGGTCAGGTGGTCTGGTATTCCATCTCTTTCAGAATTTTCCACAGTTTGTTGTGATCCACACAATCAAAGGCTTTGGCATAGTCAACAAAGCAGAAATAGATGTTTTTCTGGAACTCTCTTGCTTTCTCCATGATCCAGTGGATGCTGGCAATTTGATTTCTGGTTCCCCTGCCTTTTCTAAATCCAGCTTGAACATCCAAAAGTTCACAGTTCACTTACTGTTGAAGCCTGGCTTGGAGAACTTTGAGCTTTACTTTGCTAGCGTATGAGATGAGTGTAATTGTGCGGTAGTTTGAGCATTCTTTGACATTGCCTTTCTTTGGGATTGGAATGAAAACTGACCTTTTCCAGTCCTGTGGCCACTGCTGAGTTTTCCAAATTAGTCTTTTTAGATCCTTTTAGTCTCAAGACTAAAGTTCAGTCAGTTCAGTCACTTAGTTGTGTCTGACTCTGTGACCCCATGGACTGCAGCATGCCACGCTTCTCTGTCCATCACCAATTCCTGGAGTTTGCTCAAATTCATGTCCATTAGGTCGGTGATGTCATCCAACCATCTCATCTTCTGCCATCCCTTTCTCTTCCTACCATCGGCACTATCTTACTCTCTTAAAAATAATTGAAGGATCCCCATTTTTTTTATGTGAGTGATAAAATTGATATTATTTGTGACACTCTAAAATGGAGAAATTAAAAAAATATGTATTTAATACTTGAAATACAAATAACAATGATAATCATGTTCTAGTGAGTTGAATGGTGATAGCCCAAAATGATGGAGAAGGAAATGGCAACCCACTCCAGTGTTCTTGCCTGGAGAATCCCAGGGACGGGGGAGCCTGGTGGGCTGCCGTCTATGGGGTCGCACAGAGTCAGACACAACTGAAGTGACTTAGCAGCAGCAGCAGCCCAAAATGGTGAGCCCATGTCCTAGGGTCCAGAACCTGTAAAAGTGATTTGTCTCTGGAAAATAAAAATGCTGTCAATTGTGTGTGTGTTTTTTTTTTTAAATGACAAACATTCAAATCTTACTTTGTCATTTATTCTTTCAAATAAAAAAGGTATTATGTGAAAAATAAATGAGGTTAGTTCAGCTCACAACTCAAACAATTTTTCATGTTTTTTATGAGTATCTCCCATCTAATAATGTTGAGTATTAAAAAGACAAGGTCAAGAGTCAAGATTTAACATAATGAATCATTTTAATTTTCAATACTTCATCAATGATATTCCAATGAGAAATTATTTTCTTTCCTCTTTTTTTTTCTTTGCTAATATATGACAGAGAAAATACAATATTTACTAATATAGATTGGTGCTACAGCCTTGAATCATACTTAGTGGCAAGTTTTACTTAACATTGCCTTTGTACCATCCATGAAAAATGTTAGAATGAAATGGGAAAATGGCATTTTAGTAGCATTATAAAATTAGCTTGGGGCAAACTGACTCAAGTCCAGGAAGCTACAGGTATCTACAGATTATTAATTGAGAATTGCTGACATAAAGCAATGAGTCTTAACAAACTATGAGAAGAAGTTAGATCTTATTTTGATTACACTTCATGAGATTTTTGCTAGGGAGGGATAGGATTTAATTTGCATTTCTTAAAGATGACAGAAAAAGTTTCTTAATTGAGAAAATGTTTGATGGTGCTATTTACAGAGAGTTGGGGAAGGCTAAAATATGTGAACAAGGAAATCTGAGTCATTTGAAACATGTTACACTTGAAGTGTTTGTGAGACATCCAAACAGAAGAGTTTAGTAAATGTTACAAGTCTGGAGCTTAGAAGTGAGTTCTAGACTGGTTTTGCATGTTTCACAGTTGGTAATGTATGGAAAGAATTCAAAGTTAAGGTAATTGATAATATCACATGGGAAGAGCATATAAGAAAGGAAGAGAAATCTGAGCCGAACTCTGAACAATTCAAACTTCTAGTAATATTTAAAAATAGTTTATCTTTTGGTAGTGGGTTTGGGTACACTGGGACACAAAAAAGGGAAAATCAGTCCTATACCCCATTTGGAAAATTTCCAATTAACACATATTTTTCTTTTCTTTTTGTTCTTCATGTCATTTAAAATGTGGTTTGGTGGTTTTGTCATATGTATATGCCAGTGAAACATGCACCACAATCAAGAAGATGGGCAAATGAAAAACTTTCCTACTTTCTTTGTTATCCACTGTAACTCATACTTTCCTATCCAACCTAAGCAACTACTAATCTGCTAATATATAATTTTATTCAGAAATAATTTTTAAAAAGAAATCAAACTAACCAAACATCTATGTACAGAAAAATGAAGTGACTAGGAACGATTTGACTTTCACAGGGTGATATAGCTTTTTAGGGACAAAAGAGGAGTAGAATCCAATTTTTATGACTTGAATTTTGGGAACATTTTCATTACACAAAACCCCCTCCACTCTTTGACATACTGTCTTGATCTTGATCTTTTTATACTTGACTCCTCTTAGATAGTATCCCTTTTGAAAATACTTGAGGAAGAATTTCTTCTCAGTAGGTTGTAGTTACTATTTGATATGTTAAGACACAGAAACTTCAGTTCTGACAGGTACTGGAGGCTGCCTTAGAATAGGTCTGTTACGACTGAGGAGCACACCAAAGATATCTCAATCTTCTATCAAGAATTCCCCACTGCATTTCACTTTCTTTTTCATAAAATAATTCAATAAACTTTATCAAACCTGAAGTTTTCAAACCTGCCAGTCTGAGAAAAAGACATTGTTTTTTGATGGGGAAAACACAAAATAAGACAGTGAATTTTCATATGATTGAAATCATATTGCTTCACAAATTATCCTATGTTGGATTCCCCCAGAAGCAAATTCTAAATTAAGATTTGAATATAAGTAAGTGTAATAGGGAGGTGATTCATGGAAGTTCTAGGAGAAGATTCAAAAGTGAGACAAGGAAGGATACAGGTCAATAAACAATATTTTATCATGCAGATTATCAGTTTGGGCAACTGAGACTCAGTTAAGCTAGGAACTCTAGAAGACAGTATAGATTAGATTTTAGGGACATCTCATCTGAAGATTGAGGAAGTAGAAGTGTTTATTCTCCTATCCCATCAGTCATTGCTGAGTGATTCCCCAGGAAACATGAACCTCCTGGAATTCCCTACCTGCACTCCACACAGGTGAGGACCATACAGAAGCCGTCAGGTAATGAATCACGGTGTCTTGTAGTAGGACACTTCTGATGCATACTGAGCTGTTTTGTGACAAGGAGATATGCACAAAGCTCTGATGGCGTCTACTAAAAAAATCACATAATGGTACATTTGAAAGAACATCTCAACCCTCGAAGAATCATGGGATTTTCATTTCTTCCTGTAATTTCACTAATGAAGCTGTAAGCAAGTTATAAAGCTAATCTCTAAGCTTCTTGAAAACAGAATCCACATCCTGTTTGTTATTTTATCTTTTAAGGGCCTGATAATAAGCGCTCAACATTGCTGACCTGATTTTGTGATCAACAGACTGAAATACTTTGCTGTGGACTACAGTCAGATTAGCCATAGGGTTTTATGCTGCAGTGGTGAAGAACATACTTACCAGACTGTTTAGATTGTAGCCAGACTCCATCACTTTTAAACTATGTCACTTTGTAATATTTTTTTAACCTTCTTATTTTGTTTCTATTATATGTTACATAGATATAATCATTGGAGAAGGCAATGGCACCCCACTCCAGTACTCTGCCTGGAGAATCCCATGGACAGAGGAGCCTGGTGGGCTGCAGTCCATGGGGTCGCGAAGAGTCAGATACGACTGAGCGACTTCACTTTCCCTTTTCCCTTTCATGCACTGGAGAAGGAAATGGCAGCCCACTCCAGTGTTCTTGCCTGGAGAATCCCAGGGACGGCAGAGCCTGGTGGGCTGCCATCTATGGGGTCGCACAGAGTCGGTCACGACTGAAGCGACTTAGCAGCAGCAGCAGCAGATATAATCATAATTTCTATATGTGACTGTGTTGTTGTAAGGATTAAATGCTATAAATTTATGGAAAATAATTGCTATAATATCTAACACTTTTTAAAATGCATAAGAACTATGAGTTATTGATATCACTAATCACTTAAGAAATGGCTATCAAGATTGCCTAGCACTTAAAGTAACCATATTATGGTTGGTGAAATCAAACTTCACACATATGTGTGGTTATTATAAAATAGTTGTGATCTTGTCTGAGGCAGACCTGTCAAAACTGATCATTTTCCATGACAAGATAGACATAACTTTACCTTGATCTTTTTGCTCTTTAACATTGTTTTTTCAAATGTTTAACTTATTTGGGGAAGTAGCCCTGTGTTTTGAGTTAGGTAGATATATCAACAGCAACCATTAAAGTAAGACAGTTTAAGGTGAGATTTCAAATATTATTTTCCAACTTTACAGATAGTAGATTTTATTATGTTCCTAAATACCAGTCGTGCTATCTCTTGGATTTTATTTGTGTACTTTCCATTTCTGTTATTGGGTCATTTATCTTAGAATTCAAAGTTAGATTTACCTTTTTACTTTAAACTGTTTGTTAAATCCCTAGCAGATAAAAAGCATTGTGCTGGAAGCTTGAGGTCACTTGAACCATTTTCCAGCTTCATTTATAGTACTGAACATATCCTAGGTAGGAGGAAATCTACTCTAGAAGGAATTATCCCTGCATTCTCAAGAATATAGTGCCAAAATAAATAATTTTCAGTATGTGGCACACAGCTTACCACCTTTTCTCTTCTTCCATCCCAAGTAGCAACCTTTGCAAATATACTCGAAAATCATCATTGATTATCTTTATTTTGTCTGGGCCAGATGGTCTGTTGTCTTTTTATCTTTACAGGGAAGCTGCAAAATGTTGTAGAAATATTACTTAACAAGGGATAGGAAAATCTAATCTGGTCTTGGCTTTTCCTCTAAGTCTTTGATTCAGTGATATTATAGACACTGTTAATAATACTTTCATTCAGTGATATAACACTGGATCAGATCAGGAATTTGGATACATCTGAAAGAAAAACTAGGTAAGGACTGGAATATAGATTTATAAACATTGTCACCAACTGATTATTATACAGACAAAAATCTGAAGTGCTAGAGTAATCTCAGGTGGGGAAAGAAGGACTAGCTATCATTCTTCTCTATAGAGTTCTGAGGTTTCTATTAAAGGAAAATTGGGCATGTAAATATAGCAAATGAGCACAACAAGTAGTCAGTGAAAATCCTGTCTTCTTAAGAGTGGTCCAGTAAGCAGGAAAAAGGAGTCTGAACTTCACTTTGGCAGCTGAGGGTCAAGGGAAAAGACGGATGCCAAGTAACAAGAAGGACGAAGTATGCAGTACAAAGAATGTATTATCCAGAGACAAAATGGTGGCAGAGGGTAGAAAGTTAGTAAATGAGGTTGAGAAAGCTTCTTTATAGGGCTTCCAAAGCAAAGCTGGTTTCATAGCTTGGGGAGGGATGGGGAAATGATGGTATCTATTAGTTATATATTGCTGTGTAACAAATTACCACAAAACTTGCCAGCTTAAAACAATAAACAGATATCATTCTCATAGCTTCAGTGAGTCAGAAATATGGGCAAAGGGAACCCTTGGCTTACAGTGTTTCAACGGAGATCACAATGAAGGTGTTTCTCAAGTCTGGGATCTTATCTGAATATTCAAACATTAACAACCTGCAACCAAACACTATGGTGCTGGAAGGTTTTAGTTCCTAGAAAACTACTAGACTAAGGGCTTCCATTGCTGCTGTCTCTTAAGTGAGACCACCATTAATTCCTCATTCTGTGTGCCTCTCCATTAAGCCAGCAAGGAAAAGTGTCCGTTAGCATGATGCCAAGCCAAATGGAAGTGATGATCTTCCTTCTTGCTGAATTCTGTTTGTTAGGAGCCATGATGGGTCTGTGTGTGCGTGTGTGTGTGTGCACACTCAGTCATGATGACTCTGTGACTCCACAGACTGAAGCCCACCAGGCTACTCTGTCCATAGAATACATTTTTCAGGCAATAATACTGGAGCTGATTGTCATTTCCTCCTTCAGGGGATCTTCACAACCCAGGGATCAAACTAGCATCTCCTGTGTTTTCTGAACTGGGAAGAGGATTCTTTACCACTGTGCCACCTGGGAAGGATCTAGCTCATAATAAAAGAGAGAGGGAGTTAAACAGGTCATCCGCACCAGGAAATAGTGGTAACTGAGGGTCATCTTAGTGTCTGTCTACTATAGGAAGCTAACATTTTATTCAGTATCTACTGTGGCAAGGTGCGGCACTCAGACAGTTACATGCAATACTCATTTCCTTGGAGGTCCAGCTCTCAAGTTGTGTGGACTTCAGAAGCGTGGAAAAAGGAAAAATAACACCACAACTGAAATAAAACTTTCCTCCTTTCTTCACCTCATTTTTGTTTTCAGCTGTAAGAGCACAGGGTCTGGATTAATGGCTCATCCAGTTCTTTGATTTGGTCCTTTCAGGAATTTCCATTAGCCTGTCATTGACACCTTTCTCAGTTTTCCAGATTCCTTTTTAATTGTGAAAGTTGACATTGTACTTTTCATAAAGGGTCTGCTTGAGTGTGACAAGGTTATGAAGAGTTCAGTTCAGTTCAGTCGCTCAGTCAGGAAGCTAACATTTTATTCAGTATCTACTGTGGCAAGGTGCGGCACTCAGACAGTTACATGCAATACTCATTTCCTTGGAGGTCCAGCTCTCAAGTTGTGTGGACTTCAGAAGCGTGGAAACAGGAAAAATAACACCACAACTGAAATAAAACTTTCCTCCTTTCTTCACCTCATTTTTGTTTTCAGCTGTAAGAGCACAGGGTCTGGATTAATGGCTCATCCAGTTCTTTGATTTGGTCCTTTCAGGAATTTCCATTAGCCTGTCATTGACACCTTTCTCAGTTTTCCAGATTCCTTTTTAATTGTGAAAGTTGACATTGTACTTTTCATAAAGGGTCTGCTTGAGTGTGACAAGGTTATGAAGAGTTCAGTTCAGTTCAGTCGCTCAGTCATGTCCAACTCTTTGTGACCCCATGAATCGCAGCATACCAGGCCTCCCTGTCCATCACCAACTCCCAGAGTTCACTCAGACCCACACTCGAGTCTGTGATGCCATCCAGCCATCTCATCCTCAGTCATCCCCTTCTCCTCCTGCCCCCAATCCCTCCCAGCATCAGAGTCTTTTCCAATGAGTCAACTCTTCACATGACGTGGCCAAAGTACTGGAGTTTCAGCTTTAGCATCATTCTCGCCAAAGAAATCCCAGGGCTGATCTCCTTCAGAATGGACTGGTTGGATCTCCTTGCAGTCCAAGGGACTCTCAAGAGTCTTCTCCAACACCACAGTTCAAAAGCATCAATTTTTCAGCACTCAGCTTTCTTCACAGTCCAACTCTCACATCCATACATGACCACAGGAAAAACCATAGCCTTGACTAGATGGACCTTTGTTGGCAAAGTAATCTCTGCTTTTGAATATGCTATCTAGGTTGGTCATAACTTTTCTTCCAAGGAGTAAGCATCTTTTAATTTCATGGCTGCAGTCACCATCTTCAGTGATTTTGGAGCCCCCCAAAATAAAGTCTGACACTGTTTCCACTGTTTCCCCATCTATTTCCCATGAAGTGATGGGACCAGATGCCATGATCTTCGTTTTCTGAATGTTGAGCTTTAAGCCAACTTTTTCANTGCAGTCACCATCTTCAGTGATTTTGGAGCCCCCCAAAATAAAGTCTGACACTGTTTCCCCATCTATTTTTCATGAAGTGATGGGACCAGATGCCATGATCTTCATTTTCTGAATGTTGAAGATTTATTATGGTCTAAAAAATGTACCTTAGCACAGTCATGGAATTTTGGAAAAGTAAAGCATAAGCCACATTTTTGCACATCAAATAACTTTTCCATTAGTTATGGAAATTTACCCTAATGTAAGACTGTGCAAGAAAAATTAAAAAGAAAGAAACAATGTAAGCAAGAAAAAGAGTTGAAGGAGAAGTGAATAGAGGTAAGAAGGAAGCAACTGAGGTTTACAGAGCACTATTGTGTACCAGGAAGGGTGCTGAGAGACATTTGACCTTGTAATTTCATTTGAAATTTGAGCAATTATTTTTTCAAAGGCTTTCTTATATACTTTATATGCATCTCTTGTCTTTGAAAACGCTGTCCTTGTGTGTTCCTTGAATTTTCTCCAAATTTTCAATTACTATCTCATATCATCCAACTCCCCTCCTCATTCCCTTGAGGTTAATTTTGCAGAAAACATATCATATATAACTTTGATAGCAAATTCAACTTGTTTATATTTTTGCTCCCCGAAGTAGGATAAAATATTCCTTTCCAGGATCCCCACGATCACTCGGATTCAAATGAAATCATGAAAATCTGCAAGGAATTTACTGTTTTGCTATCTACATGCTAATGCTGGCTGAAACTAGGGCTAACATTCAGGTGATGGAGGCTGTCATTCTTGTCTTTCATGATTCAGTGAAGGTTCCAATGTGTGTTGGAATATCCTTTCTCCAGTGGGTCAGCAGCCTGGCTGGACTCAATCATCGGTTCTAGCCTGGGTTTAATTCAGTAGCTCGGTATAGACACAGATTTAGTACATGGTCTTTACTGCTCTAAAACCAGTTTTCAAATAAATAGCTGGCTAGATGATTTCCAGATGCTAAAATAAAAGCTATACAGATGCAAACATTTACATTTAATTTCAAGGCTGTTTAGGGTTTTTCCTGTGCCTAGAGAAGACAGCTATAAAAAAGTGCACATCACTTTAGCAGAGCATACTTCATCAATTACTCCATTAACAATAACAATGTGGGAAATAATGGGTGAAATTGAGTATAATAATGTGATGAAGAAAATGAACATAAACAAGAAATGGAAATCACCAAGCAAGCAATGAATTAATATTGAATCATAGCTACCCAGAGTACTGTTCAGGTCTTTCTTGAGAATATGATTGCTTTGACCACCAATCCACAGGATTTGTAATCACTTTTCTCATAATGAAGTTTTGAGACTTTTGCAATTATGCTCCTTTACCCTATCCTCCTTATGACCCATAGCATACTCTCCAAGATGGCTCTATTCTTTAGTCAAGGAATAAGGGACCCTCCTGCTAATCAGCCCTAAAATACTGGGTTCATTGGCACCGCATACTGTATTTCAGTACTCGTATGATGTTAGGTGAAAATGGTTGTCTCCGAGGTCACATAGTTGGATGTACAAGCAGGAACCCAAAAGTGGAGAAGTTAGGGTACAGTAGCTAGAAATGGCATTCAATCAGAAATCACCCACCCACCATGTTTAAAAACACTCAAATTAGGTGGCACTGGAGGAAGGTCTCAAGACATACAATATCCCATGGAATAAAGGGTGAGTTTCACAAAAGTTAGATTGATAATTTGTTTATGGAAGCCATGAACTTAAAATGATATGATTTCATTATATGTAGGGCTTCCCTGGTGGCTCAACTGGTGAAGAATCCACCTGCAATGCAAGAGACCTGGGTTCGATACCTGGGTTGAGAAGATTCCCTGGAGAAAGGAACAGGTATCCACTCAAGTACTATGGTCCGGAAAATTCCATGGACCATCCATGGGGTTGCAAAGAGTCAGACATAGCTGTGTGACTTTCACTTTACTTCACTTCACTTCATTTCATTATATGTAAGGTTTTAAACTCTGAATTCATGATGTTTCTTGAGAAGGTACAGAGGGAAGTATGCCATTGAATGGAATTTTAAAAAATCTTTTAAAAATGAGGCATTTAAATTACTTCAAAGTTCCTCTTATAGAAGAAAAGTTGATCATAAAGAAGAGAAAAGTAATCTAGCTTCATATGAATTTATTTGATAAATCTAAGAATATGGAGTCAACTGTTTTTTATAGTATTTTAAATTGAATAATAATGGAAACTCTTTGGTTCCAGCCATGTCCCTTGACCAATAGGCCAAATAATCATGAAGAGAGAAATCCACACAGTGTGGGAAGGGAGGGTGAATGGGAATTTGATTCCATCAGGAGTGAAGCAGAAAGAATCTCTTAACAGTGATGTCAATCTGACAGTGTGGAGGAAGTGCTTCTCCACACATACCTAAGGTGGGAGGAACTAGATACAAAAGTGTTGCAGCTGCTTTTTTATTCCTGTAGTTTTTAACCTACACTTGAACTTGCAACTTTCTCTTTCATTAGATTTCCATCTCATTGCTTCTCTTTCTGTATGCCCATTCAGCCTGGCTTCATGTTGACAATGCATGGTTTTGTTTTATAACTCAGTAACATGCCTTTAATCTCCAGGTCTACCCACCTTCTTCACCCCTTCTTACTAAAGTTCAGAGACCAGTAGACCTTGACCTTGCTTCAGTATCCAGTATTGGCTCCTGATGTGCCTGGTCCTGACTTCAACACCCCAGTCCTCAGTTTGTCTAAGAAGGACTGCATATGTTCCTGCAGAATCAGTTTGTGAGAACAAATCAAGTTCTCCCAGATACAATATATTCTTTGAGGATTCCACTGGTACTTGCCTCTTTGTGTTGCACCTTACTGCGTCTGAGAAAGCAATAAGCGTCGCCAGTAGTTCTATGGAAACCATCAGAGAAGATTCAACCAGGGTTCTTGCTCATGCCACATCTGCTCAGACTGGTATGTCTAATCCAGAAATACTGCTTCAGTATGTGTAGACACTGTTTTTTTCAGTACATAAAGGATATAGGCTTCATTAAGTTGGATAAAGTGAACTCCTTAAATAGACCATCCAAGACACATACCTTACTGTTGAAAATGATACTCTGAACTTTTTTTTTACTTCAAATCCCACAGCCATTGTTTATTATAAAGATGATCCTAGATCTTCATGATGAGTTCATTTGCTGGATTTCTGGAAGTGAGCACAGGTACCAGGGCCTACAGACATTTTGGATTCACAGTGCTGAGGATCAGCTATCAGCAGGATCTGCTGCTTATACGGGGTAAGTCTTGGAAGCTTCATCCCCATGTTTCTGGTAACAGGCCAAGAAGGCTTTGGAGAGGGACTGGCAGATGGTATAAATCTGGGCCACGTGGTCACCTTCCTTCCCTCAGACTCAGATGTCCACCCTAGAAAATCGCTCCTTGCCCAGAAGCAGAACAAGCTTCAGTAGCTTGTAATGCAGCGTGCACGGCTTGCTTTCCAGAGGAATTGTTCACGTGGATGAAGGCATTGCTTCATTTGCAGTGCACCATGGCTATGGCTATCTTCTTGTTTGCATCTGAAGATCTTCACCAACTTCAGAGGACCCTTGGATCCCAGGGCTGGAGGTAGACAAGAGCTCCTCACCTCACAGTGCTATAGCCAGAAAGGTGTGACATGTACGCATTTTGTGCTTGTATGCTTTCTGTCCTGCACTTGTGCAATTGCTCATCAATTGCGTCCTATGGCTCCCAGGAAAGAATTCATCTGATGAGGTTTTTTTGGGGGGATGGGGGAGGTGAGGGTTGGTGAGCAGGAAGCATTGTGTAAAAATCACCCAACAATGAATTAGGAGACTAGGCTTCCAGACCTACTGATGCCACCAACTAGCTGTGTGAACTTGAGGAAGACACCTTGGTCAAGCGACTCACTTACAAATCAACAAGTTAAACTCAATCAACAAGGCTCCTTACAGCTTTAACTTACAATGGGTTTTTTTCAGAAAAGATTTAGTATGTTTCTAAGAATCTGTGCTTTCCAGTTGGATGGATTAAAAAAATGACAAGAATTTAGCTCAAGTTCTAGTGTAACATCTTTGCATCTTGGCTTGTAGTTTTCTCTTCCTAATTTTGTTCTCACCACAAAACACAAAACTAAGGAAAAATAAAATATTAATGGTTTCACATCTATGAAAAAGAAGCTTCCAAGAGACTTTCCATTCATGCATTCAGAATGGAATTTACTGCACTGTGTACCAGTGGGATCCTGCCGCATTTATTTAAGCTTCTGTCACCATCATTGTGAATATAGCTAGAAGTCTCCTGTGGGCTATGAGATGAAATGCTGAATGGCAACACAAGTAAACAAAGCCACATCTCACTTTCTATTCTCCTGGTTATACCATTGGTGTTTAATGACATAAAAAATACCCAGAAGCTACAGTTGAGTTAAGCATGAGCATAAATAAAGTGACAATCCAGCAAGCTAGAGTGTTCATATTCTAAATTCTACAATCAGATTCCTTTCTCTCCAGGCAGCCTTCAAGGTAAATTTATATTTCTCTCCCCTTACAAAATTTACTTTACCAGATGTCTTTTCTAAAATTGAAACTGTAGCTCAGGAAGCACAGTGAACCTCTGGTGAAGTTCATCTTATGCACACTCCCTTCTACCTCCTCTGTGCTCTTTAGTCCTGAAGTGGGTTTTTTCCCCTCTGCCTCAGGAATAGAGCATCTTTTTGGACTTGCATGTCCCAAAGTAAGAGCAGTAACTAAGGATTAGAAAGATATTAAATTTGGAACACTTTAATTGGCTAGTCTCTTATATATATATAGCTTAGTAATAAAGTGACCAGGGAACTGGCTAGTTCTAACTATTCTAACTGGCAATTTATCACAGTTAAAGCCAGAGCTGTCTAAGGTCTGGGACAGGTGATGGGAGCGGTAGTGTACAGGGGTCTCTAAGTTACAGAGGCAGTGCACATAGTGTATCAGGTAAAACATGAGTTGGGCAGGTCATTTGAGGTTCAGGTAAACAAATGTTATGAAAAATTGGACCAGAGTGGCGCAATTGAGAGTCTGAATGAGGATGCCTCTGGCACAAGGGCTTAGGGTCAGGAGCTAGACTTCCAATCATATTCCCAGCACTGATTAACTTTTTGGTTTTAGGAGAAAATTGCATTGTTCTAAATTTTTTTCTCATCTGAAAATTTATTCATTTGGCTATTTATCCAAAAGGAAAGCTCCATTTAATATTTGTTTTAAAGAATGAATAGTTGTAATTAACAGGTTAAAAAAAAAAGGAGGAATAAGGGAAAAGAAACATGGAAATCTGAAAACACTCAGCAATTTAAAAGCCAGAAAATACTTCAATATGACCAAATTGCATGAGATTAAGAATGAGGCAGGTGAAGCTAGAACTATTTGTGAAGAGCCTTTCATGCCATATTGCAGCATCAGAACGATGTGGGCTAAGCAATGGAGACAAATTGACTGTTTTTAAGTAGGGAAATAACATGTTCAGGCATGTAGTTTGCTTTATTGCTTGGAGCATGAATAATGATATGACTCTTTTTAACACTGAAGTTTAATTACTTAAGCCTCCATCTCTCAGATAAGAAGGGACTCCAACCCCTTTCTCCAGACCTACTTCCCCCAATAGTCTAAGAATGATACAAGTGAAAGTGAAAGTCACTCAGTAATGTCTGGCTTTTTGTGACCCCATGGACTATAGTCCATGGAATTCTCCAGGCCAGAATACTGAAGAGGGTAGCCTTTCCCTTCTCCAGGGGATCTTCCTAACCCAGGGATAGAATTCAGGTCTCCTGTAAAGCAAGCGGATTTTTTACCAGCTAAGCCACAAGGGAGGAAGAGTGATATAACTCAGTCCAAAGAGAATAATCATGACTCTAAACAAGGGACTACAGGTCAAGGGGAAAAAATAAGATAATCTGTTTTCTGCTGCCACTGCTTCTGTCACTAAAGTTGAAAAGTCGCTTTCTATTTTAGAGAAGTGGCTTCTTTAAATCTGATGTTTTCTCTGCTCACTGCTGCAAGGATCACACTGCTTAATGTACAATTTTGTTTTAAATAAAGAGGATAAAAAAATTGGTGGTTTCTGTCCAAGTTATGGTGACTCATCTAACTTCGTACTTATACAGGGAGCGCCACACCACCATTAGCCTAATCTTTCAAATCCAATTATCTGTATGCATTTATACAGTCACTTCCCCAGATTTCACCCACACCTCCCCCCAAAAAATCTGGTATCTATAGTAGATCCACAAATTCCCTTTAAACTTCCTTCTTTGTCTTTTGAGTCTAAAAGTCCCTCCTCATATTCATTCCAATTTCATACCTATTTTCTGTTGCAGAAAGGGAGATATTCCTTGTGGAGAAAAATCAAGCTATATTAACACTGCATTTTAGATAATAGCCTATAACAATTTCTCAAAGTGAGAGAAACCTGTACAAAACTTACATGGGAATGACTAATCAAAGAAATATAGATTGCTTAGATTACTGAGTCCCTTCTTGATCCAATAAATGGAACTAAAAATGGTCTAGAGACGCATTTTTTAACACATTCTTTCAAAGGTTTCCATGCACAATAAAGTGTCAGAACCACTCACAGAGCTGTTGAGGATAAATAGCCAAGCAATGTTAAGGTTGTTCCTATGATAGTGATTGTAGGACATGCATGAGAATCATGTCAGGTGTAGATTTCAGAGGTAGATTTCATCTGTTGGTAGCATTCAGATTGGAGTCAAGTTGAGGTAGCTTTTAAGTGTGTATGGAATCACCACTCAGGAATGGTTCTCCCTGAAAATACCCTCAGCTACTTTGCGTGCTCACTGGGCACAATGCACCTGCGTCTAACCAACGTAGCAGCTCTAGAGAAGCAAGGTGTGGAGGCAGTTTCGGTCACGTTTTTGGTCATGCTGCAGCTTCTTTATTTTACAGTCATAAGCACTAACACAGCAGCTGGGACATAAGAGGGCATCAAGGTGGGTGGATGTTATGTAGACCCTGAGCTCAGAAAGCCAGCAGGAGCAAACAGACTGCTGTCTGCTTGAGATGTGAGCACATGTTGTGCAGTTCATTGCGCTACCACATGGCCCTCCCAGGTACTGATGGCAGCGTCCTTAAAACTCAGAAATCTAAGCACATTGCCATGAGTCCTCTTGTGTTTTTGAATCTTCAGTCTAAAACCACCAGCGTATATACAAGGGATCAGCAGGGATGAAGACACGAAAGAACAGAAAACCAAGTGTCATGCATTAAGTCAGTAATCCCCACCCTCTCTTTTATGGGACACTACCCTTCAGCGAGTCAGTAGATTTGTCTCAACAGCAAACACAATAAAATAAATTGGTCAAATACAGACTTGAACAAAGTTAACCAACTTTCTCTACTGCCTGACGCTTAGAATACTTAATGTGATAATGTGCACAAAAGCTATAGGGTAACACTTAAGAACACACACCCTGGAGCAGGATTGCTGAGATTCGGAAATTTGTTGGGCTACTCACAAGCGTGTTGATCCTCTTCTGGCTTCAGTTTCCCTGTCTGTAAAGGTTAAGTAATAATCATACCTACCTTATAGTGTTGTAGGAGAATTAAATGAGATAATGAATGAAAGGGCTAGGGTAATCCTTGGCACTTGATAAGTACTCAAGTGAAAAAAGCTTACAAAAGGCAAACAGACAAACAAACAAAGGGCAAACAGCATGCTGTGAACTGACTTGACCTAGAATGATTTGGGAAGTGATAAAGGATGATTTTCTTCGACTTCAAAATCACTACCAATTTTGTGATTGTGACTGCAGTTATTAAATTGAAAGACACTTGATCCTTGGAAGAAAAGCTATGGCAAACCTGGACAGTGTATTAAAAAGCAGAGACATCACTTTGCTAACAAAGATTCATGTAATCAATGGTTTTTTCATGTAAGCTATATTTTGTTTTTTTTCCAGTAGTCGTGTATGGATGTGAGAGTTGGACCATTAGGAAGGCTGAGCACCAAAGAATTGATGCTTTCAAACTGTGTTACTGGAGAAGACTCTTGAGAGTCCCTTGGACTGCAAGATCAAACCAGTCAATCCTAAAGGAAATCAACCTTGAACATTCATTGGAAGGACTGATGCTGAAGTTGAAGCATCAATACTTTGGCCACATGATGTAAGAGAAAACTCATTGGAAAGGACTTTGATACTGGGAAAGATTGAAGCAAAAGGAGAAGAGGGGAGGAGAGGGTAACATCACCACCTCAATGGACATGAATCTGAGCAAATCCCAGGAAACAGTGAAGGACAAGGAAGCCTGGTGTGCTGCAGTCCATGTGTTACAGAGTCAGACACAGCTTAGTGACTGAACAACAGCAGCAACAACAAATAGGACGGTTATATTTTTTGCTATCATTTGAAGTCCCTAAATATAATCACAGTTCTTGGAATCTTAAAAGGAGACCAGGAGAGAAAAATTTGAAAATACTCTTCCTTCAAATATATTTTGCTTCTCAAGAACTTATTTTTCTGATCTCTAAGTCAGAGACTGTGGTTTGAAAAAGAGTGAGATATCTATATATGAACTTGATGGTCTATACTTTTTATCTCTGCTGAGAACATAAGAAAAGGAATTGATGTCTATTCCTTTCTGTATCTCTAACACCAATCCTTAGTGCCTTGACTATTGGCAAATTAGGCAAATGCTTACTGAATAAAGTTTCTTATAGATATCTCTTTTAGCAATTTGGGTAATGAGAAAAAAAATTGTTCTTCAGTTTACTTTTCATAATTATAAAACTCAAACTCCTAGGTGAATGATTCACAAACCATGATCTATGGACCACTGGCAATCCAGAGTTAATTCCTTGCTTAGGTGACAACTTGAGAGGTCTCAGAGTAAACCAGATTGTTGAATATTGCCTATAGGAACTTAACATAAAAAAATGTATGATTCCTGTTAAATATCAGTCTTCTCTATTGGAAAATTCATTGCAGGAAAATATACTGTGACAAAACAAGCTTTCAATCAATGTATGAATATTTGATTATTAGGAATCTCTGGATATCTGTAGCATAGGTAGAGTTATGTTAATTTGTGTGGAGCTACAGTTTTCAACTCTCTCTACATTTTGGAATCACAAATTTGGGGAGATAGGGGAAAGACTTTAAAAAGATTTTGAAAAGTTAAAAGAATCTCAAGATTCTAATTTCATTCATTATATTAAACAACTTGCTTATATCAAATTTCATAGAACATTTAAAAGCAAGTAGTCCTTTTCTCCAGGGCTTCCCAGGTGGTGCCAGTGGTAAAGAACTGGCCTGCCAGTGCAGGAGACATCAGAGATTTGAGCTCAGTCCCCAGCTCAGCAAGATCCCCTGGGGAAGGGAATGGCAACCCACTCCAGTATTCTTGCCTGGAGAATCCTATGGAGAGAGGAGCCTGGTGGGCTACAGTCCATAGGATTGTAAAGACTCAGACATTGCTGAATGACCAAATGTGCACACACACAGTCATTTTCTTTAAAGGGAAGATTGACAAAGATTATTTAGGAGAACTTTAATGAAAAGAGTTGGTAAGAACATGAGAATAATTTACAGACTCCCAGTAAGTGGACTGCAGTAGTACTTCAAGAAATGGGACCAAGAATGAAAACTGGGACATAGACACAGAGAAAACACATTCTTCTTATGTCTCTTTTTAGCCAAAGGCAAGTGAGGGCGTCAGTATTCCTGGCAATAGGCCTTGATTAGAAAGAAATAATGGTAGCATTGATGATGATGATGGTGGTGATGATAATTATGGAGGATATAAGAGTTAACAATTATCAAGTTTTCTTCATATAATGCGAATTTGAGGGGTTTTTTATTTGATTTTTACACAATTTCTAAGAAATAGATATCACATCAGCATATCTAATTTCCAATAAATACTTGTCACTGTAATTTTTCTCCTTTTCCTTCTATATACAATTTAGGATACTTTGATCTGTGATAACTTTTGAAACCAGATATAAATAAAATGAAAAAATTCATGGATTTCATTAGGACATTAAAGAGGCTTCCCTGGTGGCTCAGTGATAAAGAATCCGCCTGTGATGCAAGGAGATGCAGGAGACATAGGTTTGATCCCTGGGTTGGAAAGATCCCCTGGAAGAGGGCATGGAAACCCACTCCAGTATTCTTGCCTAGAGAATCCCATGGACAGAGGAGCCTGGTGGGCAGAGTCCAAAGAGTCACAGAGAGTCAGTCACGACTGAAGTGACTAAGCACACGTGTACACATAGGACATTAAAAGCTGATTCAATTATAAAAGTTATTTTTCAAATTATATTTCCTAGATCCTCCAGAAGACATGACTGAAAAACAGAAACACACACACACACACACACACACACACACACCCTTCTTGTGAACTATTGACATGATTATTTATGAAAGCCCTAAGGAAAAAGTCAAAAAATTCTTTTTCTAGTTGCCTGGATTCCAGGTGTTCTCAAAATAAGAAAGATGTTCAGCTACACCAAGCATGCAAAGCACTGACCCGACATCATGTGGAGCCCGGTGGTCAACCAGAACATCTGAATGAGGTTTAAATCCAGATGTCAAGGACTATGGCCAGAATGATTCACTTTGGGGAAAGCCATTCTGGCCCTACGTCTAATAGTTAATGTCGTTATATAGTTGTCATAGTAGTTAAAATTTCTCAGTTATTTTCTGAAAACTTTGTGTGAAGGGAGCAATGCCTGAAAATTTCTTGGTTTTGCCTCTGAATCACACAGACCTTCCAGATAATCCATTTAGGAAATCTTTCTTAATTTTCTCATTTACCACTTTTGAACAATATAGAATAAATCTGTGTCCAGCTTTTGCCAAGACAATGCACTGAGGGTTTCCAGTGTTCCCTGGGAATCATTACTTTATTTTGGTTTGCTTGGGTTCAGAACCCTTGAGATGGCCCTGGAGTTTCAGGTTCATTTAAACTGCTGAGTTGGGCCTGGTTTCCATCTGCAACCATAAAATTGCTTTGGATTTCTCCAAACTCAGCCCAGGTTTGCTGAAAACTCATCTAAGAGTTGGCTAGGGTTCACTGAGAGGTTTGCAGATCTATTTGATTATTTAGTTGTTCAGAACCCAAATTTCTAAATTGCCAGGTGAGAACTTTACCTGGGTGGAAATTCTCTCACCTGGAGGTACTTGCTTGCTACACAAACCCATGTTTAAAGGCTGCCTATTTGTAAGTGTAAGGTCTCTGAAAGGCAAATGCATTTCTCCAAATCTCAGAATGCCTCTTGAATTTTTCCTCAAATGAATAGCAAAAATATGCATTTATCAAACCCTTTTTGTATAAAGTATGGGCCCTTATTCCCTGCTAAGTTCTCCTTTTTCATTGGAAGTTACTGAGATATGTTTTCCAATTTACTCATGTGAATTACACTTTAGCAAATATGAATGAAGAGGAAAAGGGTTTGATTTCAAAACCAGTTAAAGACAAAAGAGTGGCTGTATACCATGGTACATCTGGAAATATATGTGAGTCAATAGGGGTAGACAAATGTTGCTTTATATTTAAAGACAAAAGAATAGATAATGGAATATATTTTTGACTTATGGAATTTTCTAGCAAATTGGGATTTCATAGATGGAAAAAAATGAGTTTCAAATTTTCAGAAGATTTAATAAAATATATTTATTTTATTTTTTAAATATAAATTTATTTATTTTAATTAGAGGTTAATTACTTTACAATATTGTATTGGTTTTGCCATACATCAACATGAATCTCCACAGGTATACACGTGTTCCCCATCCTGAATCTCCCTCCCACCTCCCTCCCCATACCATCCCTCTGGGTCGTCCCAGTTCACCAGCCCCAAGCATCCAGTATCATGCATCGAACTTGGACCGGCGATTCGTTTCATATATGATATTATACATGTTTCAATGCCATTCTCCCAAATCATCCCACCCTATCCCTCTCCCACAGAGTCCAAAAGACTGTTCTATACATCTGCGTCTCTTTTGCTGTCTCACATACAGGGTTATCATTACCATCTTTCTAAATTCCATATATATGAGTTAGCAATTTAAATATTTGTCCTTTCAAATAAATTTTAGGAACAGTGGCTACTTTGTCACCCTCTCCTTCCTCCAACAATCCCTGTTAAATCTAACTTAAACTCAGAAACTTCAGAATGATTTATATCCAAGACACTGTCATCATTATTTTAAAACATGTTCACTTGTTATAACTTTTGGAATGCCACAATCAGTTGCTGTTTCTCCATATCCAGAGTGAGGCATATGGCTAAAATGAAAGCTATAATTAAGATTTAAAATTAGTTTGAAATTATTATGGCTTACATTTTAGAAGATAATTTTGATGGATCACTAGTAAAATTTAGTTTTAATAGCACCAATATTTAATATTACTTTGTTACTAAAATTCCAATATAGGTGTCATTGTTATAAATTTCACAGGTCAATAATAATTACATGAGAAAAATTAGAAAATAAGATAAAAGCTAGAAGGTAAGGCAATGAGCTACATGGATAATAGACTTTTATTTATTTATTTATTTTTTGGTACAGAGCAACTGTTTAGGTCATGCTAACTGTGGTTATGTACAAAAATGACATACATGCATATCATAAAAATTTTATACAGTCCATCCTATTAGGGAAACCTTTGAGAAGTTTCATAATTCTGCTATTTTTTTAATCTTTGAAACATAAAAATATTTCCTATTTACAATGTGCTTATTAGGCCCAATGATTCACACATAAAAATTCACTATTAAACCAGGGCATATTCCATGAAGCCAGTAGTCTTCAGTGGTAGTTCTGATTCTAGAGAAAAGGTATTTTTCATGGCATAATTATTTTCACTTATTTGGCCTCCCTACCCACAGCTGGTGGAAGCATCAATGACTAGATTGCATGCTTTTACCACGAAGCAGAATAATCCACTGATTTCCTCAGGCACTTTGGGAATTAAAGGAATTGTCTAGCATTTTCACTCTTGATCTGGCTTGTAATCAGTGTCCTGCTGGTTTGTGTGATACTCCCCAAATGAATGCAGACTTAGTGTCATCCTAGTTTAGCCACCTCTGAATGCCTGTCACGCACAGTATTACCCTCCACCCAAGGCAGGGACCTACAGAGCTCACACTGGGAGTCAAATTATTTTTTTTTTAAGCCAGGTCTTTTCATTGGAAAAGACCCTGATGCTGGGAAAGATTAAAGACAAGAGGAGAAAAGGATGAGATGATGAGACGGTTAGATGACGCACTGACTCAATGGATATAAGTTTGTGCAAACTCCCGGAGGTAGTGAAGGCCAGAGAAACCTGGCACGCTGTAGGCTATGGGACCCAGGCTCGAACCTGTGTCTGTAGTCCATGGGATCACCAAGAGTCAGACATGACTGAGCAACTGAACAACAACACCAACAAAAATGTGAACTCATTTGCACCAAAAGAGACAAGGAAGGAGATGTCTAAAATTAAAAATATCAAAAGCATTGTCTTTGTCTTAAAATGTGTATAGCTGCTGAAGGACCTAGTTGGAAAGTATTTGAGCAAAGAGGAAAACAATCCACAATTTTGTTTGGTCTTTTAATCTTGTCTTTATCATTTCAGGAAAAAAATAAATAAGAACTACATTTTAAGAAATCTATGTAAAATTCAGGGTTACTGAATATGCTTATCTCATAGAGATACTTCCATAAGTTCTGAACACATGTATACATTCTCAAGGGGCTTCCAGGTGGCACTAGTGGTAAAGAACCTGCTTGCCAATTCAGGAGGCTGAAGAGACACAGGTTCGATCCCTGAGTTGGGAAAATACCCTGGAGGAGGGCATGGCAACCTACTCCAGTATTCTTTCCTGGAGAACCCCATGGACAGAGAAGCCTGGTAGGCTACAGTCCATAGGGTAGCAAAGAGTCAGACAAAACTAAAGCAACTTAGCATGGATGACTACATTCTCTCTCCATCAAACATGTATTCCCTCCAGCCATGATGTAGCCGATGTGGGCTGGATTATGTGTGTTCTCCCTGCCATCCCACTCAAAATTCATTGAGTGAATTTTAAATCTTAACTCCCATTCCACAGAATGTTACTATATTTGGAGACTGACTTTTTACAGAAGTGACTACACTAAAATGTTTTTGTTAGAGTGGGCCCTATTCCAATCTCAGTGGTGTTCTTAGAAAAATAAGAGGAAATCAGGATGCAGGGATAATAGTGTGAAGGGGCATGGGAAAGAGACAGTGTCTATAAGCCAAGGAGAGAGGTCTGGGACAGAGCTTCCCTCACAGCCCTCAGAAGGAGCGAATCCTGACACTACCTTGGTCTCAGACATCTGGCCCCCAGAACTGTGAGAAAGTCAATTTCTGTTATTTATGACACTAAGTCTGCAATATTTTGTACGACAGTCTTAGAGAATGAATACAATCAATGAACCTGTAACTGAGCAATCAACCACATGGAAAGTATACTAGATCTAGTAGTAAAAAGAATGCCAAGAAGATTTTGAGTGCTAGAAACACCAACCACAAAACTGAGATAATGAAGGGGAAAATGACGTGGTGTGAATGCAGGGGAAGGAACATTTGCGGAATAGCTGTAGATGGCAGCCCTCTGCAAGATGTTTGTCATGGGCAACGCAACATAAAATACCCCAGCCATCCAGGGAGGCTAAAGGGTCCCAGTGATAGTTGTGAATACAGAATCTCTCTTCAGGAATCCTTTGAGAAGATCCAGGTGGAAGGGAAGGTGCTTAAGGACATTTACCTTTGTTGTTTTCCTGATTTCTGCATTGGAGCATCTTCCAAGTCGATGGAAAGGCTAGGTGGCCATGAAGCTTCTAATCTCTTATAATGTACAGTGTGTAGGTCTCAGAGGTGATCTATTTATTTACTTTAATAATTAAGTGATCATATTTCCCTTTGGCCACAGAGCAGTTTCTGCTTTTACTGCTGTATTTGCACTCAAAGGCCATTTCAACTAAGAAAGCAGGTGACATCTTTCATCAACTGCATGGATCAGGTACTCTCCTGACAAATCCATTTACAGTATGGTTGCAGTCTGGCTTCTTCTCCAGCATCCTTGGCATTCTTAAGTTGTCTTATTAATCTCTCCATAGCCCTGTATAAATGTTACCAATTAGTCTCTTTTATAGCCAAGATTAAGATCACATTTTAAGTAAATAGCAGAACCTGGATTTGAACTCATAACTCTATGAATTCTCAATACCTAACCTGCTTCCTCACCCTGCAAAGATAGAAAGTGGGAAGAATTCTGGCCATTTAACTGAGCTTAAGTCTCTTTTCCCACGATGATATTTCCCTCTAATAGGATTCTGATATAATCCCACAGAGCAGTGGAGCTCAACCTCGCTGTGCATTAGAATCACCTGAAGAACTTTTAAAAACAGAGATGACCAAGACCATATCCCCAAAGTCTTGACTTCAGCTGGTTTGAGGTAAGTCAAGCATCAATATTTTTAGAGGCTCCTAGAAAATTCTAATAAATATTCATTGTTGAGAACTTCTACCATAAACAAAAGTTCTACAGAATCTGAGGGTAGGGGAAAGATAGGAGTAAAATATTACCTTCAAATTTCAAAGTAAATGAAATCTATTAAATAGAACTCATAATTAACTGAAGAGTTTCAATTTATTTAGCAAAAATATACAAAGAAGTCAAAGACAGAAATCAATATACAATTGGCCATTTTTTCCCCAGAATATTCAATTTGTAGACTTTACTAATCATTGTTATTGATTAGAAAAATATTAATATATTTTTCAAACCTTATAAAAAATATGTAGATGCTCAAAATCCACATATGCATGACCATAGCTAAAATGCTTGTCTTTGTTTCTATAAATTTTATTTCTTTAGAAATAAAAACCTCTTGCTGAGGATTGTTTTTAGCAGCCTATTTTAAGGTCCTTCATCAAGCTTTATCCTACTGCCCAGTTCTTTCTCATTGTTCCAGATCCAGACTATTCATCTAGTTCTTCACTGAGAACTAAATGTTTTCTTTCTTCCTTAGGCTTCAAAACTGAAGTCATGGTTTCACTATTTGAAAAATCCCAAATTCAAACTGAATATGGATTTTAGTTCCACTACCATGTTTAAACATTTTTTGATAGAAAATGCTTTATTGCCACTGATTCAAAGCCACAAACATGCTTTGAATCCAATTCAATATACTTCTTATTTGTTTCTGATTTTCTTTTTTTTCCCTTTTAATTATTATTAGAAGGTATAAATTTCCAGGAAAGCTTGGCCCTGACAAGGCTCCATTATTTGCACATGACAAGGTTTATCAAAAACAGTTGGATTTTCTAAGAAGGCTTTTATGTTTCCTCCATAAAACATAAATAAATGAAAAGGATTAGACTGAGGAAACGGAGTATAATTCATCACCAATGTGAAACATAGTCAACCGGTTGCAGATGGATAAACTGAAGAACTTGGGACTCTGCTCCAGGCAAGCAAACCATCTTCCCTGTGCCAATAAGATGTCTTTAACTTCAGTAAAGGAACAGGACCTGTTTTGTGGTTTGTGATGTCATTTAAATTTATTAGCCTTCTTTTGTTTTTCAGCATTTAGTATATATGTCTAAAGCTGGTTTTAACTCTTGAAAATCTATCATATTCTAACGTTGACTCAAAGATATAATAAGGTTTCCTCTCTCTCCCCTCCCCTCTTCTTCCCTCCTGTTTTCCATACCCCCAAATAAAAAAATAATAGGAAAACATACAAAACTCTGAACACTGAAAAGGTAGTGGCTCTGAGCTGCCTAAAACACCATGTTCAGCAGCAGATTTGCTGGTAAAGAATCTGCCTGCAATGCAGGAAATCTGAGCTCGATCCCTGGGTTGGAAAGATCCCCTGTTGAAAGGAGCAGCTACGCGCTCCAGTATTCTGGCCTGGAGAATTCCATGGACTGTGTAGTCCATGGGGTCACAAAGAGTTGGATACAACTGAGTGGCTTTCACTTTCACGTTTATGTGCATAAATATAATTTCTCCCTATCAAGACAAAATCAGGTATTTTAGCTAATCTAACCTAAAATATAATACCACTTTGGTTCATAGATCAGTCTCTCATTTTGTCTGCACTGCCCACCATGCAGCCTCATTCTTGGTGAAACAGAAATTCATGGCAGAATTTCCCCCTAAAATCTGTCTGAACTTTCAGAAATAAAAGACTTTTCAAGTCCCATATTCTTTCCCTGCACTTCCATTCCTGTCTAATAATAATGGAGTGCTTTATAGTATATAAATCATATTTCTGTTTAAAAGTGACCTTCTCCATAACCTTTTTGTCTCTGCCTGTCAGCACATATTCTTCTAGTAAAATAAGCTTTAGCCAGGAACAAGGACTCAAAATTAGACTGATTCCAGGAACCACCCTAATGAAGGCTGGGATGTAGCTTATTTTGAAGTTAAATAACTTACCAATTTCCCCCTCAAGTAGATGTGAACTGAATGAGTCATTTTAAAAAATAAAAAAGTTTACTGATAGTTTTGAAAAGGAGGAAAACAGCCCATAATTTTCAGCTTGAGAGAGCCCTCTGAAACTGACAGTGAAAATGATGTATGTTTACATCATTTTCTGTTAAAACCAAATTGGAAATCTATTATTTCTTTCTAATTCTAGCACAGCTTTTAGAAGCCATAAGGCATTGGAACTTTAATCCACTGTCTTTTCACCTGAAATTCTTTTGATCCTAGAATTCTTCAAAATTAAAAATATTATAGTATAATGAATCATTTAAGCAGGACACATTATGTACTGAACTGGCATTTTGTCAAGGTGTATTAACATTCAATTACCAAGCTTTAATACAAACACCTTAGGCATACAATTTTCTAATTTTAACATCTTCCCAATAAAATGTTTTCCATATGGCTGTCACAACTATATCATTTATTTAGAGAAAAATGATTCAAGTCTGAGCTCTTAGAGGGCTTCTCTGGTGATTCAGATGGTAAAGAATCCACCTGAAATGCCAGAGAGTTGGGTTCAATCCCTGGGTTGGGAAGATCCCCCAGAGTAGGGAACAGCTACCCACTCCGGTATTCTTGCCTAGAGAATTCCATGGACAGAGGGCCTGGTAGGCTCCAGTCCTTGGGATTGCAAAGAGTTGGACACAACAGAGTGACTTTCACTTTCACTTTTTCTGAGCTCTTAGAAGATGTTACTGCTGCTAAGTCACTTCAGTTGTGCCTGACTCAGAAGCTAGATCCCCAGAAACATTTGAAACTATCTGATAAATAGATGGATATGTATACACATACACTCTTTCAAGTAAATGGTTTCATTTTAAACCATTGTTGTAAATTTTATACAAATTTTATTTTGGAGTGAATCATAATAAAAATAAAACAGCTTACTTTCAATAGGTTAATTTATATGTAAGCCTTTTCTCCATTTGAGATTGGCTTATAACTGTGAGCCAGTCATTTTTACCTAAATAGACAATTAGGAAGGCATGCAAAGTAAAGAGTGCAGTGCCTCAGAATGTAAATTACTTCACAACCTTGGAAACTCTTTAGGACAGTTATATCAAGGTAGAAATGAAAGAGGAGCATGAGTTGCCTCCATGATCACAGAATCAAGCAATGTCAGCCCAGGCATAAATCTTGGAGATCATCTGATGACCATCCCCTAGTGTGGTCCAGGAGATGTGGCTAGATACACCAGAGTGAGAGGCAACCCAGGTCAAGGATCTGGGGAGATCCAACAAGCTGTGTCTCCCCTTTGATACTCACCTTCCACACTGATGTATAGTAGATGTTGGAATGTTTTGAAGGAAAGGAGACCATTTACCTGTGTTGAATCCTATGTACTCCCCACTGAGTTGAACATGGAAAGTGTTGCATATGGTAAACCTTCCCATCTTTTCCTTGTATTAAAACAATTTCCTAGAACAATGTTCAGTGGAATACAATTTGAAATCCATCCTTTTAAGAACAATGGAATGAAGTCCAGATAAATAAAATATTAGCCCCGTGTCTCATAGGGAACAACTTTGGAATCCCAGCTTCAAAACTTTCACACACCTTTACTGAACACTTTCAATAAAGAGACTCGTTTACATACTACCTATACACAGAGGATCTCATTGCTTGTAACCCGCCCACATCCTTACTGTGATAGACTGAAGTGTCCTCGTGAGAAGCAGTGTATCTGGGCACCCATGGACTCTGGGCTCCATGAATGGTCATGGCAATTGTCAAAACATAAGCTTGCTGATAACATCCTATCCGATCACACACAAAGACATATGGCTATATTCACTAGTAAGCTGAGTGCAATAGAAGATAAAAAAATCTGAACTCGTATATTTAGACCCTGCCTTTCATAAATATCATCCTAACATCTGGTTTACTGGCTGGTTCCCCTGGGTAACTTCAAGTGGACCTCATATCTAATTTTCTTTCCCTGAAGCTTATGAGGGTTTGGGAAGAGGAGACTGTGAAGAAGGTTCTTTCTTCTTCTCTTACTCACATCTGTGTATAACTTTAATTGCTCTCAAATAATAGTGAATGAGCTCACAAGTTAACCTTATTGCTCAAAGCATTGTGGAGTACTGAGATCTGGAGATATTAACTACTCTGGCATGGGATTTGTCTGTGAGTTCAAGTTCAAAAGGAACCCTTGATGGATTGGAAGAGCTCTTAATGGTGAGCAGAAAGAAGCTGCCAACAATTGCTGGGCCACCATCCTGGCTGCCCCTTATCAGCAACTTTCATCCCGGTCCTTTGAATGTCCACCAGGGGCCAGGTGAGACAGAGTCAGGATCTGTGGAATCTCCAGGATTGAGTTTAAAAAGAGGATCAGTTGGCAGGTGGCAGTTGAATTATTGAGCTGTGCTCTCTTATTTGTGTCAGCAGCAAGCTATTCTTCTTTGTCTCTGTCTCAGAGACAAACTGCAGGCCCCTGGCCCATCAAAAACAGTGACTTAGAACTACAAAAAAAACTCTGGAGGAAGGAGAAATGGTGCTTTTTCTTATGGAAGTGATTGTTGATCAAATCACCATGCTTAAATATCAAAGCAAAACAACACAGATGCAAAAAGCTCTATGGATCCTTAATCGTTCATGGTGCTGTTTCTCCTCAATGCCAACACTAAATTTCTGCAGGATGTGTAATATTTTAAGTGTATTTTTCTTTTTTTATTTTCCTTTTAAGTCAAAAATCTATTGTAGTGCTTCTCAAAGTTTAATATACATACCAACCACCTGGGGATCTTGGTAAAATGAAGATTCTGATTCAAGATGCCTGGGCTAGGACCTAAAAGATACATTTCTGGAAAGCTCCTATGTGGTGCTGAGGCTGCTGATCAACCACACATTTGAAGGATCAAGTTTCCAGTGTATTATAACCATGGTTGAGTTGCTGCCATTCTTAGGGTAAATACTTGTAAGTCAATGATGGAGCAGCAGATTGACTTCACAAATAGTTGCTTTTAGTTGGCATTACAGGTAGAGGTTACTCTTCTAAAGTAGGAAAGATCTTATTGAGGATAAATGGATGAAATTAGGACATTTCAACTCAAGCCCTTTCCTTTCATTTATCACCTTAGCTCATGAACTTCAAAACTTTTCAATTAAAAATGAATTATAAAAGAAACACCATCACAGATAAGTTTCAAGTGCTACTTGCCTGAACTTTCACTCTCCTCTAAAAACCAATACTGTTATTATACCCGAAGGGCACCTCAGAATTCTTGTTTTGTCAACCTCACCTTTGCAAGATGGGGCCAAGTATCAGAAGGGTGATTAAGTCAACATTCCAATGAGTTTTGTATAGTTTTGAAATTAGATCCATTTTTATTCACTTCAGAAAATATAAAGGTTAAACTCTGCACTTGAAAAGTACAGTTGAATAATGATTACTTATCCCAGCCAGCCATCCTGTAGATGTACTCTAATGTGCTCACTCAACCTCTTCATTTTGAACAAGTAAGCACAGTTTTCAGAAGCCAAACAATGCATCTGGTTAATTAAGTCACTGAGTTAGTCAAAAGTGTTTTAACTTTTATAAGAAAAAATAGGAATGGTGATGGAAAAAAACACGGAACTTCTAAGGATTCCTGGTAAATATGGCCTTAATCATTGAAAAGAAGTAACCAAAAACCCAGACCACTTTAATATGTGCCAAATACCAACATAATGATCCTAAACCAAGATAACTTACAAAACCTACTTTCATAATGTTCCTGATCATCTTTCCTTCCCACTATTACAGCATTTTAAAGTTGAGCCAGTGTGTGTTTCTGCCTCTTTTTCTAGACTATAACCTGTTCTAGATCAGTAAATTAATCCTATTAATCTAGGCATCTCTCTGAGAACTTAGCATGAAATCATATTAGTAGCTTAGTTCAGTTTAGTCGCTCAGTTGTATCCGACTCTTTGCTACACCATGGCCTGAAGCAGCCAGGCTTCTCTATCCATCACCAACTCCAAGAGCCTGCTCAAACCTATGTCCACTGAGTTGGTGACACCATCCAACCACTGCATCCTCTGTCATCCCCTTCTCCTCCAGCCTTCTATCCTTCCCAGCATCAGGGTCTTTTCCAATGAGTCAGTTCTTTGCATCAGGTAGCCAAAGTATTGGAGCTTCAGCTTCAGCATTAGTCCTTCCAATGAATATTCAGGACTTATTTCCTTTAGGATGGACTGGTTGGATCTCCTTGCAGTCCAAGGGACTCTCAAGAATCTTCTCCAACACCACAGTTCAAAAGCATCAATTCTTCAGCACTCAGCTTTCTTTAAAGTCCAACTCTCATATGCATACTTGACTACTGGAAAAAATATAGCCTTAACTAGACAGACCTTTGATGGCAAAGTAATATCTCTGCTTTTTAAAATGCTGTCTAGTTTGGTCATAACTTTTCTTCCAAGAAATAAGCATCTTTTAATTTCATGGCTGCAATCGCCATCTGCAGTGATTTTGGAGCCCCCAAAAATAAAGTCTCTCACTGATTCCACTGTTTCCCCATCTATTTGCTATGAAGTGATGGGACCAAATGCCATGATCTTAGTTTTCTGAATGTTGAGTTTTAAGCCAACCTTTTCACTCTCCTCTTTCACTTTCATCAAGAGACACTTCAGCTCTTCTACACTTTCTGCCATAAGGCTAGTGTCATCTGCATACCTGAAGTTATTGATATTTCTCCCAGCAATCTTGATTCCAGCTTGTGCTTCATCCAGCCCAGCATTTCTCATGATGTACTCTTCATATAAATTAAATAAGCAGGGTGACAATATATAGTCTGATGTACTCCTTTCCCTATTTGGAACCAGTCTGTGGTCCTATGTCCTGTTCTAACTGTTGCTCTTGACCTGCATATAGGTTTTTCATGAGGCAGGTCAGGTGGTCTGGCATTCCCATCTCTTTAAGAATTTTCCACAGTTTGTTATGATCCACACAGTCAAAGGCTTTGGCATAGTCAGTAAGCAGAAGTAGATGTTTTTCTGGGACTCTCTCGCTTTTTCGATGATCCAACAGATGCTGGCAATTTGATCTCTGCTTTCTCTGCCTTTTATAAAATCAGCTTGAATATCTGGAGTTTCACAGTTCACATACTACTAAAGCCCAGTTTGGAGAATTTTGAGCTTTACTTTGCTAGCATGTGAGATGAGTGTGTAAGACCTTGCGGCCTTTTCTCAGAATCTGTCGCTCCAAAGACCACAGTGACTCGAATTCGATGCAATAGGCAAGAGGATTTATTAGGCCGGCGCGCCGGGGTCCAATCTCCACGCAGGGAGATGAACCCCGAACATCAATTGTGAGGAACTTTTATACCGAAAAATCACAGGCAGGTGTGGGAGGGGTCAGGATATTAGGAACAATGTGGTAGGGGGCCATAGGCAGGTGTAGGTGGGGTGAGGACATCTGATTGGTGGGATAGGTCTGCAGATAATTAAGTCGAAACAGTTGACTGACCACCCTGCAGCGCTTGGCCAGTTCTTAAAGAAACAATTACCCGGAAAAATCCGACAGTAAATACATCTTTGAGAGGGGGTCTCTTCGCAAGGTCAGGAAACTAGGTTATAAGTCATCAGTTAAGAATTAATAGAATGGGGCTTTGTTAAGGACCAGGAGACTCTGAGTCACCAGATAAGGAGTAAGTTATCTCCTGTGAGGCATGGCCTGCCTCCGGGGTTTTAATCAAAAAGGGGACTTAAAATTTTAACCTAGGTTCCTCAAGTGCAATTGTCCGGTAGTTTGAACATTCTTTGGCATTACCTTTCTTTGGGATTGGAATGAAAACTGACCTTTTCTAGTCCTGTGGCTACTGCTGAGTTTTCCAAATTTGCTGACATCCTGAGTGCAGTACTTTCACAGTATCATCTTTTAAGATTTGAAATAGCTCAAGTGGAATTCTATCACCTCCCCGAGCTTGTTCGTAGGTGTCTAACTCTTTGCAACCCCATGGACTGTAGCCCTTCAGGCTCATCTGTCCATGGATGATTCTCAGGTAAGAATTCTGGAGTGGGTTGCCATGCCCTTCTCACTGGGATCTTCCCAACTCAGGAACTGAAACAGGGTCTCCTGCATTGCAGACAGATTCTTTACCAGCTGAGCTACCAGGAAAGCCCCACAGAAAGAAAGGACCTATAAATGCTTATTGAATTGAAGTGTACCCCAAAAGATATTTTTAACATAATTTTTTATTATTTATATAAGGAGAAATGACTTTCAGTTAAACTAAATATAAAACAACATGTATCTGAAACAGTATTTTTTACATAAAATTCTATTTCATCATTACTTTGGAAAGATCTTGGGAAAACTGTGGTCATGACAAAAAAACACTTCCCAACCTGACTTGAAGGGGACTGAACACTATTAAAAAGAGGACAATGGAGTTAAAGGATGAGAATCTTCATAACAAAGGAAGGCAGTAGTAAGACTTTGAATTTTGGGGAGGTTTGAGTACTTAAAACTAGGCCAATGGAATTAAATGAAATTGGATCGACAAGACAATAACTCCTATGTATCTAGTTAAAAGGTATGGTGCTTTTGCCTTTTATTTTCATGGACATCTCTATTAGAATGGCAAATATATAGTGAGAAAAGGTAAAAGCACCTTTGACTTTGTTTTCCTTGTTATTCTCCAATTAGTGATCCATGCAGTAGACCCTCTTTTTATAAATGTGAGCTCTGTTTAAAAATCTAAATTTGGTCAAACACAAAAATTGTATGCTGAGCACTGGTTTACAAAAGTAAGACACAGTGCATGCATGCATGCTAAATTGCTTCAGTCATATCTGACTCTCTGCAACGCTTTGGATTGTAGCCCAACAGATTCCTCTGTCCACGGGATTCTCCAGGCAAGAATACTGGAGTGGGTAGCCAGGCCCTCCTCTCAGGGATCTTCCCAACCCAGGAATCGAACATGCATCTCTTATGCCCCTTGCATTGGCAGGTAGTATGGTTGTATTAATTTGTTTTAATTAAAAAGTGACAATCACATGAGAGTATGTCAAACATATTATTTGTGTAAGTCCTTCCCTTCTCTTCTTGTTTGCACCACAAGACCTCTCAAGGAGACATTTGGTGAATCTGGGATTCTTTACAATGGAACCTTCCTAGGAGTCCCATTGTAGAAACATACACTGTAACAACGTGGAAGAAAGATTTAGATAAAAGTGATAATAAACTGAGAAGCATCAAATGTTATCAATTAACTTTATTTTCTTGAACTTTTAAAGAATGCAGTGTGCTTTTTGTGTTTGCATTTGTAGAACACTGCTGGGAAAGGGGGCCAATGTGACATTTTCTGTTGGTAGATTCATTGCAGTTTATCAACGCACACATACACAGAGAGGATCCAACAGTTTAAGTAACATGCTCCTAATGTGTTTATCCTGGATCCAAACTCTTTGTTCTTCATGTTTCTGGGGTTTACATTTGTTCAGTCTCAGGCTTTATTGATTCCCTTTCCTAATTCTGTTGATAGTTTAGTGATAGATTAATCTGTTTTATGCATATAATTTCTCTAATTCACTAATAAAATGGAGCACTTTCTTTAACACAGTTTTTCGAAACTATAACATAATTTGTCTTTCCTCATACTTTTGACATCGTTGGAGTGTTTGATATGGATAGAAAAACAAAGTGGCATGAATTATTTCAAATGTCCTAAAAAGTTAAAACAAGCAAGCCTTTAATAATCCACAAGTCAGATATCATAAGGAAACTTACTTCTTTGTAAAGGTATGACCTCAGAGCCATAAACCCTTACCTTCCAAGGGTGTAAAACAAATTATAAAAAGACTAAGCCTAAATTCTCAAGGTGTTAAAACAAGTTTATATCCTAAGAATTGATTTTATTTCTGCATCAAGTCATTAATGTAGCCTTGTTTTACCTACTGACATGGGTCCTTAGTATGAACTACTTAATGACATCATCATTAGCTTGGTTTTCAGTTAATCTTTTCAATGTGTTAGTTTTTACAGCACAGAAGTTATATTTAGAAACTTGTTAGTGTCATTATCCACAGATATTCTTTTCGGACAAATCTCAAGGTAAATTTCTCTTCCTAATGTGAAAATCGCATTCCTCTTTTTACATTACCTTTTCCCTCTCAATCTGGAGAGAAGAAACAGCTGTCATTTCTACAGATTTTCAATATTGAAGTCTATGAAACACGCCTTATAAATAAATTCATTGAAAACTCTTTGAGAAGCAGTAAAGCTTTGCTCTGATTCTTGAGTCTAAACCAAGAATCTGAGTGATTTACAAACTGACCTCAGTTGAAAGCCACTGCATTTTGTTGGTTCTCTCTTTCAGTAATTTTGTAAAGCTCATATTCATATTCAGAGTTGAATAACAAAGCTGTTAAGCTCCTTACATTTCTATTTCTCTAGCAGTTGTACTGAATAACTTATTTAAGTCACTGCCATATTTATTGCACCACTGAAAACCTGGCATTTGTAAATATTTCTTATTTTTATGGGGTGATTATAGGGTGCTATGCCTTACACAAAATTCTCTTACAAGATTTTTCTATTCATTGGCTAATAGGTAAAGTATTTGGCATCCTCACTTTTTTTCAAAATTTAAAAGATCAAAATTAAATTAAATTTAAAAAGGAACATAATGACATTCCCAAACCAGTACAATATGAAAAATGAAAGTTGCTGTGCTCTTTTAATACTAAAGTTGACTAAATTCTCTTAAAACTGTCAGGATCTTTAGTCCCTCTCGACTGAGACTACAAATCCAGCAAACAGTTCAAATTTACCCAAGTTAAAATTTAGTCAAATTGTAAAGAATTATATCCTATCTACTGCAAAATGCTGCCTGGAATTTCAATAACTACAAACACAACCTACACCTTGACCTCATTTCAAAGACAAAATTTCTAAAAGGATGATCTTCAAACTGAAGGAAGGGTCCTAAATAACTAGCGTTAATAAAATCTTTAGCAATTTAAGATATTCTATGCTATGGACCAAGCACAAAATCAGGCCAAAATGCATTTATAACATGTTGCATTTATCTTTAAACAATGTTTTTCTGGGTAATTATTTTTAACATCTTTTTTTCTGAGACAGTAGTCATAAAATATTCTTTCCTTGTTGCCTTTATATTTCACAATTTTGTACTCATTTTTACTTTTTTCCAGTTATATTATTGTGTATGTGCTATAGTTATTTATTTTTATATGAAAACTTTTTTTATTTTGATATTTAACTACACGTCTTGCATATGTGTGTATGCTGTACACGGGTCAGGCTCAGTGCAAAGAAAACTACCAAGTTTGGATTTGAAACTGAAATCAAAGAGGGTTAAATGAAATATACAAACAGGAAGAAAATGATGTACATGAAGCAAAACAATTGTAAAGAGATTTCATTTTTTAATAAATTAACAACAAAACTCTTTACGTTTACCTTCCCCTCATCCTCAACTGCCCTGCTATCTGCCTTCCTTGAAGAAATGATACAAGTCTTTGAATTTTTAATATGACTTCCTCATGGTGAATGATAATAATTAAAAAGAAAATATTCATGATAAATCAAGTCAGTGTATCAGCCAAGTTATTATATCAATCATTGTTCCACAGGTAAACAGCCCACCCAAATGGGCCAACTGAAGAAGAGTTTCTTAGTGAAGGAACCATTTTTATAAAGTATTGACTAGTTTCAATGACATCAAAAGGGAAGGTGAAACTAACACCAGGGAGCAACACCACACAGTGAGGCCTAAAGAGTGAAGAGAAAGGCGGAACAGCTACTAAGATCTGGAGAGAACTTTCTGGACAGGGGACACCTGGCACCAAAGCCTTGGCCCTGGATAGAGGAATGCAAGCATGGTCAGTCAGACCCAGAGACAGGAAGGGAAAAAGCTAAGAAAATAGGCACTGTTCTTATTCTCTGAAGTTTGTGCAATGCTTGTTGAGAGCCACAGCTGACCAGAAGCCAGACAGCAGGGGCACCCAATGAGTGAAGTCCACGGACACCCATTTCCCAAGATCCAGAGCCAAGCAGAGTCTGATAAATAAGCCCAGGGATGTAATGTAAAGTTTGATGACTATAGTAGATAATGCTATTCATATATTTGAAAGTTATTAGCAGATCTTAAATGCCCTCATCATGAGGGGTAATAATTATAACTGTGTGGCAATGGGTGTTAGTTAGACTTATTGTGATGATCATTTTACAATATATACAAATATTGAATCACTTTGTTGTACACCTGAGACAAATATAAGATTATATGTCAATTATATCACAATTAAAAAAAATAATTCTTATCCAACATGGGCAAATCTATATAGAGAGAAAGCAGATTACTAGTTACCAGAGGCTGGTAGTGGAGGGGCAGTGGGCTGTGATTGCCTAGTAAGGTTTTCTTCTGAGGTGATACTAAAGAACAGTGGTGCTGTGCTCCATCTTGTCTGACTCTTTGCCACACCATGGACTGTAGTCTGACAGCCTCCTCTATTCAGGGGATTTTTCAGACAAGAATACTGGAGCAGGTGGCCATTTCCTCCTCCAGGGCATCTTCCTGACTCAGGGATCAAACTCACATCTCCTGTGTCTCCTGCATTAGCAGATGGGTTCTTTACCTGCTGAGCCTTTGGGGGAAGCCCATCATTCCTATAGAACAAGTTACAAAAAAAAAAGAAAGAAAGAAAGAATCCATCTACCTCAAATATAAGACGATTCTATTTTGTATTTGCCTTGAAAATTAGGAATTTTTGCTTTAAGTGGATCAAATTGATCTTATTAATAACTGCTATTTAAATTGACACAAACAGGCAGGAAGGCCAGGGGTCTCCAAACGGAGGAAACAGCCTGCCAAGTGTCAGACATTTTATCTCAAGCGGCAGGAGGAAACAAACTAGCGATATTTTTTCCTTCTCTATACAAATTTAAAAGGAGGTTTCTCTTAAAATTTTGTTGCCATGACATCTGGTTTCACCTGAAGTTAACCAATGCCTTTTTCTTATGGAAATGTTTGTCTTAAGCTATGCTAATGTACTATGCATCCACTCCAAACTCTGTCTTCAAGTTGGTTCCGCCTTTTGGGCTCAGAACCTACTTGATAAACCAGTATGTTATACTCCGAATTGTTCCTCTAATCTATGTAAATGAAACTTTTTGTATGGTGACCTACCCTTCTTCAAGATTCAAGTTAATCATTTTATGGCCCAAGATAAACCATTTGGAGCCAAGGTTATCCCAAAACACATCTTATGGGTGAGGGGCCTGGTGCCATTCTAAGTTAACAGGATGATGGTGACTATATAACATCCAGCTGAAGGCTAGCAGGCGGGTACTCTTTCTGCCCCCTTCTGATGTCTATGTCAGAAGCTTTCTCTATCTCCTTTATACTTTAATAAAACTTTATTATGCAAAAAATAAAAAAATAAAAAAAAATAAATTGACACAAATCCAAGAACTATCCCATTGACCTGGATAAAAACATTTGCAAATTTGTGCACTCTTTGCAAAAAGCTCCTGTGCACATTTCAAGCTTAGAGATTTTGCTTTAAAAAACAGCTCTTCTTCATAATCTAGTCCTTTTCTACTGATTTTCCTTGATGGTAAACCAATCACATCACTGAAGTGTCTTTTTACTTAAAGAGTTCAGTAGCTGTTTCTAGCGTGGGAATAGAGAGATTAAACATATTTGGGAGCTAAGCTCCAATTTACATGAACTCAATTGTGGGTAAAGCAACTAAAGAAAAGTGCTGAAGCATAAGACTTTTTATGGCTCACATGAGGAAATGATTCCAAACCACTGTTTTCTCTAACAAGAAATTCCTTCAGTGTATTTTGGAAACAATTCTATAAATGTCAGTATGTTTTATGCTAATTCTTCATATACAATGCATTAATTTTATAGGGATTTAAATCATCAGGTTTTATTATTCCTTTTACATTGTGTATTTGTTTGAGAAGAAACTTGACTCCTTGATTTTTCCTTGTACAATGCTTCAATTGTTGAATGGTATAGGGTTTTTAATAAAGTGGTCAGGTACTGAAGAATAGAGTTCACTGATAACTTTTGTACAGGTGTCAAAACTTAGACCTTCATCCAAGTGTGTATGCCGTCATTAGATGAATAATTTCCTTTAAATGGGGAGATGTTGTCAGTGGCTTTAAGTTCCCTTCCAGATCTGACATTCTGTTTTCCAATTACAACTTTGCATTTTTGATGCGTACAAACTTACATACACAGTCTCGTTGGATACTGAATCCTTAAGACATTGCTCTAGGCCAGGAGAAGTGTCTTCAGGATTTTCCTTAAGATTTTCACTGCTTCGCAAATGAGGAAACCGAGATTTACGAGATTTTCACAGGCTCAGAGGTTAAAGCGTCTGCCCCCAATGCAGAAGACCCGGTTCGATCCCTGGGTCGGGAAGATCCCCTGGAGAAGGAAATGGCAACCCACTCCAGTACTCTTGCCTGGAAAATCCCATGGAGGGAGGAGCCTGGTAGGCTACAGTCCATGGGGTCGCAAAGAGTCAGACACGACTGAGTGACAAAGTACTCACAAGACTGAGAGTGAACTCAAGTTTCCTTCTTCTAATTCTACAACTACCACACCATCAAATCCAGAATTGTATTATACAGATGGTTAAACACTCTTTACCTGTATTCCAGGGTAGATAAACCTGTAATATCTAAAAATTTCCTTTTAAGCTTTAACCTCTGGATCAAAAAGTAGTTTAGCATATTGGATTAAATTAAAGAAGACTAATAAATATAGGTTTCATTTTGCCAGTCTCTGTCCCTTATGGATGAAAACAGTCTTTATATTAAAATTATTTGTTAATATCTGCAAAAGAAAAATTTACCACTGCTTAGATTATAGCATATGACCTCTGAATATTGTATCATTTTTCTTTATATAAAATGTAGAATTTCATTTTCAACGGAAGAAATGTAATGTGAACACTTTCCTTTGACTATATTTTACTGACATAGTTTGCAATACGTATTCATGTTGTTTAATTTCAAAAGCATGGTATGATTTTCTTAGCTAATTTCTTCTTGCTAATCCTTTCAGTTGTTTTCTTTTTTTCAGAGAAACAACTTCTGTTATCAAAACATTTCCATAGTTTAGATAACTTTCTTGAGTTACAGTCCTACAAAGGAAATTACTGTAAAAGAGTTTGTGCCTTTTTAAGACTTTTAAAAATCCTTGGTCAAAATTTTCCCCAGAAGTTTTGTGAAATTTTTACTATGAAATACAGTGCCTGTTATTTCTTAATTTCCAATATCTTTGTCAATATTTTTAAATGTTTAATATTTGTCAATTTGATAGTTGAAAATGGTTTCTTTTCATTGGCATAATGACAATGGTAATCAATATTTTTTTCCTGTCTGTGTGTATGTGCTGGTTGACTGTGTTCATTTTTTGGGTATGCATTTATTTCATTTTCTCTGTGAAAGATTTGGTTTTACATTTAGAAGTGTTTTTCCTAGTCATTATTATATAAATATTTATGTACACTTTCTTGTAGTTTTATGATTTAATTTTGATGTACATGTAGTTTTAACGCAGCTGGAATATATCTTGGTGTATATGCATTTTTGATTTTTCTCTATTTCTCTTTAAAGCTTATTATATGAATTGCAATGACAGCATCATTTGTTAAAAAAATTCATCTTGAATTCAAAATGCTCTATTTATGACATATTAAATACTTATGTGTAAATGAATTTGCATAAATATCTGTTCTTTCCCATGAATCACATTTATAATTCTGAACCTACTCCCATACTGTTTATAGTTGCTTTATAATATATTTCTTCCCAGTGGAAAAAGTCTTGTGATGCTCTTTTTCTTTTAAATTATTTTTAGTTTTATTTTCAGAAGCAATTCAAAACCGTTTTGTCATCTTTCATAAAAAGCTCCTTTGGGACATTAATCAGAATGATATTAAAGTTAAAATTGATTTGAGAAACTGGATAATCCTCTAGTTAATTAGTAATAGCTAGCTTACTCACTGGAGAAGGCAATGGCAACCCACTCCAGTTCTCTTGCCTGGAAAGTCTCATGGACGGGGGAGCCTGGTGGGCTGCCATCTATGGGGTGACACAGAGTTGGACACGACTGAAGTGACTTAGCAGCAGCAGCAGCTTACTCATCTTAGTTCATTTATTTGTTTGTTCATTCAACAGTCTTACTTGGCATTTTCCCCTCTATTCTCCCAGGACTATATCTGACATCAAAAAAGGCAGCCATCTGGGAAAACAAACTAGTTAGCTAGGAATTTTAGGTTAGTTCCTCACATTCATCAGTAATTCTTGATGGAGTCCTAGTGGTCCTCACACTTATGGGGGTATCAGAATCCCTTAAGGGACCTGATAAAAAGCCCAATGTCAGAGCTGATTCAGTTTCAGGGAAACTGGGCCTCTGCTTTGTTATCTCTCAGGGTGAGTCTTAAACATACCCAAGTTTTAGAACTATAGTCTTAAACATCTTTAAAATTAAATGTCAGGGGACATTAAATTTCAGGTACTTTATTAAGGATAATAGTAATATTCATGAAGCACTTTTGTAAGTTCTTTTTCAAAGAATAAATCGCTTAATTCTCATAACCAAATTATGTGGTGGCACTATTACCATTCCCATTTTACAGATTAGGGGTGAGAGGCTCAGTCAGCAAAGTGCAGTAATATGCCTGGAGCAGTGGCTGGGGACTATCACAGGCAGCAAGGAAACCCAGGTCCCCTCTCTTGCCTTGATCTTTGTGCTATATCCCTATCACCTCTACTCTTCATTTAGTTTTATATGCATACACTTTTTAGAGCTTAAATACACGTATTTTTGTAAGAAGCTTTATACTATTAGCATAAATGGAAAACATTTATGAATTGCCAAATATAGAAAGTGCTTGTAAAAATAAATTCCACATGTGAAGCTCGCTGGATGCTATTGTTCAAACTTTGAGCCCAAGGCCTCCACTTTGTTTGTTTTTTAAAGGAGATTAATTGTGTGTTAAAAGTTTCAAAGACTCAGTAATCTCGGGCTTAGACTTTCTGCTTGATTTAATTGCAAGGTTTAAAAGAAAACTAAAAGAAAAATGCATCCCTATATTGTTCAGGGAAATTTAACTGTGTGCCTGTATCTGAAATTACATTTATATGTGATATTTGATCCATACTACATGGTAACAATGGATCAGTGAAATAGCTAAAAAATCACAAAGTAGAAAATATGGTGAATATTCGTCTAACACTGGATCAAGAAAACGCTTTAAAAACCTAAAAACAATAAAAGAAGTCATAGAGAAAAGACAGTTTATTTGATTGCAAGAAGTTTTAAATAGTGTGTACCCAAAAGGAAATAAATAAGCTGGTAACGTAATCAGAAAAATAGTTGCAAAACATGTAACAGACAAATGTTAGCATTTTCTAATGGAATGATATCATACAAATAATTTTAAAAGAACTAAATAAATGGAGAAATGAGCAAATAAAACTGTCAACAGTGCTTTTTTTCCTGGATCATAGCTGATTTCTTTTGCTGCATTTCTATATTTTCCAGTTTATCTATTAGCATGTATTGCTTCTATGTTCTGAAAAAACTTCTCTAATAAACATCATTTTTAAGTGTAGAAATAGAAATTAGCTTATAAACGGAAAGCCACAGAAATAAGATTTATCAGACAAGATGCTTAACCTAACTGGAAAAAATACATATCATATGTTAAATCTATCAAGTATAGTTTTAAAAATCCATTAATAATATTTTGTTCTACATGAAAAATAAGGCAGATCCACAGAAAGGAAATGACATCCAAACTGATGAATCACTCTCTCTGTGTCTGTCTCTGTCTCTCCCTCTCTCTCACATACAGAGGCATACTACATTACTCTTAGAGAGGATCATGTGATTCATTAAAGCAATTTAACAGAGTTGAAACGCCTAGCACTGAAAGCTGATATAACACATGTATATATCTCATTTGAGTCTTCTAAAAACTCTTGAGAAGTAATTGGTAATAATCAATGTCATCCCATTTTTTAGAAGAAGATTCAGGCTCAGCAACTAGATCTAATGTATTTCTCAAACTGAGTATGCATTTACAATTGCCTCTGGAGGCAGAGGAGGATGTTTTAACAAAGCAGTACAAGCATCATAGATTAATTCAGCATCTTGGAATGAGGCCAAAGGAACTGATATGTCTTAACAGTGTCTCAGATGATTTACATGTACAGTCGGATTATAAGTGAAAAGCAAAATTTCAAACATGACTTTCTGACTTAAGTTTCTGTGCTGGTTTTATTACCCCTTTCATGTAAGTCTCAAAGCATGCAGTTTGTTTTTTTTTAATAGGTATCTTATCTGGCATGTTTAAGATGTTTTCTTATATCTGCAGTAGAAGCACACTTAAGAGCTTACGTTTCTTATTACTTACTTATTTCTTACGTCTCTTACACTTAAGAGATTCTTATGAATCTCTTAAGGAAGTATTTATCTATAAGGCTAATAAAAAGATGCATCTAGTATCTATACTTTATGCCTCAGGTATAAAAATTGATCAAGAATTTTCACTGTAGCCCTTCTGTCCAGTATCAGAAAATTTAAAATGTTGACAAACTTAGAAGTTAGAGGAAATAAAAATATTTGCCAGAGTTTCTTTAAATATGTTGCTTTAATATGCTTTATGTTTTCCACACTCAATTTAAAGATAGTTATTTGTTATTTTAAAGCAAAATATTTGATGATTATTCTACCCTGCCTTAGGGTTAAATTTGCAAAAATTTCAATAGCTTTCAGATGTTAATTTTTAATAACTATTAACAATGAGTTAATGACCATGTTTAATAATTAATATATTAAATTATACATTCAAGCAAGTTTATTCTTTATACATTTATTGGGCAAGTAATAGTAATATTTACATTATTTTAACACAGGTCTTACCAGGCTAAATTCATGAAGCCCATTTCTGAGTCATTTGGAAGCTTTCTGTGGAAGAGCTGATGTTTGCCAATGGTGCTTCATTCTCTTAAATGTTCTGTACTACCAACTAATTAGTCTCAAAGGGTAGAGACCATGGAATTTATTATTGCTGCTTGGAAGACTTTCATCAGCAAAATATTAAAAGATGTAACCAATGTCTTGTTTATGTTGCTAAAAATGTTTAATATGTATTGGCACCTGCAACATACTTTTGTGTAATGAAAAGATGAGTTAAAATACCTTACATAACAAAGATCTGGTGAAACTATAATCTCATTCAAAAGTTTAACAATCCTAAATTAATATAGTACCAAAAAGATTTTTTCTTTTATTTTTTTCTATTAAAAATGTAGTCTCCTGTCCAAATTTCACAAGCAACCACTGTAATATTAATAAATGAAGAAAGGATTCCTAAGAGAAGGAGGCAATTTTGGTTATGGAAAGTATCTGGGTTCTGAGGTTAGTAAGAGTTAGGTTCAAACCTGATTCAAATGTTTGGAAGATGAAGGAACTTTAAGCACCTTTCTTAAAAGCTCTAGACATCAGTACATTAGTTTGACAAACAGAGATAAAAATACCTACTTATGTGTGTTCATTGAGTATTTTGAGATGAAAACCTTAGAGCAACTAACATAGGGCTCAAAACATGATGGCACAAAATTGTGTAGAACTTAGATTGAATTTTATTATAATCACATATCACCTTGCATTATATGTGATTTATTTCTCATTTTTCTAAATATGAGAGCAGAGGCCATGTTTTAATATAGTTTTCAGTGTATAACACAATAAATATAATGAACAATACTAAGTAATGAAAGAGATGAATATATTTATTGATGTGTTTATGTAAAGGATTCTCTTCATGTGATATTCAGTTCAGTTCAGTCGCTCAGTCGTGTCCGACTCTTTGCGACCTCATGAATCGCAGCACGCCAGGCCTCCCTGTCCATCACCAACTCCATATTATCAAGGACAAAATGGTGGAAATAATTTTAAACTATAGTAAGTCTTAAACTTATGAAAAAACTCTAATATAAGTGTTTACTTCAAATGGAGAAGCTTTTTTGCATGTCTACATCTTTATGTTATTTATTTTTATTGAACTATAGTTGATTTATAATGTTTTGTTAATTTTCGGTGTACAGCAAAGTGGTTCAGTTATTCATACATATATATGTATATATATTTAGACTCTTTCCTTTATAGGTTATTATAAGATACTGATATAGTTTCCTGTGCTATATAGTAGGTCCTTGTTGTTTATCTATGATATATTTATGCATCTCTATCATCTTATTAGATTTTTAGCTTTGGATAGTGATAGTTATTGATCCAATTAACTCTAAGTAGACGATAGGAGAGATGTATTTAACTGTTACTTCCAGGGACCCATTTTCATGGACAGGAGCCTTGCTGCTGTGATAGACTGCAGCACCAGTCCAGTTTCTCTCCTTATCCCCAGAGCCACACCCTGTGCCAAACAACTCTGGACTGCCCCATTTACACTGGGGTCAACCACATCTATGACTTGCTTTGGCTAATGAGATTTTTTTTTTTTTCTCCCACTCCCTTTTTTTTTTACTTTATATTTTATATTGGAGTATAGTTAATAGACATTGTTTTGTTAGTTTCAAGTATACAGTAAAATGGTTCATATACAGATATCTATTCTTTTTCAAATTCATTTAGGTTGTTATATAACATTGGGCAGAGTTCCATGTGCCATACAGTAAGTCCTTGTTGCTTATCCATCTTAAATAGAGCAGTGGGCAGGCACATGGCTAATAGGATTTTAGCAGATGGGATCCCAGCAAATGCTTGAAATGGGCTTGCATTCAGACTTGCTCTCTTGTGTCTCTGCCATCGCCGTGAAGACAGGTGAAGGCCAGCTAGCACGAGGACAAGAGTAATGTGGAGCCAAGTAGTCCCAGATGCCTGAGCTGATAGCTGGCTGACAATCGCAGACTATAGCGAATCTGCTGGCAATGCGGGAGACCCAGATTCGATCCCTGACAACCAAATATCTAAGGAAGCCCAGCCAGATTAGCATAGCCACCAGCCAATCTCCAGCTTCCCCAAACATGTGAACACAAATTGGTCATGTATGCCACGCATGTTTTGTGGCTTTTAAAATACAAGGCATTCTTATGGAAACAGGTAACTGTGATAGCTCTCTTCAGAAATTGCTTTTAAAAGGTGATGTGTAATTTGTTAAGTAATCTGTTATATGCCTGCTTTTTTTTTTTTATTTTTACAAAAGGTTGTAAAATAAGTATAATAATGCCAGATTTTAGTTTACAGTTGTTTTACTATGAGAAGAGAAGGATGACTCCTGAGATAGAGAAGGATGACTCCTGAGATAGAGAAGGATGACTCCTGAGAGGACCATCCATCCAATGTGCAAGGTTAATTATCTCCACCTGGAACAGGGCAAGATCTCCCCGTGCCCAAATAATCTCATGGCAGTAAGATGAGCCTTTGTGCAAGAGCTAAATAAATATTTTCAAAGAATTAAGTCACATACAGTTAAGCTTATGGACATGAAATTTTGAACAGATATTGATGCCAAAGGCATTTTTCTTTCCCCCGACTTTTGTAGGTTTAAGTCTCCTTGTCTAAAAATAGCAACATATCAATCCATTAACATGCACATTCTCTCATTACTCTAAATCCCTCCATTCCCCACAAACTCCAAGTCTTGACCACTGGCCTGAATGCCAGACAAATATATTCTACTGCCTGTTAGACATTTCCAACTAAAGGTCAGTTGGGCACCTCCTACTTAACATATCCAAATAGAAATCCACTATTTTTCACTGAAAACTGAAGCTTGGATTTCCTGTCTCTGTGAATGACTCCACCCATCATGAAGCCAAGACTTGAGAGTCATTCTTCATCTTTTCTCTTCCTTTAGTTTGCCTCTCCCAAATCTTATAATGACCAAAGTGGTCCACACATTCCCAAAAACTATTCATCACCATTCTCCTGGCCTGCAGGAGCCCTGCTATTTATATTTTAGTAATCCATATTGATCACTAAAATATCAAAGTCATTCATTTTCCATGATAACCTGGCTGGGGTTATAACACAGTCTCAGAGTAGAAAAGTGTGGAGCTCTATATTTCAACAATAATGCCAAACCTGTTGCTTATTTCTATGTTCCTACATCCATGTAGGGTTGAGACGGGCATCCGGAGAACCCCAAGAAAGAAGGACTTCCCGATTTCTCTAACAACTAATCAATTCTTTTGAAAATCAGATTTTTCAGTGCAAGGGTTAAGGGGATGAAAGGAGGTTTAAAAGTTAAAACATCCCAGCAGTTATCTGGCACGAGACTCTGAAGAAATTGTTAATGCCTAAATGTTCCATGCTTTTCAGTGGCCTGGTGCCTGAACTTAAACAGAACTTCAATAAAAGTCATACAGAAAAAATAAATGGAATGGAATCTAAGGAGCTCAGCAATTATGTTAGAAATGTTTATCTAAGGAAAAAAACTAACATCGATTTTTAAATCCTTTTTTATTATAAAATATAAAGGGACTGAAAGTTTATCTCTAGATTGTGCACTGGGCAAATGAAATTCATATGTGTTGAATATACACTGATTTTTTTTTCAAATAATGAATCTGCCATGTGGGCTTATTCAGTTCTGCTCTTGCTGTGAAATCCTGAGTGCACAGACTGTGTAGCCTTGGAGAACCCAGGAAGCTGAGCATATGATGGTCCTGACAGTGATATGCTTTTTCACAAATAGGTGCCTGTCTACACATGTGAAAAATGTGAAGAAGCAATAGAACTAAAATACTTGGTATAACAAATTCACTCTGGGTTTACAGGGAGCATCAAGCACTCAAATAGAACATCCTGATCTATTATAACTAGTGTGTGTGTGTGAGGGGTGTGTGTTGAGAAGTTGCATAATGAAAGACAATATACCCTTTATTGAGATACAGGAAGAGGAATCCAATTTTAGTCTTCATGTTGATAACAAAGATGAAGTTTCTACGCATTCAATGCTGTGACTCCATCATCAACAAAACACAGAGGATTACAATAGAAATAGTCAAAACCATGCAGGGGCAAAGCAACAATAAAAAGAACTCATCCCAATCATAAGTGATCTGAAGCATGGGCATTTGTGCAGCAGATATTACCAAAATCAAGCTGTAGACTCTGTATCTAAAGCACAATGAGCATTCATAAAAGTAAAGTCTGATCATCTTCTTAATGTAATATTTGTCCACATAAAAAGAAATGACCTTCAAGAAGACTTTTAGCAAGTTGGCTAAAACTGGAGAGGGAAACCAAGACTCCCGGTAGAGCTGAGAAAAGAAATGTCTTTGTTATTGTTCAGTTGCGCATTGTTTCCAACTCTTTGTGACTCCACGGACTGCAACACTCCAGGCTTCCCTGTCCTTCACCATTTCCCAGAGCTTGCTCAAGCTATGTCCACTGAGTCGGTGATGCCATCCAATCATCTTATCCTCTGTCATTTTCTTCTCCCCCTGCCTTCTATCTTTTCCAGCATCAGGGTCGAATGAATCAGTTATTCACATCAGGTGGCAGAAGTATTAGATCTTCAGTTTCAGCATCAGGCCTTCAAATGAATATCCAGGGTTACTTTTCTTTAGGATTAGTTAGTGTGACTTACTTGCAGTCCCAAGGACTCTCAAGAGTCTTCTTCAACACCACAGTTCAAAGCCATCAATTCCGCGCTCTGCCCTCTTTATGGTCCAACTCTCACATCTATACATGTCTGCTGAAAACACCATCATCAGTCAGTTCAGTCACTTCAGTTGCTCAGTCGTGTCTGACTCTTTGAGAGAAGGCAACGGCATCCCACTCCAGTACTCTTGCCTGGAAAATCCCATGGATGGAAGAACCTGGCAGGCTGCAGTCCATGGGGTCGCTAAGAGTTAGACACGACTGAGCGACTTCACTTTCACTTTTCACTTTCATGCAGTGGAGAAGGAAATGGCACCCCACAGCAGTGTTCTTGCCTAGAGAATCCCAGGGATGGTGGAGCCTGGTGGGCTGCCATCTATGGGGTTGCACAGAGTCGGAGACGACTGAAGTGACTTAGCAGGCCTCCCTGTCCATCACCAACTCCAGGAGTTCATGAAAACACCTTCAGTTCAGGCACTCAGTTGTGTCTGACTATTTGTGACCCCATGAATCGCAGCACACCAGGCCTCCCTGTCCATCACCAACTCCGGGAGTTCACTCAGACTCACATCCATCGAGTCAGTGATGCCATCCAGGCATCTCATCCTCTGTCGTCCCCTTCTCCTCCTGCCCCCAATCCCTCCCAGCATCAGAGTATTTTCCAATGAGTCAACTCTTCACATGACATGGCCAAAGTACTGGAGTTTCAGCTTCAGCACATTCCTTCCAAAGAAATCCCAGGGTTGATCTCCTTCAGAATGGACTGGTTGGATCTCCTTGCAGTCCAAGGGACTCTCAAGAGTCTTCTCCAACACCACAGTTCAAAAGCATCAATTCTTTGGCACTCAGCTTTCTTCACAGTCCAACTGTCACATCCATAGATGACCACTGGAAAAACCATAGCCTTGACTAGATGGACCTTAGTCGGCAAAGTAATGTCTCTGCTTTTGAATATACTATCTAGGTTGGTCATAACTTTTCTTCCAAGGAGTAAGCGTCTTTTAATTTCATGGCTGCAGTCACCATCTGCAGTGATTTTGGAGCCCCCAAAAATAAAGTCTGACACTGTTTCTACTGTTTCCCCATCTATTTCCCATGAAGTGATGGGACCAGATGCCATGATCTTCATTTTCTGAATGTTGAGCTTTAAGCCAACATTTCACTCCCCACTTTCACTTTCATCAAGAGGCTTTTTAGCTCCTCTTCACTTTCTGCCATACAGATGGTGTCATCTGCATATCTGAGGTTATTGATATTTCTCCCAGCAATCTTGATTACAGCTTGTGCTTCTTCCAGCCCAGCGTTTCTCATGATGTACTCTGCATAGAAGTTAAATAAGCAGGGTGACAATATACAACCTTGTTGTACTCCTTTTCCTTTTTGGAACCAGTCTGTTGTTCCATGTTCAGTTCTAAATGTTGCTTCCTGACCTGCATACAGATTTCTCAAGAGGCAGGTCAGGTGGTCTGGTATTCCCCTCTCTCTTAGAATTTTCCACAGTTTATTGTGATCCACACAGTCAAAGGCTTTAGCATAATCAATAAAGCAGAAATAGATGTTTTTCTGGAACTCTCTTGCTTTTTCTATGATCCAGTGGATGATGGCAATTTGATCTCTGGTTCCCCTGCCTTTTCTAAAACCAACTTGAACATGAGGAATTTCACGGTTCACGTATTGCTGAAGCCTTGCTTGGAGAATTTTGAGCATTACTTTACTAGCATGTGAGATGAGTGCAATTGTGGGGTAGTTTGAGCACTCGTTGGCATTGCCTTTCTTTGGACCTTTGTTAACAAAGTAACATCTCTGCTTTTTAAAATGCTGTCTAGATTTGTCATAGTTTTTCTTCCAAGGAGCAAGTGTCCTTTAATTTGATAGTTGCAGTCACCAGTGATTTTGGAGCCCAAGAATATAAAGTCTCTCACTGTTTCTTTTGTTTCTGCATCTATTTGCCATGAAATGAAGGGACCAGATGCCTTGATCTTCATTTTGTGAATGTCGAGTTTTATCCCAGCTTTTTCACTCTACTTTTTCACCTTCATCAAGAGGCTTTTTAGTTCCTCTTTGTGTTCTGGCATAAGGGTGATGTCATCTGCATATCAAAGGTTATTGATATTTCTCCTGGCAATCTTGATTCCAGCTTATGCTTCAAACAGCCAGGCATTTCACACAATGTACTCTGCATATAATCTAAATAAGCAGAGTGAATTATACAACTTTGATGTACTCCTTTACCAGTTTGGAACCAGTCTGTTGTTCCAAGTCTAGTTCTAACTTTTGCTTCTTGACCTGCATACAGGTTTCTCAGGAGACAGATAAGGTGGTCTGATATTTCTATCTCTTTAAGAATTTCCAGAGTTGTGATTCATAGTCAAAGGCTGTAATGTAGTCAGTGAAGCAGAAGTAGGTGTTTTTTCTGGAATTCTCTTGCTTTATCTATGACTCAACAGATGTTGGCAATTTGACCTCTGGTCCTTCTGCCTTTTCTAGATCCAGCTTGTATATCTGGAAGTTCTTTGCTCATGTACTGCTGAAGTCTGGCTTGGAGAATTTTGAGCACTATTTTGCCATCGTGTGAGATGAGTGCAGTTATGTCATAATTTAAACATTCTATGGCATTGCCTTTCTTTGGGATGGGAATGAAAGCTGACTATTTCCAGTCCTGTGGCCACTGATGAGTTTTCCAAATTTGCTGGCATATTGAGCACAACATTTTCACAGCATCACCTTTTAGGATTTGGAATAGCTCAACTGGAATTCCATCACCTCCACTAGCTTTGTTTGTAGTGATGTTTCCTAAGGACCCCTTGACTTTGTACTCCAGGAGATCTGGCTCTAGGTGAGTGATTACATCATCATGGTTATCCAGGTCATTAAGGTCTTTTTTATACAGCTCTTCTATATATCCTTGCCACCTCTAATTATCTTCTACATCTGTTAAGTCTATATCACTTCTGTCCTTTTTTGTGTCCATCTTTGCATGAAATGTTCCCTTGGTATCTCTAAAATTCTTGAAGAGATCTCTGGGCTTTCCCATTCTACTGTTTTCCTCTCTTTGCTTGCATTGTTCACTTAGGAAGGCTTCCTTATCTCTCCTTGCTATTCTTTGGAACTCTGCATTCACACTGGTATATCTTTCCTTTTCTCCTTTGCCTTTTGCTTTTCTTCTTTTCTCAGCTATTTGTAAGGCCTCCTCATACAACCATTTTGCCTTTTTGCATTTCTTCTTTTGGGGACAGTTTTGAATACACCCTCCTATACAATGTTTGAATCTCTTTCCATAATACTTTTGACACTCTATCAGATCTAATCCCTTGAATCTATTTGTCACTTCCACTGTTTAATCATAAGGAATTTGACTTAGGTCATACCTGGATGGCCTAGTGATCTTCCCTACTTTATTCAATTTATGTCTGAAATTGGCAGAAGGAGTTCATGATCTGAGCCACAGTCAGCTCCTAGTCTTGTTTTTGCTGACCGTATAGACTTCTCCATCTTCAGCTGCAAAGAGTATGATCAATCTGATTTCAGTATTAACTATCTGGTGATGTCCATGTGTAGAGTCATCTGCTGTGTTGCTGGAAGAGGGTGTTTACTATGACTAGTGTATTCTCTTGGCAAAACTCTGTTAGCTTTTGCCCTGCTTCATTTTGTACTCCAAGGCCAAACTTGCCTGTTACTCCAGGTATCTCTTGACTTCCTACTATTGCTTTCCAGTCCCCTATGATGAAAAGGATATCTTTTTTTGGTGTTAGTTCTGGAAGATCTTATAGGTTTTCATAGAACCATTCAGCTTCAACTTCTTCAGCATTAGTGGTTGGGACATAGATCTCTAGTAAGAGTTAAATGATTGATGAGATAGCTGAAAATAAACACAAAAATATCATTATTAAATATAATTTAATGAATATAGTTATGACTAAGAATGTTCCTCCCCAAATTTGTGAGGCTTAAATATTAATGTTGAATGTGAAAAAAGAACTTAGTATAGTGATGTATGCTAAGTACTCAGTTAATGGTAAATATTAAATGCATAGCTTTTATTTCATCATGGGAATTCATTGATTCCCCATAGATCCTTTGAGTGCTTAATAAAATCTTGAGATTAGATGAGTTATTTCTTTAGGTCAGCCAAGTGTATTATCTTTAACTGCAACATTTACACCAAAATTTAGTAGCTTGAAACAATAATATTTATTAGATAATATTAACACCTTTTGTAGATAAGGAATCTGAACACAGTCTAATTGGGCCCTGACTCAGGTGTCTCACCAGGCTATAATCCAGGTGTTGATTCAGGATGCTCTAACAAGGGACCATAGACTGGTAGATTTATAAACAGTAAGAAATTATTTCTTAAAGTTATGGAGGCTGGAAGCCCAAATCAGGTGCCAGCATGGTGGGGTTCTGGGGAGAGTCAGTGACTGAGTTATTGTATCCACACATGACAGAAAATGTGAGAGAGCTCTTTGGGTCTCTAATTATAAAATGACACTAATCCATTTCTGAGAGCTGAAGTCTTACAATCTAATTACCTCTTAAAGGCCTACCTCCTAAGCCCATCTCATAGAGAATTAGGAGGTCAAATTTTGAACTTAAGGAGGACACAGACATTCAGCCAATAACACAATCTTATGGTCTGAATGGGGAAGAAGCCACATCCAAGCTCACTTATACAGTTATTGGCAGAAGTCAGTTCCTTGCTGGGTGGTTTGGATGGGGCATAGCAATTCTCCACTGGCCATTGGCTGGAGATTGCCCTGTGTTCCTTGTCATGGGGGCTTCTTCATAGGGTGCTCACAGTATGACAGCTCACTTCATTAATCAGGCAAGCAAGCAAGCACTGCCACTCGGGAGAAGTGCAAGCAAGATGGGAGACATGGTCTTTTTTTAAATCTAATTTTGGAGGTGACATCTTGACAGAGTTGCAAATTAGGTGAAAAGCCCTGGTCCAGCCAGCACTCAGGGAAGGGCGTTACACAGGTTGGGAACATCAGGGGTGGAGACCACTAAGAACCTTCTTAGAAGCTGTAGACCACAGAGCAAGTTGAGAAAACGCTCCACAAACAGACCAAAGAGCTAGACATCACTTCAGAACCTACCACCACCAAGGTGTTCTGTTGAAGCAAGCTGCTGGACAGACCTATCATGCTGCAGTCCAGGGTCTTTGGGGTGGACCGCTTGGGTCTGAACCAGACTTCACATACTGTGTGATCTCAGAAATTTACCTGACCTGAAGTTTCCCATATGTAAAAACTGTATTTGTATAATACTACTTCTCATTAAGTGAATTAACGCATATAGGGAGAAGGCAATGGCACCCCACTCCAGTACTCTTGCCTGGAAAATCCCATGGATGGAGGAGCCTGGTAGGATCTCTTAGAAGACTGCTTTGGAATAATAGCAATAAAGATACTTAGCTAGCAGGGCTGCTGACAGGATTAAATGAGATGATGAATGAAAGGTCTTAGCACAATCACTACATTCAGCACATGGCATCTGCTATCATCAGTGTCTTCATTTGCATCTTTAGAGAGAGGTGCCTCCTCCTGCTATAGGAGGTTGTTGTTGTTCAGTCGCCAAGTCACGTCCAACTCTTTGGGACCCCATGGACCTAGGCCCCAAGGTCCCTCTAGAGGCACACTAGGCCTCTCTGTCCCTCACCATCTCCCAGAGTTCATCCAAGTTCATGTCCATTGAATCGGTGATTCTATCTAACCTGCTGTAAGTACCATTCCCCAATCTTCTTTCCTCAAGCTTCCTATAAGAAGGGAAACTGATCTATGCAGGGTCAGTAGCACAACCTAAGGTGTCCCCAGTATTCACAGCAGTCAGGTTGTTTCTGAATCCCCGTGTTGCGGCGCCCCTTGAACAAATGCTAATGAGAAAGATGGACAGACATGTGCAGACATAGTAGGGAGACAAAGGGAGTCCATGACCTTCCAGGAAATTGGAGAGGACTTGGGCATCAGACATGAATATGACACCAGCCAGGGAGCTCTAGCACACTTAGGCCACGGTGAGGGGTGATGGGCCTTCCAGCACAGTGGGGTGAAACTCATCTCTAAACCTCTGGGATGAATGGAAACATTTTGAAAGATTTTGTTTGGAAACACCAGCTTCAGTAGACTCTTCTTGAGGTCCCACTAGGAAATAAGTGTTTCTGATCATTCTGGATGACAATGAAATGGCAGCGTTTTTAGAAAAGGAATATGTACTTGCTCTGTTTCTTAAACTCAAATATTCGAATAAATATTACAGTCTATGGTCTTTTTAAAGTTGCTTCAAGGCTGCAAAAGAAACACAATAAAATGTGAATAAGGGCTTATGTGGATATAGTCATCCACATAAGCAAATTGACTGGTAAATATAGCAGAGCAGAGTATGATCACAGACAGTATAAATTTAGGGAATTTCCTGCATGAGGGAACTAAGCCTGTACATTAAATGAGTTGCATCAGATACTTCATATGGTTTTTACAGGCAAAAGAGAGGTCTATAAATGGATGGTCTTGAGATGACAGGGAAAGGGGATAAGTTCCACTTTGCATTGAATTCCGGGGAACATATATTTAATGGTTTATTTTATGGAATAAGAATATCTCTTCTCTCATCTTCCCCAACTCAAACCACTCCCACAAATTTATTGGCAACCTTTGGTTTTGTGATGCTACTGACCTGGCATCACAGATAGCAAAGACAGATGAGAATTAAATGACAGTGAACCAAAGAAAACTTGTGAAGATTTGAGTAAATAAGGTTGGATAAGGCAGAGGAACTCATAAAATAAAACTCTTAAGGAAAAATAATATACATGTATATGTGTATACATACATATATATCACATATAAATGCATGATACTAATTCTGAAAGAATAGCAATATAAGTGTGTGTGTGTGTATATATATAATAGCAATATACATATGTGTGTATATATATATACATACACTTTTTTTTATTTTAACATTAAAAAACAATGAGATATGCAATTATAACAGAGAAAATGATAGGCAGTCCATGATGACATTTCAGACTCTTAATAGACAGTGATATTGTTTGACTACTGTGCTTCCAAAATTTAGAAATAAGGAGTTTCCCAGTGATTAAGTGGAAAATGTCACCAAGTCTTAAGAATAAAAGGCTTTGAATAAGAAGAGCTTCTCTGAAGGAATGACTAAAACTCTCAAGCATTTTCAGAGAATTATACTTGTTCCTATACAGTGGGTAGACATGTGGCTTAAACAAACCCCTGGAGGGAATCTTGCTAAGTGTTGTAGTAGTGGAGAAGATCTGGCCCCTGTATGTTTATATGATAGATTTACTTAATATATTTACAGAGGGGCTTTCCAGGTGGCACAGTGGTAAAGAACTCACCTGCCCATGCACGCAATGTACATTTGATCCCTACATCCGGAAGATCTCCTGTATTCCAGTATTCTTACCTGGAAAATTTCATAGACAGAGGAGCCTGGCGGGCTACAGACCACAAGGGTCTCAAAGAGTCAGACACAACTGAACACACACACACACACACGTGGACAGGCTTTCACTGAGTGCTCTGGAAAGTCCCAAAGAGCCCCTCAGTCTGATCTGGGGTCTTAGAAGAAGCCCGGGCAAGCAAGCACCACCAGTGCCATGGCAGAAATGGGGGCAGTGGCTTGAGGGTGGAGGTGGGGCATGTTATAGACCAGTTGGGAGTTTGACCTTGAGGCCAGAAGTCAGAGGATATGGGTCCTAACTTCACTGCATGTTTTTCAATTAGCAGGGAAACCTCTGAAAATTTAGCTAACCTTGACAAGCCTCTTCTCCCTCACACTTCAAAGGGAATAATGAGATGTAGAAGATTTGTTGCATGAGAATTAAATGAAACAATATATGTGAAACCCTCAAGACAGTACACAGGCCATTTGAAGGCCTTTATTAGGAGTAGCCACTATTATCATGACCCCCTACATTTTAGATTTAGAACCTATAAAAAGGAATATTACACAGAGTGGTTTTAAATCTAAAATGCAGGGGGTCATGATAATAGTGGCTACTCCTAATAAAAAGTCTTCAAATGGTCTGTGTACTGACTTGAGCTGAATATATTAAAACTCACTCTTAGTATATTAAGAGCTTGGGTTAATTTTGAAAAGAGCCAGGTTCAAAGGCCAGTTATGAAAAACAGTCATGTGAACTTCCATGACTTTGAACTTTCCTAAGGCTCTTTTCCTTCATCTTTGAAATGAAGATACTAAAAATAATCCCTTAATTATGAGATAGTTGGGTGGAATAAATGCCTGTAAAGTTCTTGACATGGTAATTAATTTATAGCAATTCTTAATAAATATTAGATTTAATAAAAGTAATAAAAATAACTGCACATATAGTGTATTAAATATTTTTGAGTATCAACAAATGATTAGTAGGACAGAGCTAGTCCTTGCTCATATGGAATCTGTTGTCTGGTGGGTGTAATAAATAATAAACTAGAAAATATCCATTATCCTATATTAAGAATCCAGATGAGAAAAATAATGAAGCACAGAGTTCCACAAGTACAATTAGTAGTAAAACTAATTGAGCCAGTGGGATTAGGGAGAACTTTCCTGAGAAACTAACATCTAAGCTGGGAGACAAGTGTGAGCAGGAGGTAGCTGGAGGCAGAGGTAACTTGTAAACATGTAGTCTGTGATATGGGAAGATGGGAAGGTCAGCTTTGCGGGGAAGAAGATTCCAGTCTATCAGCAACATGTGAGCATCAGGAAAAAGAGCTAGATGAAATTAACAAGGCGGAGATGATTCAGAAACAATGATGGCTCAGTTGCTGGTGGTATATTTGGGAAGAAGTTGACAGATCAAGAAATATTTGGAGACAGAATCCATGAGAACTGGTGATTAACACTCTGGGGCAAGATGTCAGCATAACTAGGAAAATGACAAAGTGTTAGTGAGCAGTTGGCTAGAGGATGATGCTCTTTGCTGACAAAGGTGGTGGGGGGCAGGTGGAAGAGCAAGATGTATAGTGGGGAAGGTGAGGGGTGTGGTAGCAGTGAGGGGGAGGGTTTGAGTTAAACGTTAAGTAAACATGTAAAGAAAATATACAACAAAGATTTTTCAAGTAATGCAAGAGGCAATACTTAAATGGAAGAGTTAGGAAAGTATTCCTTACTGAAAGCACCAGTGACTTTAGAGAGAGCTTGTGTCTGTTAATACCATAAAGTAGTTGAAGTTTTCTAAAGAGAAAATACTCTCGTAAGAGCAAGCACAAAGCTTCAGAGTTATTTTTTAAATTGCTGGACAACAAGGCTCCCCATAGACCAAAACAAGTGAAGCTAGTAGTATGAAGAATGCCTATATTCTTCAAAGCAAAGATGTTATTAATGCCTAGCAGCTACTGATGGAAGCTGCTATTTAACACAAGGAGCCCAGAATGGCACTTTGTGACAACTTAGAACAGAGGGGATGTGGGAGGGAAGCTCAAGAGGGAGGGAGCTATAATATATATATATATTATATATAATGTATATATATTATATACACACATACATATATATGTATATACACATTGTATATGGCTATACATATATATATGGCATATTCATATTTTTTGTATGGGAGAAACAAACCAATACAACGTTGTAAAGTGATTATCTTTCAATTAAAAAAAAGGGGCCTACTCAATGTCACTTACTGCAGAAGGTACTTTCACATATTATCTAATGCAATCCACATGCTAACCTCAAGAGGTAAATCTATTTTGCAGATGAGGAAATGGAAGCTCAGAAAAGAACAGCAACCCGTCTGGTAAGTAGCAAAACCAAGTGGTTCTGATTCCAATGCCCATGCTCCTTCTCCTTTATTACTTTGCCTTTTATTACAACAGGCATCCTAGGAAATTTCCAGAGGTTCCTATGCCACTGACTTCAATAAATGTATGGTGATTATTGACTGATTCTTTTGCTTCTTCATCTATCATCTATCTATTAGAAATAATAGCACCTTTATTTCTAATTGGGTAAATTCTTCTCTGGCATGAGATAGAATGGGTCAAGTGCCCAGTGCTCCTTTTGGTAAGGAGGTAGGAGAGCTGGTGGCTCAGAATGAACTAATATAAAGCTTTCTTCTTGGAACTGAAATTAGGAGCAGACTGAGCCAAAGTCTAAAAACAGTGGGAGTTGGACCACCATCAAGCAGGCTTTTAAGTGGTTCCTGCTGCCTTGGTTCTTGCACTTCTAAGCATGCCCTTTGAGCAGCCTCATGATCCTGTTAGGCAGCCCACTTTGCTTCCAAGAATTTCCCTTTTGGCTTGTTAGGTAGAACCAGTTTCTGCTCTTTTCAACCCCAAAGGTCCACTGCAACGGTAAGCCCAATCCTTGAAGAAGATTGAAGAGCTGTGTGAAGGAGCTGTCCTGATTCCTGAAGCTCTGGCTGCAGTGTGTTCTGTTCTGGGGTGCTGAGGAAGGAGTGAAGAGGAAATGTGTTCATTAATACAATGGAGTGCAGGAGTAAGGGTGTTTAATAAAGTTCCACAGAAGTGGTTCCGGACAGCGTCTAGCCTTTCTCCAACATGGTTAATAAAGAGAGGTTTTCATAGCGAAAGTAGGATTTGAGCAGAGTTTGGAATGAAGTGGTAGGAGTGAACCCATGGATAATTGGTTAGGAAGTTGCTTTTAAAGTATAGAGTTGTATGAAATTTCTGTGTCAGAGAGATGTATTTTACTAGGTACAAGGGCAAAAAGTCACTTAAATTCACCCATGTCTCATGATTAGTAACCCACCCTGGATTCAACTGAGATGCTTTATAACAAAATATTTAAATATTTACATTTATCATAAGCCATTGGGTTTTTGAAAACTATTTCTCCTTAAAAAAGGTCTGGTTCTTCAAATAACTTTATACTCTTTTGTTGTGAGTTATATCCACCTCAGCCTATAAGACAGGTATTCTTCTGAGTTAATGTTCCATCTTACTGGGAAGATCATTTCTACAGTTCCTAGTTTTTGAAACAAAAAAGTACTGCAAATTAGGTTAAAAAAAAAAATGAAACAGAAAATCTCTAATGATTTAGCTATGCCTAAGGGCTAAAAAAAATCCTTCCACCTGCTGCTGGTGGGTTGATATCCGTGGGCCATTTGGAGATCAGGAACAAACAGTAGTAACTTCTATAAAAAATGATACTTCAAAGTTCCTAAACAGGGGGCAATTAATAGACAAATTAATTATCTGTTATTAACTATGATTTCATAATTGCACATAATTTGTGTATGACAACATTGTAAGAATGTGATACATTTGGTATCTTACATGCATTGTAAATGAGAATTTATTTCTACTAGGAGTTTAATTTTGATCAATATTTTGAATCAGTTGTTAAGTTTAGTTGCTCAGTTGTGTCCAGTTCTTTGCAACCCCAAGGACGCAGCACTCCAGGCCTTCCTGTCCATCACCAACTCACAGAGTCTGCTCAAACCTATGTCCATTGAGTTGGTAATGCCATCAAAACATCTCATCCTCTGTCATCTCCTTCTCCCCCTGCCTTCAGTCTTTCCCAGAATCAGGGTCTTTTCAAATGAGTCAGTTCTTCACATCAGGTGGTCAAGGTATTGGAGTTTCAGCTTCAGCATCAGTCCTTTCAATGAATAGTCAGGTCTGATTTCCTTTAGGATGGACTAGTTGGATCTCCTTGCAGTCGAAGGGACTCTCAAGAGTTCTCTCCAGCATCACAGTTCAAAAGCATCAACTTTTCAGTGCTCAGCTTTCTTCATACTTAAAATATCACATCCATACATGACTACTGGAAAAACCATATGTTGGACTAGATGGACCTTTGTTCGCAAAATCAAGTCTCTGCTTTTAATATGCTGTCTCAGTTCAGTTCAGTTCAGTCGCTCAATCGTGTCCAGCTCTTTGCGACCCCATGAATTGCAGCACGCCAGGCCTCCCTGTCCATCACCAACTCCGGAGTTCACTCAGACTCATGACCATCGAGTCAGTGATGCCATCCAGCCATCTCATCCTCTGTTGTCCCCTTCTCCTCCTGCCCCCAATCCCTCCCAGCATCAGGGTCTTTTTAATGAGTCAACTCTTCGCATGAGGTGGCCAAAGTATTGGAGTTTCAGCTTTAGCATCAGTCCTTCCAAAGAACACCCAGGACTGATCTCTTTCAGAATGGACTGGTTGGATCTCCTTGTAGTCCAAGGGATTCTCAAGAGTCTTCTCCAACATCACAGTTCAAAAGCATCAATTCTTCGGTGCTCAGCTTTCTTCACAGTCCAACTTTCATATCCATACATGACCACTGGAAAAACCATAGCCTTGACTAAACAGACCTTTGTTGGCAAAGTAATGTCTCTGCTTTTGAATATGCTATCTAGGTTGGTCATAAATTTCCTTCCAAGGAGTAAGCATCTTTTAATTTCATATGCTGTCTAGGTTGGTCAACTTTTTCTTCCAAGGAGCAAGCATCTTTTAATTTCATGGCTGCAGTCACCATCTGCAGTGATTTTGGAGCCCCACCTCCACCCCGCAAAAAAAAAAAAAAAAGTCTGTCACTGTTTCCACTGTTTCCCCATCTATTTGCCATGAAGTGATGGGACCAGATGCCATGATCTTAGTTTTTTCAATGCTAAGTTTTAAGCAAATTTTTCACTCTTCTCTTTCACCTTAATCAAAGGTTCTTTAGTTCTTCTTCACTTTCTGCCATAAGTGTGGTGTCATCTGCATATCTGAGGTTATTGATATTTCCCCTGGCAATCTTAATTCCAGCTCATGCTTCATCCAGTCCAGCATTTCTCCATGATGTATTCTGCATATAAGTTAAATAAGCACAGTGACAACATACAGCCTTGACATACTCTTTTCCCAATTTGGAGCCAGTCTGTTCCATATCCAGTTCTAACTGTTGCTTCCTGACCTGCATACAGGTTTCTCAAGAGGCAGGTCAGGTGTTCTGTTATTCCCATCTCTTTCAGAACTTTCCACAGTTTATTGTGATCCACACAGTCAAAGGCTTTGGTGTAGTCAATAAAGCAGAAATAGATGTTTTTCTGGAACTCTCTTGCTTTTTCAATGGTTGAGTGGATGTTGGCAATTTGATCTTTGGTTTCTCTGCCTTTTCTAAATCCAGCTTGAACATCTGGAAGTCCACAGTTCTGTACTGTTGAAGCCTGGCTTGGAGAATTTTGAGCATTACTTTGCTAGCATGTGAGAGAAGTGCAATTTTGTGGTAGCTTGCACATTCTTTGGCATTGCATTTTTCAGGGATTGGAATGAAAACTGACCATTTTCAGTCCTGTGGCCACTGCTAAGTTTTCTGAATTTGCTGGCATATAGAGTGCAGCACTTCAACAGCATCATATTTTAGAATTTAAAATAGCTCAACTGGAATTCCATCACCTCCTCTAGCTTTGTCTGTAGTGATGCTTCCTAAGGACCACTTGACTTTGCATTCCAGGATGTCTGGTATAGATGAGTGATCACACCATCGTGGTTATCTGGGTCATGTAGATGTTTTTTGTATAGTTCTTCTGTGTATTCTTGTTGCCTCTTCTTAATATCTTCTGCTTCTGTTTAGTCCATATGATTTCTGTCCTTTATTGTTCCCATCTTTGCATGAAATATTCCCTTGGTATCTCTAATTTTCTTGACTAGATCTTTAGTCTTTCCCATTGTATTGTTTTTCTTCTATTTCTTTGCACTTGTTGCTGAGGAAAGCTTTCTTATCTCTCCTTGCTCTTCTTTGGAACTCTACATCAGTTTTACATAAAAAATACTCTTCCAGTCACTCCTGAGGGGATACCAAGGTCCCAGGTCAGTAAGAAATGAATCCTGCTTTCCAGAATCATACAGTCTACTGTATACAGTCTATGGGGGGTAGAGAGGTATATGGTAAATGATTGAAAGTATATAAAATAGGGAGAAGGTAGTTACTTCTGTGGTTGGAGACCAAAGAAAGCATTATGGGAAACTTCGCATCTGAGCTGTTCCCTCCACCTCCTTACACATTTCTTGTGCCTCCTATGAGGAAATAAAGAAAAAGAAAAAAAAAAAAAAACTGCTATGAAGTGAAGTGATCCTTAAAGAAATACCTGAGCAAGAAGAATGGGTGAGCCCAGGAGGACAGAAAGATAACATATGGAATTTTTGCATGTTTGGAACCATCTCCCGCCAAGGAAAGGGGTGCAAGGCTGCACTCTGGGCACGTTCTCTTTGTACTTGCAGAAAGAGGTACAGTGACTGCCCACAAGGTTGACAGTGTAGGAGAAACTGACACCCAATATGGCTGCCAAAACACTTGAGGCTCCTGCTGAGAAATGGGATGACACTGTTTCCTAGCAGGAAAGTAGGCACTATGCTTTTTCCTTTCTGCTCACTTTTCAGGTTGAAATGGCTTGTTTGTGATCTCTTTTCCTTTCAAGTGTATTACTAAAAGGTAGACATGTACCTAATGTCATTTTACAAAAGTATTTCAGAGAGTAGGATATGAATGTTCTTCATGTATGTTAAAGTGTGTTAGTTGCTCAGTTGGTGTCTGACTCTATGCAACTCCATGGACTGTAGCCTTTCAGGCTCAAGAATACTAGAGTGGGTTGCCATTCCCTTCCCCAGGGTATCTTCCTGACCAGGGGATTGAATCCAGGTCTCCTGCATTGCAAGCAGATTCTTTATCATCTGAGCTACCAGGGAAGCCCCTATGTTAGGGATATTCTATTTAGAAAAGCCTGAAAAGTACACACACAAAATAGAAGCAAAACAAAACATGAAATTGGCACTTTTGCCTGGTTCTGGGCCATAGTGCTGTAGGCATTGATGGCAAGAGCAGGAGTTTCACATGGCAATTGTAAGGCATCCCTTACAGTGCTAGGAACTGCCACCATTGCTGAGGACCTAATACTAACTGACTTGGAAGATGCATCTCCAGCCCCTAATATGGCACCATCAAGTAAAGAGATCAGCTACCACTATTTATTGGAATATGAGGTATTGAGCCCTTTCAGTCAATCTGAGGAGAGCAACATGTCTTCCTTGGAGGAAAGTCAGACATTTGCACACACCAACCTCAAAGGAAACTCTGGCTTTATATCATCACAGCTAATTGCATTCTGTGGAGCCAGGACTTCTGTCAGTGGCCTGGCTCTTGTCTTTATCTTTGGAGGATCCATGACCATTTGGTCTCAGACAGGGGTGTGAGGGTTTACTGAACTAAGTTTTGTGCCAGTCTGAGATTCCCCAGTGGAGAAGAATCAAGAATCTTTTGATAAAAGTGAAAGAAGAAAGTGGAAAAAGTTGGCTTAAAACTCAACATTCAAAAAACTAAGATCCTGGCATCCAACTCCACCACTTCATGGCAAATAGATGGGGACATAATGGAAACAGTGACAGATTTTATTTTGGGGGGCTCCAAAATCACTGCAGATGGTGACTGCAGCCATGAAATTAAAAGATGCTTGCTCCTTCGAAGAAAAGCTATGACCAGCCTAGACAGCATAGTAGAAAGTAGAGATGTTCTTTGCCAACAAAGGCTCATCTAGTCAAAGGTATGGTTTTCTAGTAGTTGTGTAGGAATGTGAGAGTTGGACTGTGAAGAAAGCTGAGCGCCGAAGAACTGATGCTTTTGAACTGTGATGTTGGAGAAGACTCTTGAGAGTCGCTTGGACTGCAAGGAGATCCAACCAGTCCATCCTAAAAGGAAATCAGTCCTGAATATTCATTGGAAGGACTGACGCTGAGGCTGAAGCTCCAATACTTTGGCCACCTGTTGTGAAGAGGTGACTCCTTGGAAAAGACCCTGATGTTGGGAAAGATTGAGGGCAGGAGGATGACGTCCAAAGGGATGACAGAGGATGAGATGATTGGGTGGTATTACAAACTCAATGGACTTGAGTTTGAGCAAGCTCCAGGAGTTGGTGATGGACAGGGAAACTTGATGCGCTGCAGTCTGTGGGGTTGCAAAGAGTCAGACATGACTGAGAAACTGAACTGAACTGAGATTCTTATTTCTGGAGTGTTCTGTTTAGGAGCACTCTATGGTGCTAGCTCATCTATTTAAAAAAATGCATGGGTCCAGAAGCCAAGAGATATAGTTAATAAGAAGAGCAATGCAAAGTCCATCAGGAGAATGAATAGAAAATGGAAACATGGGTCAGGCAAGGCTGACTGATCCCTGAAAATGATGCCAGATTCTGGTGGTGGGTCAGGGGGAGTTTGTATAGAAAATTGGAGACATACTAATTTGTTTTTCATTGCTTATTTGAAATTCAAACCTAATGGTCATCTCACATTTCATCTGGCAACCTTGTCTGTAAGATAAGGGCTATAATGGAAGAGACAGTGACTTTGTAGAAACCAAGCTGACACCAAGCAACTCAGACAAGAGCAAGTCACATTGTAGCCATCATCAAATACAGTGAATGGCTGAGGTAGATCTGACTCCAAGAAATTTGTCCCCTGTAGACTACATTCAGAATCCTCACCATAGCCTCTTGGTTGGTACTTTCGGTTCATCTTTCACTTCTTCCCGCCTCCCCACCTCTCCATTCTCCACAATGCTTGGGTCTTCCTTGCAGATGGAGTCTGCTATGTTTCCCTGACAGACTGTGTAGGATTGAAGGAGCTCTTCGGGCATCCTTTCCTAATTCTTTCCAGAACAGATATTATTTCATGTTTTCCTAAACTCAGCATTAGCTGGAGCCTGTCCTCTAAAGAAGGGATCAAAGAATAAGTCATATTTGGAGCACACTGGGGAGGAAGAAAAGGAGACCAGAAGGGCTGCAGTGATCTCATCCAAACCCAGAGAGGGAAGATGGGAGAGAGAAAAGAGGGGACCTGATCTTCTTCCTCACTGGGGCTGCCTCAGTCAGATTCTGTGAGTATCTGCTTGGGCAGGAATGGTGTTCGGAGGACGGATAAAGCTTTGGCATGATATCAAGTGTTCTGTGTCACTCAAATGGTGTGACAGTAACTGTGCAGTCAATCAGTCCTGAGAAATTTTACCCTCACTTCCAAAAAGAAGAAGATAAAGAGGAAAAGTGGCAAGACTCAGACTAAGCGTTGAAAGATGCACAGGACTAGAATTTGTTCATTTAAGAAATATTAATAGAAGAAATTCTGCAGGGTCACTTTTATTATTTAGGCAGTATAAGCCCATGCTTCAGTACCTACAAACATTCAAGGCTAAGAAAATATCTGAGACCACTAAAAATATATTTCTTGACTTTAAGATATAGAGGAAAACTAAAAGCAATAATATTCAATGTTTTATCAAATATCTAAAAATACAATGCTATGTCAGTTTTGCAACTCAATTTGTGTCATAACACGGAATGTTTAAATCAAAAATAGCCACCTCAATAATCTCATCTTTAAAATTTCCCAAATGGTAAAAGTTAAAATCTTTTCCATTTTTTCCCAAGTAGGAATATATTTAATATAGAATGTAAGTGTATTAATATAGAAGGTGATTGTCTTTTTTTTTCTAAGTTATAGTCCTTGGTATATATTCTATTGATGCCCCAAGTTTTTGTTATGTCTCCTTTTTAATTTTCTAAAATAGTGAATTAAGTCATATTCTCGCTTTTTCATATTCATTATTACTTTGTCACTAAGTTGTGTCCAACTCTTTTAAGACTACATGTACTGCAGCTCAACAGGCTCCTCTGTCCATGAGATTTCCCAGGTGAGAATACTGGAGTGGGTTGCCATTCCCTTCTCCAGGGGATTTTCCCAACCTAGGAATTGAACCTGGGTCTCCAGCATTGCAGGCAAATTCTTTACCATCTGAGCCACTAGGGAAGCCATATTCACTAATAATTTCTATTTAAGTTCTCAATTTTAAAACATATAAGCATTTAGAGTTATCACAAATACTTTAACTTTAAAGGGTTTTTAAAAAATTCTTTGGTACAATCTTCTCATTTCACAGATAAGAAAATTGAACCCCAGATGACTGACCTGACCTAGGTCATACACTGCATAAATGGCAGATATGGGACTCCAAATTGGATTTTCTCATTCTACTTCCAGAGTTCATTTCACCCCAGTACACACTTTCAAATATTTCCCAGACACTTTTTGGGTTTCTCCAGTGGCTCAGAGTGTAAAGAATCTGCCTACAATGCAGGAGACTGGGTCTGATCCCTGGATTGGGAAGATCCCCTGCAGAAGGAAATGGCAGTCCATTCCAGTTTTCTTGCCTGGAGAATTCCATGGACAGAGAGGAGCCTGAAAGGCTAGTTACAGTCCAGACACTTTCCATCTTTTGCGAAATAAAAATGCTGATATTTGCAAACTGGTTGGTTCATCCTACTAATAAGATATAGTAACAATATTATTCTTACCTTTAATTCTTCTGCCCAGGCTCAGAATTAGTCATCCCAACTTGGCTAAATGACAGTTATCCATAATAAGGTGAAGATGATCACATTGTTTATTTGCAAATCCTTCTCATTTTCATTTCAAGTTCAGAGTCATACCAGATGAATTTGGATATAAATGTATTCATTACTTCAGTTTGCAATTATTTGAAATTATAAAAGCAGGTATTGAAACAAAAGTCCTTTTGGGGGTGACTTTGAACAGTATGTTAATTTTAATTACAACATTCATGATCATAATATGAATGTATCCTTTCCTTCTGAATTTTCTTATACAGAAATCTATTTCACCAAGAATTTCTATAAAACATTTAATCAGAGTAATTAAAAACTCTAAAAGAAGGTCAAGAATAGCACAATAATAACTTCCTTCTCTTTATAAGAATATTTTAATGTAGATAAAATGAGAATATATTAGAGCCAGAATTATTCAGGAGAATTTTTTTTAGTCTGAGTTTCAGGTAGGCCTGTTTCTACTTTACAGTCTTTAAAATTTTTAAATAGTAAATAAAAATCTCTTATTGAAAATACATCCTACATCTCTTTTTTCTTGTCTGACATTAGAATTGTTTCTTTTCAGGTTTAAATTTAGACTACTTTGATTTCTTTTTGTGCTTTGTTAACTTTTTTAGTGACTGTAAAAATATATGTATATTTTTTCTTTTTTTATATTAATTAATCAGAAAGAATACATTGTTATTAATAGAAAATATGTGTTTAGGACCTTAAAACATTTTTTAATTCTTTCCATTTTTTAAATTTTAAAATATATATATATTTTTTCTTTTTTTATATTAATTAATCAGAAAGAGTACATTCTTATTCACAGAAAATATGTATTTAGGACTTGAAAACATTTTTAAATTCTTTTCATTTTTTAATTTTTAAGTTATGATTTAGGCTTATTGTTTTTAATATACAGGGATAAATATGAAAACTTAATTTCAGAGAAATCTCTATTTCCGATCCCAGTGACATTTCATATTCAAAAGTACCTTCAGTATAATATTTGACAGATGGTTGTGACTAAGGGAAAGCCAGCTTTGGAACTCTTCCACTAACGAATCATAAAAGAAATGTCATCCCCTTATTCTTCATTTTGACTCCATTGCCTAAAATTTGCCTCTCATTTGTAATAGATTGTTAAATTTTCTCAGTTAATCCTTCTCTAGCATGCATTAACCCAATCTGGGTTTTCAATATTTGGAAAGCCCAGGAAATTTTTTTTAGGGTTATGAGCAAGGCTTTAGGAGAACAAACACAGGCTTGCAAGAAGATATCTGTTTCTTAATAAAGTCAGCAGATCCCTACAATGCAAAGATATCTGGAGAATTAGGAAGCACCTTGGGAATTAGTGAAATGATTGGTGTCTGGCCAGTAAGTTAGGGAGGAATGACAATCTGTTTTCTTGACCTAACATCTATCAGTTAGTGATGGATCTTCAGTCTAACAGAGAGATCGAGTTCATATACTTCTGCCTCTTTAGAAGATAAGTAAATAATGATTTTTAACGTCCCCTAGACTAGATCTCAGGGTAATTTTCCATCTTCCCTTCCATCTTATCTATTTTATTCCTCTTTGTTCTATGCTGCTTTGTCTGTAAATTTATAGTGTTACCTTTTGGAGCAAATACATTTTCTCTCTGCTCTATTCCCTTTCTAAAGCCTGAATTCTCCCAAATTTCATAAATGGAGAGAGAGAGTGTCTTGGCATGTGTGAGTGTTTCCAAGTGAAAATGAAGTAAAACTGTTAGTTGTTCAGTCATGTCGGACTCTTTGTGACCCCACAGACTATAGTCCGCCAGGCTCCTCTGTCTATGGAATTCTCCAGGCAAGAACACTGGAGTGTGTAGCCATTCCCTTCTTCAGGGAATCTTCCCAACCCAGCGGTCAAACTTGGGTTTCCTGCATTGCGGGCCAGTTCTTGACCCTCTGAGCTACTAGTGTTTCCAAGTAGAGTTTCCAAACTCTGCTTTACAGAGGTCTGGAGGTCTCTCAGTCTCCCTAGGGACTACAGGTTGTGTGATGATGGTAAGCAGATAGGACTCGTGTGTGTGTGTGTGTGTGTGTGTGTGTGTGTTGGGGGAAATTGTCAAACAATGCCTCATTCGAGGAATTATCAGTATTATCAAGTAGAATTTTTCATATTAATTTGTTTAAACAATGAATTCATTTTTAAAATTAAAAAATAATAAAAATGTTTGGAAGCCAACTGTCTAAGGGGATAAAACCATTCATCAAAGCACTTGAGAACAAGGTAACATTTTAGCTCCAATCCTAATTAGATTTCAGACTCAGGGTAAGTCGCTTGATTTTCTTAACCAGCAGAGTACTCACTACAAAGTAAGGAAGCTAAAGAAATTATCTGTAGATTGTTTCTTGGTTCAGCTCTAGACAGTTATATGTGGAGTTCAGTGTTTTGTTCTTCTGACACATGCATATATTCAGTCACTGTTATTTAGAGGTGTAATTTATGAAGGTGTTTTCAAATCCAGGACCAAGTGTCCTCATTTGTAAAATTGTTGTCTAGATTTAAAGATTTCAGAAGTCTTTCTCAGATCCAAAATTCTAAGATATTATCATCGGTTTATATGTTACTACAAGTCTGTACTGTGCTATGCTTAGTCCCTCGGTTATGACCAACACTTTCCGGCCCTATGGACTGTAGCCCGCCAGGCTCCTCTGTCAGTGGGGATTCTCCAGTTAAGAATACGGGAGTGGGTTGCCAAGCCCTTCTCCAGGGAACTTTCCCAACCCAGGGAATGAACCCAGGTCTCCCGCACTGCAGGCAGATCCTTTACCATCTGAGCCATCAGAGAAATCCAAGAATCACAGAGTGGTCTACAGGTACGCAAATGACAGAAGTAAAGTATTTGCAGTCTTTGCCTTTCCTCTGTACAAGATTAGGAGAATTTTATCTTAACTCTCTCATTCTCTCTTCCTTCTTATTCTTCTAGAAATTTCTTGCATTTGTAACAAAAAAAAAAAGTAGTGAAAGGACTCTCAGGAGGCTGTTAGGTGAAGGGCAAAAGGGTTTTTTTGAGAAGTAGGTCATTGGAGCAAGGTGCATGGGAACAGCTATGGCATGTGAGAACAGTGGACCAGAAAGAAAAAAATAAGGATATTTAAAAAAAATATTTCTGGGATTTATATAGAAATATCTTGAGATATTTTGAAAGGATTTCATTGGAAATGTTAATATTTTTTATGCTGAAATACACCTTCAGGATTAAACAACAGAGTCTATAACTTCATATGTGTTCTAGAAGCAGTATTGTTTAGTAAAATAAAGATTAGAGAAGAGTCTAAACTGTAACATAATTAAAAATCATTTGGAGATTTCCAAAACTCACAATAGTCTTCTCGCTGTTCTCTACCTACCTGCAGACAAGGTCATGTGAATCAGATTTAACTTTTGAATCCGTAAGAAACTGAACCATTACTCCTCAGTCCCTGCTTCTCTATCTCTCGTCTCTCTAGCTCCCTCCCTCTCTCTCTCCTTCTCCATAATCTATCTCTGTTACTTTCTGCATATCTAATTCAATCTTCTATCTCTGCCAAACAGCTTTCACTGGGTCCATTTGGATATAATTTCCTCATAGCTCCTGTGTTTATATACCCTTAGGTCCAGACATCAGCAACAATTAACCAATTTCTTTTGGTTCCAGTTCCACATTTGTAGGAGAGAAAATCTGGCCAGCTTTGCTAAGTCCAGGTGTCCATACCTGGTGTCAATCTTGGCTAGGCACTAACTGTATGTAAGAGTTTCCTTGGCTGCAAAGCTCCAAAAAAACCCACAGAGGACTGTTAGTATCCTTCAATCCTATAAGTCTGCCATTTCTAAAATGTAAGAATCCTGTATTCTTGTCACACACAAGCTGAAAAAGCTCTGTGCTTCCACCATCCTCCAATTTGCCATGTCATTAAGAATGGCACACAGCCCATTATCCCACAAGCAAACAAACGCATGCTCTGTAATAGGAAGAATCTGGACACTGAACCACAGATTCTCCCATTGCTGTAGCCTAGATCCACTGACACAGATTCTGTTCAGCCAGTTCAGTGACTCAGTTGTGTCTGCAACCCCATGGACTGCAGCACGCCAGTTTTCCCTGTTCACCACCAACTCCTGCCTGGAGGTTGCTCAAGCTCATGTCCATTGAGTCAGTGATGCTATCCAACCAACTCATCCTCTGTCGTCCCCTTTTCCTCCTGCCTTCAATCTTTCCCAGTATCAGGGTCTTTCCTAATGAGTCAGTTCTTCACATCAGGTGACACAGAGTATAAGACTTATAATGTAGGCTTCTGTTTATATAAGCAGAAATTTTGCAGTGGCCACAAAATTCATCATTGCTCATCTTTCCCTTCCCATGTCCTAAGTGTTTTCTACCTGTCTCCAGGTATTTTGTCAGTAACGATATCAAAAAAGCATAGACTGTTTCTGAGCAATCTATGAATGCCAACTAATAATCCCTCCCAAAGAAAGGTGACTAACAGGTCTCATTGTCACTGAGGTAATGAAGGCACCTTGTCTAAAAACAATGAGGTGTCACCTTACTTGCACAGCCAGCTTTCAACATGCCTTGCCCTACTTCATCAGTGACTGATGGGGACTGATTGTGTCCACCCAGAACTCTTATGTGAAGCTCTAGCCCCCAGTATGACTGTTTTCAGAGATAGGACCTTTAGAGAGGTAACTAAGGTTACATAAAACCACGAGAGTGGGACCCTAATCTGATAAGACTGAGGCCTATCTGATAAGACAAAGAAGACACAGAGAGATGTCTTTCTTTCTACTTGTGCAGAGAGAATAGATCATGTGAGACCCAGGGAGAAGTCAGCTGTACAGAAACCAAGGAGAGAGTTCCCACTAGAAGCTAACCTGACACACCTTAATCTGCAACCTGCAGCTTCCAGAATTGTGAGACAATACATTTCCTTTGTTTAAGCCACTCAATCTGTGGGATTCTGTGATGCCAGCCCAGACAAACAGCGTGAGACTGTTGACAAATGCTTGCAAACAAGAGTGGATATTCGGTAGTGACCCCTGCCACTCCCAGAATGGATGATCAGTTTTTCTCCCTCAGTCAGTTGCTCTGGTGGCATTAACATCGGATTTCCACTTAACTGATCTGATCAACTCTGCCCTGATCTGAACTGGTCACCAAGACAAGTGAAAGCCCTGGATCGACCCTGCCACCGTCTGCTGTTTTCCAGTTGTCTAGACATAGTCATAAATAGCTGGATGACTGCCCACTATAAATTTTTAATGAGAGATTTTGAAATTAGAAAAGGAGGGAAGCGATAGCAATTATGACCTTGAGTGACTCAATTAGCAGGGACCCACCTGAAAAGCCAAAGCTGGGCATCCATCTGCATGCTTAGTTATGCAAGTCCAGAGCATCAGTCCTATTCTTACTTCCCCTGTCACCCTGGACTCTTCCCAGAAAAATACCATGATACGCCCTCCTAATTCTTAGTTTATGGAAGGAGAGTTTTTAAATAATCCAGAAAGCATTGTATTTAAATCAAATGAAAATGATTTGGGAGCTTTCCTTTACTTGGACTAAGTAGTTCTAAAGCAAGCTGGATCAATGACCAGTCTTTGAAAATATGAGGCAGATAGAGGCCTTCTCCCCAGATAATATCTAACTATTAAAAAGAATTTGAGGAAATGCACAGGCTTCTTGAAGCTTATTCATATACCTGTGCCTGCTAGGATGTTGTGCTGATGTGCTTAGTCACTCAGTCATGTCTGCCTCTTTGTGACATTGTGGACCATAGCCCGCCAGGTTCCTCTCTCCATGGCAAGAATATTGGAATGGGTTGCCATTTTCCTCCTCCAGGGAATCTTCCTGACCCAGGGATTGAACCCATGTCTCCTGTTCTCCTGCATTGCAGGCAGATTCTTTATCCACTGAGCCATCGGGAAAGGCCTATGCTAGGTTAGCACCCCTACAAGATAACCTGTATCCCAGTTCTCTTATCTACTGTGGTTTTGGGTTTTCTGAGCTCTGTTTCTATATACATTTGGATATTCAAACAGTAATATACCTGGACTATATTCTGTTAAAATGTGCGTATTGAATTAGTCTATACAACTCTGCAGTCAAAGAAAGATAAAATGTATTTCAGCCTATATGCAGAACTATGTGTATAATATTGTTTATGTATGTGTCATTTTCTTTTTCTTACAAAGTGGTAGTAGAAGACTTTTTTTTAAAGTATCTGATGTATCTTTTACATAATGATCCTGTTGATTAACTGCTTTTTCCACTAGTTTTTTCCCACTGAGTTTCCTCTTTGAGGCAATAAAAATTATACAACTTAACATTTTACCTTTTTTCTTGGCTCCCAGAAATCTTAAAACTAAATTATATTGCCTTAAGTTCCTAGAAACTGTCCTTTAATTTTAAAAGTTTATTTAATTATTTTTAACCTACAAAACATCTTTTTTTTTTTGAATAGGCAAGACATAAATGATAAAACAGAAAAACTGAAGCCAGCAGACAATCTAGCCAGCAACAAGACAAATGACAGATTTTAGAAGAAAAGATAACAAAACACTATTAATTCTAACACTGAATCAGTAAAGTGGATGATATTCTTCTCTTAGTCAAGGATGATCTGAGATGTTTCACTATCAGTGGGGATATTCTTATATTCTTCCAGCTAACATGTACTTGGAATGCAACCCAATGCCAAGAGTCTACTAGATGGATATTGATTTACAAATCAAGCAAGACAAAGTTCTGCCTTTAAGAGATGGTCCATTCTTAACTTAAGAGGCAGTCAAATAAGTAGACAAATAAAGCAGTACAAAAATGCTATGTCAGGGTACACACAGGAGCAACTTTTGTATGTGATGTTTTTAGTAGCTGAGCAGATATCCAACCCTCTATTCAACTCTCAGCAGCACAATCAGTGCTTCATTTTGTCACAAAGTCAGTCTTCCTAAAAACATGGCTTTCCCACTTAGCTTCTTTGATCAAGAGGGAAAGTTTCAATTTAACATTTGATAAGAAGAAACATAAATGACTGATAAAAGCATTTAAAAAGTTAACATCATTTAAAATAAAAGACTTTCAAATAACAACTAGATGCTTTTCTCTGGCTACCAATTTTACAAAACGAACATGATTAAGAACTGATAAAAATGTGGGCAGTGGGTGGGGAGGAGCGCTATCATCTACTGTCAATAGGAGGCAGATCGACAGTAGATTTCCAAAGCCTTGACCATGTAAATAACTTTTGAGGCAACATCATTCTACAGATTCACTCTAAAGAAACAATTGGTTACATATGAGCTATATGTCAATAGCATTATTTATAATGATAAAAAATCTAACCAACTATATATGTAAAATATAGTAGCTACTGGAAAGTGTAATGAAGAAGCATGTTCTTCATCATGCAAAAGCTTTCGTGAAATTATTGAGTGAAAATAAAGCAGATTATAAAACAGAATATCTGGTACAAATTGTGTATATATATTAGGTAGATAGAAATAATGGAGAAGGCAATGGCAACACACTCCAATACTCTTGCCTGGAAAATCCCATGAATGGAGGAGCCTGGTAGGCTCCAGTCCATGAGGCTGCTGGGGGTCAGACACGACTGAGAGACTTCACTTTTACTTTTCGCTTTCATGCATTGGAGAAGGAAGTGGCAACCCAATCCCGTGTTCTTGCCTGGAGAATCCCAGGGATGGGGAAGCCTGGTGGGCTGCCGTCTATGGGGTCCCGTAGAGTTGGACACGACTGAAGTGACTTAGCAGCAGCAGCAGATAGAAATAAATGTATATGGATACAAAAGTCTGGAAAATATATATTGAAACATTGTCTCTGAAACAGTGTTCCTCAGATGTTTTCTGTGACCCATTAGTTTAACAATCCATTATACATTTTGTTAAAGTGCAGGTTACAGGGTTTAAACTCCATCCTCGGAATCAGACTTTAGGACTGGGGACGAGGATTATATTTTAACAGTCCCCTCAGGAGATTACTATACTGTAAAAGAAGTGTAATCTACAATTTAGAAGGAATAGTATTCATGCCAATTTCCATTAAAATTACTTTCTGATACAGAAAACAACTCAAAGGACTTTGCAAAGACCAAAGTGGAACAAATGGAGAAATAATATAAAGAGTGCATTGAATTCTAACTCACAGAATAAAGCATGAATATCCATAAGTCCATATCTATAAAGTTAAAGAACAGAGTGAATTTTTCCTTACAAAAGAATTACAAATGATAAAGCAGAGAGAAAGAGAAAACTAGATAATTGTGATTAGGCAAATATCACCGTAATTATTGCAGATAAGATCAACTAACGTGTGCTTAAGATCAGCTATTGTTAAAACTGATGGATAAAAGTTGTGGAGGGACGATATATGTATGTATTGTATCCAAGTATGTTCCCTATGAAATTTATGAATTACGAAAGGAAAGATTATAACTCTGTAAAGAAACCAGCAGATCCTACCTTACCTTTCCTACCTTAACACTACCAAGAATAAGAAAATTCAGCATCATGAACCCCTTGATATGAAACACTGAGAAGAACATAACATCGCTTTTGCCAAGAAAACTAAAACCTCATCATAACGCAAGAACACATCAGATCCAAATTTAGGATCTAAAATTTAGGAACAGAGTGAATGATCAGTATTCTTCTAAAGCATCAAGATCATGAAAGACGGGAAAGACTGGGGAATATTAGAGAATGGAGAAGACCAAGGAAAGATAAGTAAATTTGAGACCCTGGATACAGCCTTAGAAAATAAACAGTACATTAGTGGAAAAACTAGGGAAATCCATATAGGTTGCAGTTTAGTTAGTAGTACTGACCAAGGCTAATTTCCTGGTATTGATCATTGTAGGATGGTAACTTAAGATACTAACAATAGCGGAAGCTGGGTGAGGCATATGAGCAAATGTCATACTATTGTCTGCAGCTTTTCTGTAATTCAAAAATGCATTCAAATAAAAAGCTAACAAAAATGGCTAAGCATTCCTTTGATTCAGCACCTTTCAATTCTCACTAACATATTTATAAATTACAAGAGCCAAAATGCAACCATCAAAAGCTCAAGGAGTGCCAGACTCTTAAAGGAATTCCCTCTAAATCAAGCTGATGATGCTAAATTGAGAAAGTCAATTGGTAGCCAACAAATAGAAGAAGGAAATGGCAACCCACTCCAGTATTCTTGCCTAGAGAATCCCATGGACAGAGGAGCCTGGTGGGCTGCTGTCCATAGGGTCGCACAGAGTTGAACATGACTGAAGCGACTTAGCAGCAGCAGCAGCAGCAGCCAACAATGTTTAAATACTAAACAGACAGTGAATGAACCAGTAGAACTGAAAGAAAGAAGGAAGACCCACCATCTACATCTGGCTCAGAAATTCAAAGTCTGTTTGAATGAGAATGCTANTTGAACATGACTGAAGCGACTTAGCAGCAGCAGCAGCAGCAGCCAACAATGTTTAAATACTAAACAGACAGTGAATGAACCAGTAGAACTGAAAGAAAGAAGGAAGACCCACCATCTACATCTGGCTCAGAAATTCAAAGTCTGTTTGAATGAGAATGCTAGATAGCCATATCTCCTTGAAGGTGTATCTCTCTGAGGCAGCAGGAGCCTTTGAGCTTCGATGGACACCTCTTGGGTCCTCCACTATTTGTCTGAAGCACAAGCAGGCTTCAGCAACCATAGCTGCACTTATGATGGTGGGATGCCCAGCTCATCAGAATTTTAGGGCAAAGTCCTCAAGTTGGAAATGAAGCATCTTCCCAATGAAGGGAGCCAAGCCTCCATAGATAACTTTAGCAGCCAATATCACTGAAGGGGTCTGAAGCAAGGAAGGAAAGACATGTCAAAGATACCAGCTTGTCTGTGTCCACACATGAGATATCTCAGAGGATTTCCAGAAGTGACTAATGATACTGAATGGTTAATGCTGGTGAAAGCCACAGGGGTATAGTTTACGTCTGTGTTCCTGGTGTATGGGAAAGACCCAATAAATGTTAACTATTGTTTTTTTATTGTTATCCCATTTGCACCCTCTGGCTAGGGATATCTGATCAAGCACTGCCTAAAGTTGGTCTAAGGTACTAAAGATGGCTTTGCAGGTGCTGTGTGAGCTGAAGGCAGCAGTTGTGCGGCAATCATAACCAGGTGTGCTCAGGCATATCTGACTGTTTGGGACCTGATGGACTGTAGCCTGCCAGGATTCTCTGTCCATGGATTTCCCAGGCAAGGACATTGTAGCAGGTTGCCATTCCTCCTCCAGGTGTCTTCTAGTCTCTGCATTTCCTGCACTGTAGGCGGAATCTTTATCACTTGAACCAAGGAGAAGTAAACAGAAACAGGGGTCCAAATCAGGGTGTTAGTTCCAGATTTTCATTAACTTGGACCGTAGCTGCTCTTCTCTGACCTACTTATTTCTTCTATAAAAACCACCAGGACTCTTTTCGGCCATCGAGTTCTTTAACTTTGCATTCTTTAAATTCTTTCATTTCTCTAACTCCTGAACATGACTGCACCTGGTGTTGACCCTCTGCTAAATATCAGTAGAAGATAGAATGAACTTCCTAGAGATGCAAGTGCTCAAAGCTCACTACAGAGCTGTGGAGTCAGAAACTCCAGGGGATTGTGATGCTGGATAAAGTTTGAGAACCACAGAGCTCTTGACTCTTTTTTCAGAGAAGAAAACCGATATCCTGAAAAGAGATATGGCCGACTCCAAGTCTAGAAAATGTGCTCTTTGGGGTGGCAAGACTTGAATCCAGATATACTTATTACCCTAAGTAGTAACAATAGTAATAGCTAACATTGAATAAACCATTTGTGTCAGACATAAGATTAAACACAAATACCACATTTAATCCTCACAAAAGCTTGATTAGGTAAATACTATTTGAATTTTTCTATTCAGTCTGAGAACTAAGGTGTATATAGAGAGATTAAGGAACTCTTCAGAAACCAGCTACAAAGCTGACAGTGTTGAAGCCAGACTGAGCTCACTTACTGGGAGTCCAGAGGCTCTGTGTTGATGTTTTTTATAACAGCGGCTCTGCCATGTCTTATGTCTTTTTTACTACAAAGGTAATTCTTACACTGACTACACACACTCTAAGAGAAAAACAAAACCAGAGGGCAAGACTAAGATTTCTTTGAATATTAATTTTTCTTAAAGTTAATATAAGGACATCTGTCTCCTTTAATATGATATTAATATTTCCTTGAATATTATTTTTAAGATGTTAAGGAATTTTTTTTTCTATAAAACAGGCATTATGGCTTAACAAGTAAAACTTATATAGCTTTTAAGATAAAATGTCATGGTCTGTGTGCAAGCTAGAAAAAAATTTCCAGACATGAGGCAGAATGAGAGGAGAATACAGTTTGTTAGAGTGGGAGACACTGGTAGAACAGCAGGCTGGCTCAAGGGAAAGCTGACCCCTCTTGCAGGGTAAAGCCAATTTTTATAGCTTCATGACAGAAAATTCCTACTGGAATGGTGGCATTAGGTGATTGGTTAATCGGATGGGTATTTTAGTTAATATAGGGTCAGAGAACTGGCCAGTTTAGATCCAGAGGCTCATGGCAACAGTTGCTATGGGGCTCATTCAGTTCATGAAAGTTCTGTCCTATGACCTTGGTACAGGGCTCCAAGCCTGTGACTCAGGTATAGGGCTCCACATAAGACACAAAACTCTAAATCACATCTAAAATGCAGGTAATTACACCAGCTGAACTAACAGCCAAATAGGGTTAAGTATCCAATCTTGTCTACACATGGATATTCTACATGGAAAAAATTTGAGAATGAAGCACCATATCACTAACACCAAGCTGTCATTTTTATAATCAAGCAAGGATACTAAGTGAAGCATAGAATGTATTTAGTAAGTTTCTGCCCTGTCATATTTACATTTTTGGCAGAGAACACCACAATGCTTGGCATACAGAACAGGGATTGAATAAATATCTGTTGCTGCTTTCATCAAAAGCTCTCAACTATTAGTTCACCTACTATTTCACACTCTATCTCTAGCTGCTCAAAGTATGATCTTCAGACTATCAGCTGCATGAGGGCAATTATGATACATACAGAATCTCAGACAGCAGTTTCCTTCTACGGAATCAAATTCTGCTTTTTATCAAATCTCAGATGGTTGATATGCACAGTAAAATTTGGAAGGATTACTCATCTATTCTACCTACTCCCAGAGTTAATACTCTAGTCTACAAACTTGTTTCTTAAAGTGTGGTCTCTGGACCAATTGCAGCAGCATCAACAGCAAATAAACTTAATGAATTAGAAGCTCTGGAGGTAGGGCCAGAAATCTTGCTTTAACAAATCCTTTAGATTTTTTTTTTAATTTATGTTGAATATAACCTGGAATGAGAGAAGATTCTAGGGAAGTGGCAGAGTAGTAAGCACCAAGAATCTTCCTCTTCACCTAGACAACAATTGCACTATTGGCAAAATCAACATAATTGGCAAAATCTATCTGATATAATTATTTTGGAACTCTGGAATCTATTGAAACCTCACAACATCCAGGAGAAGACTTGGAGGGTATATCTAGACTGATTTTGGTCAATTTCAGCTCTTAGCGCAATAGCAGCTACCTATCCCAACCCTCAGCCACATGGCAGGCAGCTGTGCACGGTTCCTGGAGCAGCTTGCACACAGCTTGAAGGAGCCAGCGTGAGCAAAAAGGTCTCTGCCTTCCAAATATCAGGAATCTGTGCTGTGATTGCTGGTTGCTGCTTCTGATCACAAAGGGGCAGAGGAAGAAGCAGGTGGCTGATTTTGTTGTATTTTTCCTCATTGCTGCCGACTCCACTCCCACAGGCTGAAATGACTTCTAAGGGATTTAAAAGGCCAGTGCTTTTTGCTCACTCTTCATTTTTCTCTTTTCCTTTTTTGGGAACCAGACATTAAAACACATGACATTCCAGGTGGCCCTAATAATAAGGAACCCACCTGCCATTGCAGGAGACGTAAGAGATGCAAGTTGGGAAGATCTCCTGGAGGAGGGCATGGCGCTCCACTCCAGTGTTCTTACCTGGAGAATCCCATGGACAGAGAAGCCTGTCAGGCTATAGTCCATAGGGTCTCCAAGAGAACATGACTGAAGCAACTGAGGATGCATGCACAGGGAAAATTAGAAAGTGATTGTCCTAGTCCAGGAAAATACTCAGAAAAATCTGGGAAAACCTGAAGTTTACCACTCAGGCTGATCCTCAGCATAGAGACAGCCTAGAACAATACCCCTCCCTAACACCCAAAGCAAAAACCAGCAAGCCATGAGGCAGGGAAAGCCTCTGACTTCCAGAGTTACCACATTATTAGATATGAATGTTCACTTTTGAACAAAAATCACAAAGCATACAAAGAAACAGGAGAGTATGGCCCATTCAAAGAAGAAAAATAAGCATCAGCAGCTGTCCCTGAAAAAAATGTAACATCCCATATACTAGAAAAATACTTTAAAATGGCTGTCATAATATTCAAAGAACTAAAGGAAAACATGAAGAAAGTCAAGAAAAAGATGTATGAATAAAATAGAAATAGCAATAAAGAGATATAAAACATAAAAAAAAAATCTGGTATTGAAAACTAGAATAACTTCAGTGAAAAATTCACTAGAGGGACTCCGAGGCAGATTTGAGCAGGCAGAATCAGCAAACTTGAAGATCAGATAATGAAAATTACTGAATCTGAGGGACAGGTAAAAAAAAAAAAAGGAAATGTGAAAAGAGCCTGAGGGATCCATGGAACATTGTCAAGTGGATCAGCAAACATATTCTGGGAGTCACAAAGAAGAAAATAAAAAGAAAGGGCCAGAGGGAATATTTGAAGAAATAATTCTGAAAACTTCCCAAATTTGATGAAAAACATGAATATAAATAACCAAGAAGCTCAACAAATTTGGTAGTAAGATAAACTCAAAGACATCCACATTAAGACATATTATAATCAAAATTTCAAAAAAGAGAGAATCTTGACAGCATCAAGAGAGAAGCAAATTGTCACATCCAAGTGTTCCTCAATAAGATTATTAGTAGATTTCAGATGAGAAACTTTGGAAACCAGAAGAGATTGTGTTGATAGAGTCAAAATGCTGAAAGGAAAAAAAATAAACTGTCAATCAAGAATCCTATATCTGACAAAACCCTTCTTCAAAAGCAAGGGTGAAATTGCTTTTGGATAAAACAAAAGCTAAAGAAGTTTGTGATCACTAGACCCGCTCTGCAAGAAGTCCACAAAGGCAAAATAAAGACATGCAATGCGTATCGAGATTAATGATCTCAATAAAGGTAAATGTATGGCAAATTTAAAACCTACCATTATTGTAACAATTGTTTGTAACATCATTACACCATAATTGTTACATTGTAACATTTGTAACATATGTTAACTGCAGTATATTTTCTACACTATTCAAGAGACCTAAATGGAAGTGGAAGTGTTAGTAGCTCAGTCATGTCTGACTCTTTGTGACCCCATAGACTATAGCCCACCAGGCTCTGTGTCCATGTGATTTCCCAGGCAAGAATACTGGTGTCGGTTGCCATTCCCATCTCCAGGAGATCTTGACCTAGGGATCGAACTCAGGTCTGTTGCACTGCAGGTAGATTCTTTACCATCTGAGCCACCACGAAAGCCCATTCAAGAGACTACTAGTACATTTAAAGAAAACAATACTAGTCTGAAAGCTAATATCATTATAACTTTGATTTGTAACTACAAATCTTGTTTTCTATGTAATAATTATAAGACCAATGCATTTAAAAAATTAGTTTACTTTTAGGGGCACATAATGTATAAAAGTATAATTTTATGACATCACTAATAGAAAGGAATGGGAATAGAGCCATCAGTTCAGTTCAGTTCAGTCGCTCAGTCANGTGATGGACAGGGAGGCCTGGCGTGCTGCGATTCATGGGGTCGCAAAGAGTCGGACACGACTGCGCGACTGAACTGAACTGACACTATTGATCAGGAACAGTTTATGATTGCTGAGGTCCAGTGTGAGAGGCAGACTCAGGGCTCCTTGTTCAATATTATGAAGAATTTTAGGTGGCAGCAGAAGAGCATTAAACCAAGTGTGAGCTCCATCCAAGCATGGTGCCCTGCGTGGCTTCCTGTCACAAGCCTATGATGCCAGCCTTGCTATTCACCTCCCTGAGCGGCAGAACCCCTGTCAGTGAAACGAAGAGGGTGACTGACATGATCTCTAAGGTGACATCTTATTTTGCTCTAAAATTCAGTCCTTCTAAGCCACCTTCCTCTGCAACAACTCCTGGATCCCTGCCTTGATTCCTTTCCCACCTTGCCAGTTACAGCAATGCCCAACCATGTGTGGGTCATTTCTTTTTTACTTATCTCCAATCTTTCTTCAATCCATTTAACTTAGATTTTTACTCCAAACATTATTCCTAAATTAAAGGCTCAACTTCAGACTTGATTTAGGCATCCATATTGCTGTCCAACCTTATAAGATCACTGTATTAATTGCCTAGGGCTGCCATAACAAAATCCCACAAATATGTTTTCTCACAACTCCAGAGGCTACAACATCCAAGATCAAGAGCAAAGTGTCAGCAGGGTTGGTTTCCACTAAAGCCACTCGCTCTGTTTGGTTTCCAGTTGGGTACCGTCTCACCATGTCCTCTCATGGTCTTTTCTCTGTGCTCACACATCCCTGGTGTCTCTCCCTGATTCTATAAGGACAGAAGTCATATTGGATTAAGGCTCCACCCTTTTTTAATTTAATGACCTGCCTCTTGAGAAACCTATATGCAGGTCAGGAAGCAACAGTTAGAACTGGACATGGAACAACAGATTGGTTCCAAATAGGAAAAGAAGTACATGAAGGCTGTATATTGTCATCCTGCTTATTTAAGTTCTATGCAGAATACATCTTGAGAAATGCTGGGCTGGAGGAAGCACAAGCTGAAATCAAGATTGCTGGGAGAAACATCAATAACTTCAGATATGCAGATGATACCACCCTTATGGCAGAAAGTGAAGAGGAACTAAAGAGCCTCTTGATGAAAGTGAAAGTGGAGAGTGAAAAAGTTGGCTTAAAGTTCAACATTCAGAAAACTAAGACCATGACATCCAGTCCCATCACTTCATGGGAAATAGATGGGAAAACAGTAGAAACAGTGGCTGACTATTTTTCTGGGCTCCAAAATCACTGTGGATGGTGATTGCAGCCATGAAATTAAAAGACACTTGCTCCTTGGAAGGAAAGTTATGACCAATGCAGAGAGCATATTAAAAAGCAGAGACATTACTTTGTCAACAAAGGTCCATCTAGTCAAGGCTATGGTTTATCCAGTAGTCATATATGGATGGTAGAGTTGCCTGTGAGGAAAGCTGAGTACAGAAGAATTGATGCTTTCGAACTTGGGTGTTGGAGAAGACTCTTGAGAGTCCCTGGACTGCAAGGAGATCCAACCAATCCATCCTAAAGGAGATCAGTCCTAGGTGTTCATTGGAGGGACTGATGTTGAAGCTAAAAGTCCAGTACTTTGGCCACCTGATGCAGACAGCTGGCTCATTTTAAAAGACCCTGTTACTGCGAAAGATTGAGGGCAGAAGGAGAAGTGGATGACAGAGGATGAGATGGTTGGATGGCACCACCGACAGAATGGACATGGATTTGGGTGGACTCCGGGAATTGGTGATGGACAGGGAGGCCTGGCATGCTGTGATTCATGGGGTTGCAAAGAGTCAGACATGACTGAGTGACTGAAATGAACTGAACCGGAATCTATAAATGCTCAAATAATGTGTCATTATTGTTATTATTATTATTAGCACTGAAAAAATTGTTACACTTCATTCTACCACATTGGCTTCTTGAATCTGGAGAAATAATTTATTAGCTTTTTAAATCAATTTTTTAAATGTATTAAGGCTCTTTGTGTACCAGGTACAGAGCTAAATGTCATGGAAAACATGGACATGAAGAAACTGTTGCCTGACATCCACTTATGATCTGGTAAGGAATTTAAAAAATACTAGGGTATAAACCAAACCAAAGCAAGACAACATTTGATAAATATTATGTGAGAGATATAAGCCAAGAGTCATGAGCCCTGTGAAAACAGCACTTCAGCTGCAGATTCGTTTATTTATGGAGGCGCCAATCAGTGTGGTGAAAGGGGAGAAAAAGGGGGAACAGGAAAGTCGTTTCAGGCAGAGTCACAGATCCATTGCACTGGAGGATACAGGAAATATTAAGGACAACTTGCATGCTATGAGCCTGGAAATCCAAGAGAAGATTAGCAGAAAAATGAATAAATGAATAGATAAATAAATAACAAAGCAGGAAAAGCTTGTTTGGGAAGAAAAATAATGCTTCCTCATCCAGATGGGCACTGGACCAAACATTTATGAACACCCTCTAAACTGAACTTTTTTCTTGGCTGAGTTTTCCACAATAAAACCGTGTAATGTGGGATTGTATTTGCTTCCTCAGCTTCAATATTTACTTATCATTTGTATGCAGTTTTTTTTTCTGTTCTGATAATATTGCCCTTGTGGGAACCGTCACCCACAAGCATATTTCCTCACTGTGTGAGCTAACCCTGTTCTGTAAATGAAAAAGCACATTCTCCCACATTTCTCCCTAGCCAAACTCAGAGTCATCAGCAACTTCACCAAACCCAAGGAAGCACACAAGGCATTTCAGAGTCAGTTGAATAATGTTTGCCATAGATCATTCTTATTACTGGGTAATAGACATATGTTATAACTGTGATCTGTTGGGGAGAAATTCAGTCAGTAGTTCTGGTATTTCTACCTCCAACTGTGTTGTGTGTACCATTGTTAAATTGTTAAATACAATTGTTAGTATTTTGAACTGTAATAGAATGTATGTTGTAGAAATATCAGCTAGCTCCTGTGTGAGACACTCAAGGTAATTTTTCTTGAAAACCTGCGTCCTTTTGTTCACCTGGGTTAATGATTTTTCTGTTCAAAACAAAACAAAGAGCACATCACAGAAAAAAGAAGTCATGGATCTCCTGCTCAAGCCTCTTGGGCTATGGTTAAGGAAAACTGGGGCCCCTTGGAGAACTCAGACCAGGTGTCGCATCATAGGATATTAGTTCTAGAGGCAAAGCGTAATCTGTAATTTATAGATGGGAAAATGGGATGGAGTGGTGAAATGACCAGCACAAGATATCATTATTATAAGTGTGTTAGAGGGAGCCTCACAACTAGAATCAAGATTTTCTTGCACTGGAAATCCTAATTCTAAAAGAGGGAAACATACAGACAAGAGAAAACCATGGAGGGTATGAAGGGAACAGGGAACCAACTATTTGGAAATATCTGTACTTAGGCACATTTATAGCCAGATTATTTGTGGCTGAGCAGCTGAACTGAACTGAGACAAGATAGTGGTCCCAGACCACTGGTGACCTCAGGACCCATCAGGGCAGGAAATTTCATCAGAACCCTCTCTGATAAGCGATAGTTTGTCTTTTCATGGAGCAAAAAATGTAGGTTAGGAAAGCTGGGTGAGTAATAGAATAGTTTTTCTACCAACTTTTTACAGAATTCCGTGTCCTTCCTACACTTACTTTTCTGAATGCACAGAATTGCTGATGGCCTTTGTTCACCCTGCAGTTTCACTGTGTTTTTAAAAATTGAGGTAGCAGATTGGAAGTTCTTGGAGTATCTATTAAGATCTTTTCCAGCCTTGAAATAATGGATCTGAGGGAAGTCAAGTCAGGGCCCTCTCTCCTTCTCTATTAGGAGATTAATGCAGAGGCACACACTCATCTGGGCAATCAGAGTTTACCCGTTATTCTTATCCATCTCTTCCCTGACCAGTTTGAATTTGGTCTCCAGCATCAGCCTCTAGGATCTCATATTTTTTTTTCTGCACAAAGGGTTGTTATGAAACCAGGAAAGAGATGGGGGGAAAATTGGCTGAAATATCCAAATGTAAGATTCCTGGGAATCCCAATTTTTCCCCCAGGGCTTTCTCATTAATTTTCAAATGATCATGGACAAATATTTAATAGGAACTTAACTGGCAGTACAGTAGTTAAGACTTCACCTTCCAATGCAGGGGACACAGGTTCAATCCCCGCTCAGGGAGCTAAGATTACACATGTCATGCAGCCAAAAAACCAAAACATAAAACAGAAACAATATTGTACTAAACTAAATAAAGTCTTAAAATTTTAAATAAACAAATAATAAAAAACTACAAGCAAAGATATACTGACCATCTTTGGGGCACACATAAGCAACATAATAGAACACAGCTATTAAGTAGCAGTATCTAAAAAGACTCAAAAAATCTACTATTTAGGTATTTGGGGGGAGTTTGCTATAATCGTGGTCTCTTGGCGGGCTTCCCTGGTGACTCAGTAGGTAAAGAATCTGCCTGCAATGCTAGAGACGTGGGTTCGATCCCTGGGTTGGAAAGATTCCTTGGAGAAAGGAGTGGCTATCCCCACTCTGATGTCCTTGCCTGGAGAATCCTTGGACAGAGAAGCCTGGCAGGCTACAGTCCATGGCCTCTTGTTATGGCAGAAGACAGCAGTGACTCTTTCTTTCAGATTAATGTCTCGTAATTCTCAGTCTACTTCGGTATAATGCACAGGAGATTTTCTGGAATAAATAATTTCTAAAGACATTAACCTACCTTAACATTTCTTCCTGTGATAAAAATAAAACAGTCTGTATCTTGACAATGATGGCCTTTTGTTTAAAGCAGAACCAAGTAACTTGCTCGGATGTGGATTTTAGTTCTGTTTAATGGAAAAACCAGACTAGCTCCTTAATTCAACATCAAGGAAACAATAAACCTGGTTTGTTCTCTCTTAGTGGAAGCAAATGTCCTATTTATACCTGTGATTATTCTGGCTGGTCTGCTTGATTACTTTCAGGGATAATAGAAGAAGCAAAGGGCAGGTTTGCAGAATTGACAAGCCCTCCTAATTAAAGACTAAATCAATCCATTACTCTATTCAAGGTGGAAGGGTTTTATACATTTACTTTTTCTTTCTCATGTGTTTCTTCAGTCAGATGCAGGGTTATTTGGGGGGCTCTCTCACACTACCTGCTGGGATTATACATACCCTTCATACATCAACTATTCATTATGGTGGATTAACAGAGGTCACAGATTGTTTCCACTACCCTCATAGGAAGTGAAGTCCATTCTCAAGCCTTTGAATCTGGGCTGGCCTTCAGACTTGCTTTGGCCAATAGGCTGAGTAATTTTCTATATTCTTTCTAGAAATAGCCTTTGTCAGCTCCATTGGTTCATTAACTACTTTTTCTCCCATGTTTCCTCAAGGAATGTTTCACTACTTTCTATTACTGCATTTTACACCTTCACCAACATTCTTCTGGAGGTCCTTCCAGCTTCTACTTGCCACCAGTTCCAAAGTCATTGTTACTTTTATTTTTCACCATGGCAGCCCCTTATGTCCAGTACCAATTCTGTTTCACTTTTTGCTTCTTAATAAACCAACCTAAAACTTGGTTTCCTTAAAAAGCAACTTTAAAATTCTCTCTAACAAATCATGGGTTGACTAGGTTCAGCTGGGTAGTTCTTTCCTCCACATAATCTCATATGGAGCTCAACTGGGCTGGAAACTCCAAGATGGTATCCCCATAGCTGGTAGGTAATATTGTTGTCAGGCAGGTGCTCAGCTGGGGCTGATTCCTGGGGCAACCTACGGGTGGAGATTTTGTGGCCTTTTTTTATACACTCTAGTCTTCAAATATTTTCCTTTTGAGTGCTTTTTCTAATTTTACCATGCCCTTTCCTTCCATGTATGTTCTCCTTTTCCACATTAGCAATCCAGACATTCCCCACTCCACCACCATCTTCTTAGAACATCTGGAAGATGTATCATCTGGAAATATCATTGGTCACTAATTTTATAAATATAATGATAAAGTGCATGCCAGTAAAACTGTCATCAGTTGATAGCTGTGGAAGCCACATAATGGGTACATGGGCGTCCGCTATACTGTCTCCTGTACTTTTATGCATATTATAAATTTTCCATAATAAAAAGTAAAATAAGGGAGATAATAGTAGGGATTGGGATATATTCTTATATAATAATCTTGTAGCAACCTCTAGCTGACTAGCAACACTCTTAGCTACTTAATAATGTTTTAAACAAGTTTTAAAGCTCCTGGAATACACAGAATATAAACAAGATCATCATGCCTATCTGGGCTCAGTCATGTCTGACTCTTTGGAACCCCATGCATTATAAACCACCAGGCTCTTCTGCTATGGCATTTTCCAGGCAAGAATACTGGGGTGGGTTGCTGTTTCCTTCTCCAGGGAATCTTCCAGACCCAAGGATCGAACCTGAATCTCCTGCATTGCCTGAGCTGACAGTCGGATTCTGTACCACTGCACCACCTGAAAGGTCCTGAAAAACACAGGGAGTCTGATTAAATATATGGTTTACCTGGTTTTCTCACTTCCACTGTATAAGGGATTTGATTTAGGTCATACCTGAATGGTCTAGTGGTGTTGCCCACTTTCTTCAATTTAAGTCTGAATTTGGCAATTTCACGAACCTCATTCCATAGTTCATCAGGCACTCTATCTATCAGATCTAGACCCTTAAATCTATTTCTCACTTCCACTGTATAATCATAAGGGATTTGATTTAGGTCATACCTGAATGGTCTAGTGGTGTTGCCCACTTTCTTCAATTTAAGTCTGAATTTGGCAATCAGGAGTTCATGATCTGAGCCACAGTCAGCTCCCAGTCTTGTCTTTGTTGACTGTATAGAGCTTCTCCATCTTTGGCTGCAAAGAATATAATCAGTCTGATTTCGGTGTTGACCATCTGGTGATGTTCATGTGTAGAGTTTTCTCTTGTGTTGTTGGAAGAGGGTGTTTGCTATGACCAGAGCATTTTCTTGGCAAAACTCTATTAGTCTTTGCCCTGCTTCATTCCACATTCCAAGGCCAAATTTGCCTGTTACTCTAGGTGTTTCTTGACTTCCTACTTTTGCTGCCAAATTTTCATATCTTTTATTTGTAGATATAGTTGGTATATAGAAAAACAGGTAGTAGACCTGGTATTAGCAACATTAGATCTTTGTTAAAACTCACTGCACCTTTATTTAGTACTTTGAGGGTGATGCAGAGTAAAGAAAAAACACTTCTTGGGAAAAGGAGAAGGAAATGGCAACCCACTCCACTATTCTTTCTTGGAGAATCCCAGGGATGGGCGGAGCCTGGTGGGCTGCTGTCTATGGGATCCCACAGAGTCGGACACGACTAAAGCAACTTAGCAGCAGCAGCAGCAGGGAAAAGGAGTTTTCTGGTTGATAGACAATTATTCAGGAAGAGAGCCATAAAAATGTTAACAGGCCTCGTGGCCAAAGATAATGTAAACCACCTGAGACCTTTTGTGTATGGGAGGGTATGCAATGGCACCCCACTCCTGAAGGAAATGGCAACCCACTCCACTATTCTTTCTTGGAGAATCCCAGGGATGGGCGGAGCCTGGTGGGCTGCTGTCTATGGGATCCCACAGAGTCGGACACGACTAAAGCAACTTAGCAGCAGCAGCAGCAGGGAAAAGGAGTTTTCTGGTTGATAGACAATTATTCAGGAAGAGAGCCATAAAAATGTTAACAGGCCTCGTGGCCAAAGATAATGTAAACCACCTGAGACCTTTTGTGTATGGGAGGGTATGCAATGGCACCCCACTCCAGCACTCTTTCCTGGGAAACCCCATGGATGGAGGAGCCTGGTGGGCTGCAGTCCATGGGGATCACTAAGAATCAGACACGACTGAGCGACCTCCCTTTCACTTTTCATTTTCATGCATTGGAGAAGGAAATGGCAACCCACTCCAGTGTTCTTGCCTGGAGAATCCCAGGGATGGGGGAACCTGGTGGGCTTCCGTCTATGGGGTCACACAGAGTTGGACAGGACTGAAGTGAATTAGCAGCATGCAAAAAGAAAGCCTGGTCTCAATGAGGGTCAGGACTGCCACCCCTGCATAACTCTGCATATTCCATTGTTTCTTTATGTACAACTTGGGGTATATAAGCTGATTTTGAAAAATAAAGTTTTGGGAGTCTTGCACCGATGCTGGACTTCCCCATGTTGTTCTTTTCTCCCCTTTTTCTGCTGAATTTTCATCTGGAGCAGGGAGGCTCACCATGTCTACTTACTTGCCCTGGCTGCTAAGATCCACGTGAAAGTGAGCCTAAGGCGGGGCACCCTTAGATATTCAGGTGGGCGCCGGTGGCCTAACATAGTGGTGCAAACCTCTTGTCTCAAGGTTTTATTGGTTTTCCCCATAAGCCAAGTTATTCAGCCTCTTTTCTCCACTAAAATTTCCTACTATACTATTTCTTCTTGATCTCTTTATATTTCTAATTAAGTAAATAAGTTTTTCTTTGCCAATGCCTTCACCCACTTCGAATTCTCGGGATCCACCAGGGCTGGACCCTGGCAGTTGAGTCTAGCATTCAAGGTCAATTTTCAAAAACAAATGGAAACTCTTTATATTTTCCCTTCTTGTTGTTGTGTCTGACTCGTTGCAACCATGCCTGGTTTCCTTGTCTTTCAACATCTCCCAGAGTTTGCTCAGACTGAGCAATGCTATCTAACCATCACACCCTCTGTTGCCCACTTTTCTTCCTGCTCTCAATCTTTCGGAGCATCAGGGTCTTTCCCAAAGACACAAATTTTTGCATATGGTGGCCAAAGTATTAAGGCTTCAGCTTTACATCAGGCCTTCCAGTGAAAATTCAGGGTTGACCTCCTTTAGGATTGCCTGGTTTGAACTCTCTGCAGTCCAAGCGACTCTCAAGATTCTTCTCCAGCACCACAGCTCAAAAGCATCAGTGCTTCTGTGCTCAACCTTCTCTATGATCCATCTTTCACATCTTACATAACTACCTGAAAAAACATAGTTTGGCGACCTGGACTTTTGCTGGCGAAGTGATGTCTCAGATTTTTAATATGCTGTCTCAGTTTGTTATAGCTGCCCTTCCAAGGAATAAGTGTCTTTTAATTAACAGCTGAAGTCACTGTCTTCAGTGATTTTGGAGTCCAAGAAAAGAAACTCTGTCACTGTTTCCACTTTTTCCCCTTCTCCTTGCCATGAAGCGATGGCACTGGATGCCATGATATTTGTTTTTTGAATGTTGCATTTTAAGCCAACTTTTTCCACTCTCCTCTTTCACCATCACTAAGAGGCTCTTTCATTCCTCTTAACTTTCTGCCATTAGAGTGTTATCATCGAAATAAATACAATTTTCGATTATAAAATTATTTTAGGAATATTGATATACATTTTAGTGATTGAACTTTAAACAAATGTTAAATTAAGACTCTGTTTCCTGACACACTTATTGACCATAACTATGGAAAAGACTAGAAATCTCTTCAAGAAAATTAGAGACAACAAGGGAACATTTCATGCAAAGATGGGCTCGATAAAGGACAGAAATGGTCTGGACCTAACAGAAGTAGAAGATATTAAGAAAAGGTGGCAAGAATACACAGAAGAACTGTACAAAAAAGATCTTCACAACCCAGATAATCATGATGGTGTGATCACTCATCTAGAGCGAGACATCTTAGAATGTGAAGTCAAGTGGGCCTTACACTACGAACAAAGCTAGTGGAGGTGATGGAATTCCAGTTGAGCTGTTTCAAATCCTGAAAGACGATGCTGTGAAAGTGCTACACTCAATATGTCAGCACATTTGGAAAACTCAGCAGTGGCCACAGGATTGGAAAAGGTCAGTTTTCATTCCAATTCCAAAGAAAGACAATGCCAGAGAACGCTCAAACTACTGCACAATTGCACTCATCTCACACACTAGTAAAGTAATGCTCAAAATTCTCCAAGCCAGGCTTCAGCAATACATGAACCGTGAATTTCCTGATGTTCAAGATGGTGTTAGAAAAGGCAGAGGAACCAGAGATCAAATTGCCAACATCCACCGGATCATGGAAAAAGCATGAGAGTTCCAGAAAAACACCAATTTCTGCTGTATTAACTATGCCAAAGCTTTTGACTTTGTGGATCACAATAAACTGTGGGAAATTCTGAGAGAGATGGGAACACTAGACCACCTGACCTGCCTCTTGAGAAATCTGTATGCAGGTCAGGAAGCATCAGTTAGAATTGGACATGGAACAACAGACTGGTTCCAAATAGGAAAGGAGTACGTCAAGGCTGTATATTGTCACCATGCTTATTTAACTTCTATGCAGAATACATCATAAGAAACGCTGGACTGGAAGAAACACAAGCTGGAATCAAGATTGCCGGGAGAAATATCAATAACCTCAGATATGCAGATGACAGCATCTTTATGGCAGAAAGTGAAGAGGAGCTAAAAAGCCTCTTGATAAAAGTGAAAGGGTAGAGCATGGGGATAATCCAGAGAGAAGGAGTGGGGCGGAAGGGGGAGGTGGGGGTTGGGATTGGGAGTTCATGTACACTCGTGGCTGATTCATGTCAATGTATAGCAAAACGAATACAGTATTGTAAAGCAAAACAAACTAAAAATAAAAATCAATTAAAATAGAAAAGAAAAGAAAAGAAAAAGTTGACGTAAAGCTCACCATTCAGAAAACGAAGATCATGGCATCTGGTCCCATCACTTCATGGGAAATAGATGGGGAAACAGTGGAAACAGTGTCAGACTTTAGTTTTTTGGGCTCCAAAATTACTGCAGATGGTGATTGAAGCAATGAAATTAAAAGACACTTACTCCTTGGAAGAAAAGTGATGACCAACCTAGATAGCATATTCAAAAGCAGAGACATTACTTTGCCAACTAAGGTCCGTCTAGTCAAGGCTATGGTTTTTCCTGTGGTCATGTATGGATGTGAGAGTTGAACTGTGAAGAAGGCTGAGCACCAAAGAATTGATGCTTTTGAACTGTGGTGTTGGGGAAGACGCTTGAGAGTCCCTTGAGCTGCAAGGAGATCCAGCGAGTCCATTCTGAAGGAGATCACCCCTGGGATTTCTTTGGAAGGAATGATGCTAAAGCTGAAACTCTAGTACTTTGGCCACCTCATGAGAAGAGTTGACTCATCAGAAAAGACTGATGCTGGGAGGGATTGGGGGCAGGAGGAGAAGGGGATGACAGAAAATGAGATGGCTGGTTGGCATCACTGACTCAATGGATGTGAGTCTGAGTTAAATCCAGGAGTTGGTGATGGACAGGAGGCCTGGCGTGCTGTGATTCATGGGGTCTCAAAGAGTCGGACACAACTGAGCAACTGAACTGAACTGAACTCATAAATATTTCAAAGTATCTAGGAAGATATTTATAGCAAGTATTTCCTGTGCATAAAGGTAAGTGGCCTAATTCTCTTGCAGTGGAAATTTTTGAACCTTAAACACACACACACACACACACACACACACACACACACACACACCTGCAGTATTTCTTTTCTCATTGTCATGTTGAAAATGCTTTGAATATTGATATAATTCATTCTGAAACAAGCTAGAGTGCGTTGACAACATAGAAGAGTTTGTATGTCTTGTGTCAGTCAGGAGGTTCAGTTGGTGTTCAGAAGACTTTAATTTTTGCTATGTGATCTCCTCCCCAGTGCAAATAAGAAGCATGTGTATGTGATGAGTTGCTTCAGGTGTGTCCCACTCTTTGTAATCCTATGGACTCTAGCTTGCCAGGCTCCTCTGTCCATGGAATTCTCCAGACAAGAGTACTGGAGTGGCTTGCCATGCCTTCCTTCAAGGGTTCTTGCTGACCTAGGGTTCGAACCCACATCTCTTATGTCTAAGCTGCATTGACAGGCTGGTTCTTACCATTAGTGCCACCTGGGAAGCCTAGAATATGAAGACGAGACCTCATCCAATATTCATTTATTCCTTTCATATATATCCATGTAATCATGCTACTGAGTCTAAGCTTGTGCTCTTCCCTATACAACAGGGCAGTAAATCAAGAGATGGCGTGTTAGAGCACGGAATAGTGACTTTGGAAAATGAGCTGTTTGAGAAGATGGGGACTAATGTCTGAGAGAAGGATCTTGCCCTAGTTGGATATGAGACTTCTTTTATACAAAAAGTGGAATGGTGTGGCGTTTACTGCAGACTTCTTGGTGCTGGTCAGAACCCAGAGACTGTGTGGCAATTCTTTGAAGTTGCACTTGCTGCCCACATGGGTCTGATCATAATGTCCCTCTAAACCTCAAATAAGACTAGTGTTACTTTCTGTTTTGTAGCTTATATTCCTATACCTATGAAAACTGCTGTGGCTTTAAAGACCAAAACCGGGAGACAGTCCTCGAGAAGAGCTGTTCTTCAGGCAGCATTCTTTTACAAAGGTACAAAGCTCACATTAAGAAACACAAGCAACTGGACACAAGATTAGAGCATAAAGAATAGACCCAATGCAAATTCAAGCTTGTCCTCTTGTTAAGCTTATTCTCCAGCATTAGAAAACAGTCATGATTCCAGAGAAAATTTCCTTTCCATAGAAAAACAGATATAGTTTGATAATGCCATAGGAATGCAGAGGAAGAAGGGATAAAATATATTTGATTTTACAATGAAGTACTGAGACTTCAACTAAAAGTTGATACTTAAGCAGTACAGCTATATGCTCATGAGTGAAAGAGAGGAATACCAGACCACCTTACCTGCCTCTTGAGAAACCTGTATGCAGGTCAGGAAGTAACAGTTAGAACTGGACTTGGAACAACAGACTGGTTTCAAATAGGAAAACAAGTATGTCAAGGCTGTATATTATCACGTTGCTTATTTAACTTACATGCAGAGTACATCACAAGAAACACTGGGCTGGAGGAAGCACAAGCTGAAATCAAGATTGCCAGGAGAAATATCAATAACCCCAGATATGCAGATGACACCACCTTTATGACAGAAAGTGAAGACAAACTAAAGAGCCTCTTGATGAAAGTGAAAGAAGAAAGTGAAAAAGTTGACTTAAAGCTCAACATTCAGAATATGAAGATCATGGCATCTGGTCACATCACTTCCTGGCAAATAGATGGGGAAACAGTGGAACAGTAGCTGACTTTATTTTGGGGGACTCCAAAATCACTGCAGATGGTCATTGCAGCCATGGAATTAAAAAACACTTACTCCTTGGAAGGAACATTATAACCAACCTAGGCAGCATAATAAAAAGCAGAGATTACTTTGTCAACAAAGATCCATCTAGTCAAGGCTATGGTTTTTCCAGTGGTCATGTATGGATGTGAGAGTTGGACTATAAAGAAACCTGAGTGCCGAAGAATTGATGCTTTTGAACTGTGGTGTTGGAGAAGACTTTTGAGAGTCCGTTGGACTGCAAGGAGTTCCAACCACTCCATCCTAAAGGAGATCAGCCCTGGGTGTTCATTGTTGGGACTGATGTTGAAGCTGAAACTCCACTACTTTGACCACCTGATGCGAAGAGCTGACTCATTTGAAAAGACTCTGATGCTGGGAAAGATTGAGGGCAGGAGAAGAAGGGGATGACAGAGAATGAGATGGTCGGATGGCATCACCGACTCGATGGATGTGAGTTTGAGTAAACACCGGGAGTTTGGTGATGGACAGGGAGCCCTGGCATGCTCCACTTCATGGGGCCGCAAAGAGTCAGACACGACTGAGCGACTGAACTGAACTGAACTGAATTGCTTAAATTTAGCAGGAATCATTTTGTTTATGATTCCATATCTGGATAAGCTAGTCCAATGTGCACCGTTTCGTGTGTCAATCTAGAACATAATGAGGAGACTCTGCTATACTCTCTAATCTTAGAGACGTTTACTATATCTTCCATATCCATTGTCCCACTGTATTCCTCCAGCAATTGACCGTTTCCTATTCTCTGGTCTGGGAGACGAAATCGATTCCGTTGAAAACAATCCTCCTACATCTTTACTATTTTCAAATAACATATCCTTCCTTCCTTTATTTATCATTACTGAACACTTGCTTTCCATCAGCTATGTAACTTTTCTTGTATTTTTTTCCGTTGTAAAAGCACATCATATAAAATTTACCTTCTTAATCCTTTTTAAGCATACATTTAAGTAAGTTAGCTATATTCATATTGTGAGACTGAGGTCCAGATTTTTTCATCTGGCAAATCTGAAACTCTACAACTATTAAGCAACTCCCTCCCCTCTTCCCAGCCAGTAGTCTATTTTCTGCTTCTGTGAATTTTATGCCTTAGGTACCTCTTATAAGTAGAATAATATACTGTCTTTTTATAACTTGCTTAATTCACATAACATAATATGCTCTAGATTCATTCCTATTACTGAGTGTGACAGAATCTCCTTCCACTTTAAGAATGAACAATATTCTGTTATATATATATATATATATATCATATTTTCTATAACCATTTATCTTTGATAGACACTTAGATTACTTCAGCTCTTGGATATTGTGCAAAGTGTTGTTATAAACATGGATATGCAAACATTTCTTTGACAGTATGCTCTCAATTCTTTTGAATATATTCCTAAAAGTTGGGTTATTGGAAAATATAATAGTTCTATTTTCAAATTTTGAGAAAGTATGTTCTTTACCATAGTGAATGCATCATTTTGCAATGGAGCCAACAGGCCCAAGGGTTCCAGTTTCTCTACATCTTGCCAACACTTGGTATTGTCTTTAATTTTTTTATATTATTATCCTAACATGTGAGGTGATATCACATTGTGGTTGTGGCTTGCCTTTTTCAGATGGTTAGTGATGATGATCATCTTCCATATGCTTGTTGGTCATTTGGATATCATCTTTGGAGAAATGTTTATTCAAATCCTTTGCTGAATTTTTAGGCAGGCTCTTTGACTTTTTGTTGATGAGTCATAGAAGTTCTTAACATATGGGGTTACATATAAACCCCTTATCATATATTTTCCAAACATTTTCTCCTGTTGAGTAGGCTGTCTTTTCACTCTGTTGATTGTGTTCTTTAATGCACAAAAGATTTTAAGTTTAATGCTGCCCCATTTGTCTATTCCTGCTTTTGTTGTCTGTGTTTCTGATATCATATAAAAGAAATTATTGTCAAGTCATGAAGCTTTTCCTATATCTTTTCTTGTAGGGTTTTATAGCTTTAGGCATTATGTCCTTATAGACCTTTGATCCATTTTGAGTTAATTTTTTCTGTATAGTGTAAGATAAGGGTTAACTTTATCCTTTGGCATGAAGACATCTAGTTTTCCCAATGTCTTTTTTGGAAAAGATGGCTTTTTGCCCGTTGAATATCCCTGGCACTGCTGTTAAAGATCTTATGGCCATTATATGCAGGTGTATTTCTGGATTCTTTATTCTATTTCATTGATCTACTTGTCTATTTCTATGCTAGTACTATGCTGTTTTGTTTACTGTTGATTTCTAAGATGTTTTCATGTTAATTATTGTCAAGTCATGAAGCTTTTCCTATATCTTTTCTTGTAGGAGTTTTATAGCTTTAGGCATTATGTCCTTATAGACCTTTGATCCATTTTGAGTTAATTTTTTCTGTATAGTGTAAGATAAGGGTTAACTTTATCCTTTGGCATGAAGACATCTAGTTTTCCCAATGTCTTTTTTGGAAAAGATGGCTTTTTGCCCGTTGAATATCCCTGGCACTGCTGTTAAAGATCTTATGGCCATTATATGCAGGTGTATTTCTGGATTCTTTATTCTATTTCATTGATCTACTTGTCTATTTCTATGCTAGTACTATGCTGTTTTGTTTACTGTTGATTTCTAAGATGTTTTCATGTCAGGAAGTTCAGTCCTCCAACTTTGTTCTTCATTTACAGAATTGCTTTGTTTATTTGAGATTCCCTAAAGATTCTGTGTGACTTTTACTTTTTTTAAGAATGGTTCTTTTATACTTCTTAAAAATGCCACTGGGATATTGATAGGGATTGTACTGAATCTATAGATCATTTTGGATAGTATGTACATCTTCTTGTTTTAATTGAGGTATCAGTCAGTTTACTCGCTCAGTCATGTCCGACTCTTTGTGACCCCATGAATCGCAGCACGCCAGGCCTCCCTGTCCATCACCATCTCTTGTAGTTTACTCAGACTCACATCCATCGAGTCCATANGATTGGGAGCAGGAGGAGAAAGGGACGACCGAGGATGAGATGGCTGGATGGCATCATGGACTCAATGGACGTGAGTCTGAGTGAACTCCGGGAGTTGGTGATGGACAGGGAGGCCTGGCGTACTGCGATTCATGGGGTCGCAAAGAGTCAGACACGACTGCGCGACTGAACTGAACTTACCTGATTTTAATGTTACAGGAGGAAGACACACTTCTTAAAGTATATAATTCCTAAACCTTAGGTGGCATAACTGTGCAGTTCCAGATAGAAACATGAGTACTCACAGTAAATGGAAAGGGTCTTGATTTGCAACCCCATGGATTGAAGCACACCAGGCCCTCACAGTATACTTGCCATGAGAACTCCATGAACTGACTTTATTAAGTGATGGGCTGAATGAATCACAAGCTGGAATCAAGACTACTGGGAGAAATACCAGCAAGCTCAGATATGCAGATGATACTACTCTAATGGCAGAAAGTAAAGAGGGACTAAATAATCTCTTGATGAGAGTGAAAGAGGTGAGTGAAGAATTGCCTTAAAACTCAGCATTCAAAAGACTAAGATGATGGCATCTGGTTCTGCCACTTTGTGGCAAATAGATGGGGGAAAAGTGGAAATAATGACAGATTTTATTTTCTTGGACTCCAAAATCACTGCAGACAGTGACTGCAGCCATGAAATTGAAAGATGCTTGCTCCTTGGAAGGAAAGCTATGACAAACTTAGCATATTAAAAAACAGAGACATCATTTTGCCGACAAAAGATCCATATAGTCAAAGCTATGGCTTTTCCAGTAGTTATGTACAGATGTGAGAGCTAGATCATAAACGAAGCTGAGCACCACAGAACTGATGCTTTCAAATTGTGGTGCTGGAGAAGACTCTTGAGAATCCCTTTGACAGCAAGAAAATAAAACCAGTCAATCCTAAAGGAAATCAACCCTGAATATTCATTGGAAGAACTGATGCTAAAGCTGAAGTGCTGATACTTTGGCCACCTGATGTGAAGAGTTCACTCATTGGAAAAGACCCTGATGTTGGGAAAGTTTGAGGACAAGAGGAGAAGGGGGCTGCAGAGGATGAGATTGTTAGATAGCATCACTGACTCAATGATTATGAGTTGAGCAAACTCCAGGAGACAGTGAAGGACAGGGAAGCTGCAGCTCATGCTGTAGTTCATGGGATCACAGAGCCAGACACGACTTAGTGACTGAACAACAACAACAAACCAGGAAATATTTTATACATAGAGACTTAGAATGCTCTTCACGATTTGCAAAATCGTAAGAGTACTTCTAAGGATATTATAAGCCCCACAATAGCATTATTTATTGTTGTCATCAGCAGCAGCAAGAAAGGACCTAGCTGACACTTGTTAGTGTGATTGAGTCTAGGATCCTAACTATTTGGGGATGCAGTTGTGGTATAATGGGGAGGGGGGTGGTATAGAATGAGGACAGTGACTAAAGAAGGCCCAGGCTCAAACGAAGACATACATTATCCTGGGAATTCCACCCAAGTCACAGGAAAAAAGTCTTGGTAGATGACCCCAGACCGAACTGCTATGATGTCTACTTACCAGTTGTGGTCTGCTTTGTCAGTCAAGCCTTCCTGGATGGCTCAGTGGGTAGAAAGTCTGTCTGCAATGCAGGAGATACAGGAAACATGGGTTTGATCCCTGGATCGGGAAGATCCTCTGGGAAAGGAAATGGCAACTTACTCCAATATTCTTGCCTGGGAAATCCCATGGACAGAGGAGCCTGGTGGGCTACAGTCGACAGAGTCACAAAGAGTTGGACACAACTGAGCAACGAAGTGCTAGCTAATCAAGCTTGTAAAGTCAACAGGGAATTCACTGGAAAGCACGAGGGCTAGTGTCAAAGAATCCTCCTGCAGTGCAGGAGACCTGGGTTTAGTCACTGAGTCAGGAAGGTCCCCTGGGGAAGGGAATGGCAACCCCTTCCAGGATTCTTACTTAGAGGATTTCATGGACCAGAGGGGCCTGGCAGATCACAGCCCATAGGTGACAAAGAGTTAGGCACGACTGAATGACATGCATACACACACAAATACACAATCAAGCAAGCAAAGGAATTCACTGAAATGCATCACAGCAATGTGAAGAGCCCCGGACCTGCTTCTCAAGGAGTCTGTGTCCTTAGGGCTCATGTTGCACCATGAAGTCACCATTGCTCTTGGATTTTCCTTTCTTTTGACTTTATCACCCCAGATGATGACTTAATGGAGAACTGGAGCCTAGAAAATTGAGATTATTTTCTTTTATATATTTGTTTAATGTTTCACTCCAATATTGGATACAAATTCCTTGAGGTTAAAGCCAATGCCTATCTTTTTCTTCATAAACCTCTAGTACTTAGAATAGTGATTGACATATTTCCTGAATGACTATGTGTAATGACTTAAAGTTTACTAATGCTCTGTATTCAGGGAACCTCTTTGGGTAGCAGGTTCCTAAATGGTTGGATAAAATCTATATTCACCATCTCAGTTTCATAAGTTGATAACAGAGATCATTTTCCAAGATATTATCTGAACAAGGACTCTTTCTGTTTGGATATTCTTCACAAATGGTCAAGTGAAGTATTATCAGTTCAATAGTTTCTTAACATATCTTGACATGAGTTTTGCTTATTTTGCAAGAAAATAGAATTTTAACATATATTTATATTAGCATAGACATCTCTGTTTATATATCCCTATCTATCTATATACATATATATAGACACATTCAATAGCCCTCTACTCTTTCACCTCTATTCCCACCAAATGGTAATTGGTTTTTGAAGTGATTAAATAATCAATAATCAATTAAAGTCTAAAAGGAGACACAGTTATGAATACAGCTTGGAAAATTCTATCAAAAGTCCCAAGCATGATGTAATCTCTTAAAAACATGCTGGCAACAAAGTTTTCTATAATACAATCATTGCCATTATTTTAATCTGCCCATAGCTAGTAATATTAACTACTGTAATATTTTTATAGAGCTTTATAGTTTGAAAAGTACTTTCAAACAGTCATTACACATTTGGTCTCACAATAACTCCACAACTAACCTCTTATTTCTGTACAATAAAACCACACTTATGGTATTATTGTTTCTGTTCTTCAGATCAAAACAGCTGAGGATGGAGTTTCTTGATGACTTGCCTGGCATCATTAAGCTATTAGAATTCTTGTATATGTAAACGTAAGAGATTCCAAAGGGTCTTAATTACGTGCAAAGCACAGTTTTGAAAGCATTCCTTTGTGCTATTACCAGTTTCTCTCATCTACATATCAAGAGAGACAAAGGTGATTCTAAGGTCACTTGGACTAAAAGAGAGTTAAACACAACTTACTGTGTAGAAGTTATAGAAGAATGAAGACCGCCTTTGACTCAGTTTTCTTCTTTCTGAACTAGCTTTTAAGAATTCCACCCCTCTAGAATTCACATCTGTTCATGACGTAATGCTGTGGGTCAGCCTGGGTTCTGTCAAAATGAAGCCAGCATTACCAAATTCCAAATTACAGTATGTTTTACTAACCGGTTTTATAGACTAGACATTTCACTCAGGCAGAAAGGAATTCCCACTGCACTTGAGGGGTAGCAGAATCTCCAGAACAGGCTACTGGTTCTGCTTGGCTCTGCGCTGCCCACGGTCTCCAGGCACCCCAGAGACAAAGAGGCAGGAGGAACTGGGTGAGGAATGAAATTATGAAACCAACATTCTGGATTTTGACTGAACCTATTCATGCCAAGTGGATGGCATGACCTTATACTCAGATGTAGCAAAGAATGTAAATCTAAAAATAAAATATCTTAAAGACAGAAAATTAAAATCATGACAGTTAAAGAGCAAAAATGCACATTAGAAGTCATATTTCTATGTGTGTGTGTGTTTAAGGCTGTTGTTCAAAAAAAATTCTGAAAAATTAATACAATGATTCCATGCAGCTTAAGTAATACCTGGTTTATGGCTTTACTTAGCAGAAATCCCATCAAAATATTTTATTTCATTTCTTAATCATCCTCATCAGTTTGTTCACCGTTCTGGGGTAAAAGGAAAAATCAGTAAGTAAAGCAGAAAGAAATTAAGAGGAGATGCAAGACTAGCAATGTGATACAAAGTGCAGGGCATGATCTGAGGTCTTTTACAGACATTTCTATTCACACATTAAAAAATACTGATGGATTTTTTTTAACTGAACATGTTTATGTTTGTGTAATAAGGGTCCCAGAATTATGGCCTAAGACCTGCACCTGCTATAATCTTGTTTGCTCATTTATTCATTTCTTGACACAGCTAATAGATAACTACTGCATGGCTAGGATGTGCCAAGCACTACATTAGGAACAGCAATGCAACAGAGAATGAGATAAAAAAGAAACCTGTCATAAGGCTCCTTGTGTTATAATGAGAGAAACAGAAAATTAATAAGCAACCACATGTGACATTACATCAGGCAGGAATAAGTGCTAAGAAGAAAAGTAAAACTGGATCAGAATTTAGAAAGTGTGTCAGGTGGGCTGCTGCTTCAGGTCAAGTAAAGAAAGGCTATCTGAACAGGTGACATTTGAGCAGAGTACAGACTTAGTCTATTTGCTAGAGAACATCAGAGAAATTTCATGGATGGGTTAATGAGTGAACACAAGGCACTGCTGTGGACACCCAGTCTCCAGGGCTGGATGGAATAATCACCAGGAAATTAATCTGTGTGCCTTCTCTAGGAGAAGGGGCTATGATGAGAAGCAACCTCCAAGAGAAGAAACTCAGAACAGAGGCAGTAGCAATTAGGCTGTGATTGTTGAGTCCAGCATGAGATAGTCCTCACATGCCACAGATTGTCTTTTAGGGACTGCCCAGGGGCTGGCTCATTTATGCCAGAGCTCTTGGGAGATGCTCTTCCTAAAAAAACAAACAAAAATAAAAAAGGGCTATAATATCCATGTCTCCAAAAATTTCTCTTTCACTTCTGTAACTAGTCAAAGAAAGTAACACTTGTACTGAGAAAGGGAATTTTATTTCATTTTATTTTGGAACCTGGAATAACTAACTTACTTTCAGAAGCCTCAGAAAATCATCACAGAAACATGGTTATGGAAACGTGTTTGGCCTCTCTAAAACCCTCTTTCTCTTCTTCTTCTATTAATAGTATCTCTTTTCCTAGAGGGAACCCATCAGTATGGATCAGGTGGAGTTAAACCACTCTCTGTTAACAACAGCATTTGTTTGACCCAGTTAGAATCTATATGCCTCAAACAAACTAATTAATAAAATATGGGCATGAGATAAAAACTAGACATGCTAGAATCCTCAGCAGAATACATTTTAGGAGTCATTAGAAAGTTCTACCTTGTTTTCCCTAGACTGATTAAGCTAAACAGATGAGTGTAAAGCTTTTCATTACCATTTGTGGCTGCCTTTGCAGAGAAAGTATTAAAAGAGGGGAAAGAGACAGAATCCTTGATGACATTTGTGAACCCCTGGATCCAGCTATACCTGAAGACATTTTTTTTCATACATGTCCCAGAATGAGGCTCAATAAATTTCTGGGTTGTTTAAGTGTGAGTTTTATTACTGCCAGGAATAGCTGAAAAAGATCCCACATAAAGAGAACTGGGGAAACAGAGAAAATGTGACCAATGACAAGAAAGATACCAGGAACATCGGTTACTAACAAAAATCAACAAAATGGTCCGTGCTATAAGAAGAAAGAGAACTGTGGTTGCCCCTAGTTACACATCAGACTCTCTAGGAAGTTCATGAAAATGGCAAGAAATGGTGATTGGCATTCCAGGTATTCATTCTCTCAAAAGTCTACTGCAAAGGGTTGCTGTTGTTTTATTGTCCCTCTGAGGTTATACCTCTCAGACTGGTGTGACCTACACAACTGTAGTTCATTATTGTTGAATAAAACCACTTTCTTTGATAGTTAACATTTGCAGAGGAAGTCAGCAGCAAGTCATGGGGTATGACTTTCATTCACCACATGTTGAGTGAGTGCCAATCATAGTTGATGTCCTTTAAAGTCAACAAAAGTGGCCACCAATATAGCATACTCCTTGGTTCCCATGAAAAATTTTAAAGTTAAAATCTGGGATCAGGAGGTTCCCAGGGAATAAGACAAAAACACAAAATGCTTTCTGAAGAATGCATATGAAGGCAAAAAGGTAACTTCGGTTAATTTCAGCTGACTTGTGCATGAAGTATTTTTAGCACGAGCTGGGGCATCAAATGTTTGTCCCTCTCACTCTGAACCCTGTCTGTCTCACTTTTTGTTTGCCTGCAACATGGCCTCACACAATGGCAGCCCAGGGCAGGGCAATCCTGTGAATTCCATTCTTCCCCCTTCTGTAGGGACAGGGGTCTTTCCTTGATGGAGAGATTGCTCTAAAGCCTCTTACACTGAAAAACTTTCCCTTAACACAAGAATGTTAGTAATACTAGTGCCCGAGCTTTACATGATGACGCAGGAACGCTTTGATGAGATGTAGCACAAGTCATGGGAGACACTCTTTGCTCCCTCTGATTCCTCCCTTTCCTCACCTCCAGATTTGCTACCCAGAGCTACCGCCCTGCATTGAGGGCATGGAGATCTGATATAGAAAGTGACCCTGGCAAAGGTTTCCAAGGAAAGCTGAAGCAGAAAGGGGGGCTGGAATGGGGACGATGTGGCGACTCCTTTGGGAATAAAACAATGGCGACTCGGAAGGAAATATCTGGGGTCAAGAGGTTAATTCTGTGAGGCAGAGTAACACAAATGGTACAGGATTTCCTACAAAAGGGGTATGAACAACCTATCTTCGTCTGGACTTGATGTGTCCAGCTCTGTCGCTCTGCCACTGTCTCTACACTCACAATCTTGCCCTCTTTCCTGACAAACCACAACACTAAAGAGAACTGATTTCGCTGCCCCTATTGTAACCAGGGACAAGGTTCTTCAGGTAATTTGGGGCCTGTGACCAGCCTCCTCAGGGAATGGAAGAGGGCCCCTTCTTCTCTGCATCTGCAAGATATGAAAGAAGGCAAAGGTCTGAATGTCACTGAGTCCTCCCACAGGAGGACAAAGAACAGAGCTTCTCGTAGTCTGCTACGGGCACACACACAGTTCATTTAAACACATTCAAATTAACAGACTGTGTTGACTGAAGGGCGCATTTCTCTCTGTTTGGGATGAAAACTAATTTAAATGTGGTGGTACCAGGCTGTGAACACATTCCTACAAGGAAGTAAACAAATGTTATTGCTTCGCTTAGACAGTCTTGCCCAATTAGGTTGATTATGGTGATCATAGCGATGTCTCCTGAATACACAAGAACGTAGTAATGCTCAGATTTGTTATATAATATTTATAGACTCTGTGGTATAACTTCAGACAAATTAAAATATACAATCTTGTGTTTCCATGGACCAGGGGAATGGGATTCACATGTTTGCCAAAAGCAAGAGACAGAGCCAGCAAATTCCCTGACATTTAAGTTGATAAGAACCTTCTCTGAGAAATTGTAAACTCCTGCTGTAAACTGCTATTTTAAACAACAGAGAAACAGCTCATCTCTCTCTGTCACCTAGAAGTTTAACCCCAAATCACAATTTGCTCTTTGCTTGACTTTAGAAACTGTCTCTATCATTTTCTCCTAAGTGGGTCAACTTAAGAAAGCATACTCCATAAGAAAACAACTTATGTTACCTACTATTCGGCCTGATTATTTTATTATCAGACCCAATGTGTTATTAGTGAGAAGATTTACTTAGATATTTTCAGGATTAAATATGGGCTTTGCCATGTTTCTATGACAGGTTAGAGATGTGTCAAGGTCATTAAAAAAAGAAACACAGTTTTTAGGACAGCATCTCATTGTAGCAGTAGAATTTGTTTTTATTGTATCTGAATTGATGAGAAAGCACACACAGTAAAAGGGCAGTGTTGATGAATGCTAAAATTTTGGATGAAGAGTTTAACCCCTGGGGGACCCTGTTTCCTCATGTGAAATGATAGCTATCTTAGACGATCTCAAAGGTTTTTCTAGTCCTCACCATCTGGTTTGATTGTTAACACACTGATGCCGTGGGTGGTAGCTAGGTTGGGGAGATCAAGCCTGAGAACACTATTTCAGTATGACAGTCATTTGTGGTTATGTGAAAACAAAGAGTAAAGAGTCTTCAAGGACAGGGAGGCAGACAGGACTGGAGGAGCTATAAATGAATGAAACGGAGATACACGCACAAACACATATATTAATATATAGAGTTTGGAAAAAATACTTGCGTTAAAGTGAACATTTGTTGCAACATTTTTTGCATAATATGTGTCTTGGGGGAGACAGCTCATTGTTTAGGGAAAAATGAGCCTCTTTGGGTATAAAACTAAAGCTAGCCGTAGAACAGAAGCAAGTCAAGGGGGTCTTCATTCCAAGTCCGTGCATGTCCCTCACAGCTAAAAATTTGAGAAAGTGACCAGTATCAGCAGAGATAGTTTCCTGAACAGCCTTGCAAATCTGATTTCTGTGCTGTCTCTTCTACTTTCTAGCTGTATGAACTGGGGCAAATGCTTTAACCTTTCTGAACCTTGGCCCTGGAAACTGTTGGTTGTGTCTGTTACCAATGTCTGTGAAATGTTGGTGACGATGCCTACCTGGTCTTTCACCTGACTTGAACTATAAAGTTGGAAAGATTCACCTGTGTAGACTGAGGAGCATCCACACTCAGATCACAGATGAAGCCAGACAATGGAGTGCCTTTGGTTTCTAAAGAAGGTAGAACACAGAAACAGGTAGAATATGAAACGCCACCAACTTTAATAGCACTCGGCTCGGTACCAGACATCCTTTAGTGGATGGCATGCTTCATTCATCTGTTGTCTTTCATTACTAACCTGGAGCTGGGTGACTGAGAGATTGTATGGTTTTGATGTTGATATCAATATAGTTTGTTTGTCCAATTATTCCTCATTCATTCAATAATCATCTACAAGCTGCCAGACATTCTGGAGACCTGTCCTAGAGATTTTGGTTGAGTAGAAGAGATGAGAGCCACTTTTTGTCAAAAGCATGCTTGCCTGGAGAATTCCAAGGACAGAGGAGCCTGGCAGGCTACAGTCCATGGGGTCGCAGAAGGTCAGATACAACTAAGTGACTAACACTTTCACTTCCAGATAACTCTGCTGCAGGTGATCTGAAAATTCCATGTTGAGAAACTCTGGCCTAGACTTTCTATAACTGAAGTCCTCCAGATTCCCTGGAACCAAAGTTTTTCAGCCCTTTCCCTGGCTTGCCTGTATGCTGCCCAGGTCTTGCCATCTCTGCTGCTTCACCACTGTGCACATCCTTCAAGCTGACTATAGACTGGCCCTGAGTATTAGCATTAAATTACACAAATAATAAATTACATGTGGGTTTAGCTACTCATTGAGGTGAAACAAATTACAGAACCTTTGGGGAATAAATACAACTGAATCTGTGACTCAGCACAGCACACAGTGAAATTGAGGTCTGGGTAAGGAGATTTGATCAAGGAAGACGTTTACAATAATAAAAACACCTCAGAGAGGTTCTCACTTTGTAAGTCACTTTGCATGTAAAGCCACAAGTAGTATTTAATTGAAAGTCACGAGTCCATGATGGTATATATCATATAGGCAACACAGAGACCTAGATCCTATCAGATTAACAATAAACTATCATGCCTAAATATTTCATGACAGACCACCTGACCTGCCTCTTGAGAAACCTGTATACAGGTCAAGAAGAAACAGTTAGAACTGGACATGGAACAACAGACTGGTTCCAAATAGAAAAAGAAGTATGTCAAGGCTGTATATTGTCACCCTGCTTATTTAACTTATATGCAGAATAAATGTAGTCACTCAGTCATGTCTGACTCTTTGCGACCCCATGGACTGTAGCCCACCAGGCTCCTCTGTCCATGGGATTTTCTAGGCAAGAATACTGGAGTGGGTTGCCATTTCCTTCTCCAGGGGATCTTCCCGACCCAGGGATCGAACCTGGGTCTTCCACATCACAGGCAGATGCTTTACCCTCTGAGCCACCAGGGAAGCCCAATACATCATGAGAAACGCTGGGCTGGAGGAAGCACAAGCTGGAATCAAGATTGCCGGGAGAAATATCAATCACCTCAGATATGCAGATGACACCACCCTTATGGCAGAAAGTGAGGAGGAGCTAAAGAGCCTCTTGATGAAAGTGAAAGAGGAGAGTGAAAAAATTTGACTTAAAACTCAACATTCAGAAAACTAAGATCATGGCATCCAGTCCCATCACTTCATGGCAAATAGATGAGGAAACAGTGAAAACGTGGCTTACTTTAATTTTGGCACTCTAAAATCACTGCAGATGGTGATTGCAACCATGAAATTAAAAGACGCTTACTCCTTGGAAAGAAAGTTATGGCCAAACTAGACAGCATATTAAAAAGCAGAGACATTACTTTATCAACAAAGGTCCATCTAGTCAAGGCTATGGTTTTTCCAGTAGTTATGTATGGATGTGAGAGTTGGACTGTGAAGAAAGCTGAGTACAGAAGAATTGATGCTTTTGAACTGTGGTGTTGGAGAAGACTCTTGCGAGTCCCTTGGACTGCAAGGAGATCCAACCAGTCCATTCTGAAGGAGATCAGTGCTGGGTATTCATTGGAAGGACTGATGTTGACGCTGAAACTCCAATACTTTGGCCACCTGATGTGAAGAGCTCATTTGAAAAGACCCTGATGCTGAGAAAGATTGAGGGCAGGAGGAGAAGGGGACGACAGAGAGTGAGATGGCTGGATGGCATCACCGATTCAACGGACATGAGTTTGAGTGAACTCTGGGAGTTGGTGATGGACAGGGAGGCCTGGCATGCTGCTGTTCTTGGGGTTGCAAAGAGTCAGACTCAACTGAGGAAGTGAACTGAGCTGAATTGAACTGAAAGAAGTATTAAAGTATTTAAAAATACTCAGCTAGTGAAGCTAAGATTAAGAAAGACTGCTAAGGTTAATCAGATTAAGGCCAGGTTTTGAATCAAAATAATCAATAAATCAATGCATTCACAAACCTGTACTGAAGATACACATGAACATTCTTATCTATAGGTACCTAAGAAAACTATTCCATGGATAGAAAAGCACAGCTGGAAAATAAATTGGAAAAAAACAATTTCTGATCTTTGAGTATTTTGTTTGATTTATTCCTTTCCATAATTGTAAAATGCATATGGGAGTGAAATTTATGATCCCCCTGCATTAGAAAAGCATAATCTTAAGTTAGGGAAATGATGGGACCAACTGCTGGTTTCTAAAATGTGGTTAGGATGTGTATTTAAAGAGGACCCTATCAGGCTTTATTCTATAAAACTGCTAGACAAATAAATCTGAGGCATCTAAGGGTAATGGCATCTTGAAAGATAATGGACATTCAATCTGGGAGATGGGAAGGAGATAAAACTTTGGCTGTGGTATGTTTAAAAAAAAAATCAGTTTGCCTGTTAAACTGCTGGATAGACTAGACCCTATAAATTTTCAAAGGAGTGTCCTGGGTTTCATCCAAGAGGCTATTGCAAATAAGATACTCAGTGCTAAAACTCTCCGCAGCTCTTCAGAAACTTTAGGGCTGGTTCATGTAACATATACCTCATGCCTGGGGTTAATCACCAGTAGTTCTTGGCAGAATGAAATCTTTAATATAACTCTTAAGGCAACCCAGGAAACGGTGGCGGGGGGAGAACTTCACTAGATTGTAATTCAAAGATGAAGTAGACCCCTGATCTTATCCACTATCAGATATTTTCCAAATGTTAAAAGAAAAATTAGAGATAATTCTCATTAGCATTTTTGCCTATTTGTTTCCAGGAAGATTGAATTTCAGCTATTTCATTTACTGAAAGCATCCATTGTTAACCCATAGGACATAGGGTTTCAGTGAGACGCACTATGTGACTTTTAGAACATTCACAGTCAATATCTCTATGCTTTGGACAACTTCTCACATTTACAGAAAAAGGAATTTTTCATAAATAACCCCCCAGCCCAATAAAAAATTTTATTAGTGGTGGAAGAATGGAAAGTTGTTCTTCTCCACTTTATACTTAGTAAAGTATAAAAAGCCTTCCCTCTTTCCTGGGTTCATTCTCTTCATGTCAACATGACATGGCTCTTCCTCCCATTAAGGGGTATAATATATTTCCCCATTCCCTGATTCTGGGCTGGCCTTGTAAGTGTTTTGGTCCAAAGGGATGGGATTGAAGTAGCAGTGTGACTCTTTGGAGTCCAGACACTTGAAACTTTGCAGATTTCTTCTTCCCTCTTGGTCCCCTGACTCTACCTTTAGATTAAGCCTGGCTAGGTTACCTGATGGCTCAGATGTAAAGAATCTGCCTACAACGTAGGAGACACAGGTTCGATCCCTGGGTGAGGAAGATGCCCTGGAGAAGGGAACAGAAACCCACTCCAGTATTCTTGTCTGGAAAATGCCATGGACTGAGGTTACAGAAAACCACTAGACCATTCAGGTATGACCTAAATCAAATCCCATATGACTACACAGTGGAAGTGAGAAATAGATTTAAGGGACTAGATCTGGTAGACAGAGTGCCTGATGAACTATGGACTGAGGTTCATCACATTGTACAGGAGACAAGAATCAAGACCATCACCAAGGAAAAGTAATGCAAAAAAGCAAAATGGCTGTCCAAGGAAGCCTTACAAATAGCTGTGAAAAGAAGAGAAGTGAAAAGCAAAGGAGAAAAGAAAAGATATACCCATTTGAATGCAGAGTTCCAAAGAATAGCAAGGAGAGATAAGAAAGCCTTCCTCAGTAATCAGTGCAAAGAAATATAACAATAGAATGGGAAAGACTAGAGATCGCTTCAAGAAAATTAGAGATACCAAGGGAATATTTCATGCAAAGATGAGCTCAATAAAGGACAGAAATGGTGTGGACTTAACAGAAGCAGAAGATATTAAGAAGAGGTGGCAAGAATACACAGAAGAACTGTACAAAACAGATTTTCACTACCCAGATAATCACGATGGTGTGATTACTCACATTCATCTAGAGCCAGACATCTTGGAATGTGAAGTCAAGTGGGCCTTAGGAAGCATCACTACGAACAAAGCTAGCGGAGGTGATAGAATTTCAGCTGAGCTATTTCAAATCCTAAAAGATGATGCTTATATCAGCAAATTTTGAAAATTCAGCAGTGGCCACAGGACTGGAAAAGGTCAGTCTAATCCCAAAGAAAGCCAAAGGCAAAGAATGCTCAAACTACTGCGCAATTGCACTCATCTCACACACCAGTAATGTAATGCTCAAAATTCTCCAAGCCAGGCTTCAGCAATACGTGAACCATGAACTTCCAGAAATTCAAGCTGGTTTTAAAAAAGGCGAGGAACCAGAGATCAAATTGCCAACATCCACTGGATCACTGAAAAAGCAAGAGAGTTCCAAAAAAACATCTATTTCTGCTTTATTGACTTTGCCAAAGCCTTTGACTCTGTGGATCACAAAAAACTGTAGGTAATTCTGAAAGAGATGGGAATACCAGACCACCTGACCTGCCTCTTGAGAAACCTATGTGCCGCTCAGGAAGCAACAGTTAGAACTGGACATGGAACAACAGACTGGTTCCAAATAGGAAAAGAAAGACGTCAAGGCTGTATATTGTCACCCTGCTTATTTAACTTACATGCATAGTGCATCATGAGAAACGCTAGGCTGGAGGAAGCACAAGCTGGAATCAAGATTGCCAGGAGAAATATCAATAACCTCAGATATGCAGATGATACCACCCTTATGGCAGAAAGTGAAGAACTAAAAAGCCTCTTGATGAAAGTGAAAGAGGAGAGTGAAAAGGTTAGCTTAAAGCTCAACATTCAGAAAACGAAGATCATGGCATCTGATCCCATCACTTCTTGGCAAATAGATGGGGAAACAGTGGCAAACTTTGTTTTCTGGGGCTCCAAAATCACTGCAGATGGTGACTGAATCCATGAAATTAAAAGACGCTTACTCTTTGGAAGGAAAGTAATGACCAACTTAGACAGCATATTCAAAAGCAGAGACATTACTTTGCCAAAAAAGGTCTATCTAGTCAAGGCTATGGTTTTTCTAGTAGTCATGTATGGATGTGAGAGTTGGACTTTAACAAAAGCTGAGCACAGAAGAACTGATGCTTTTGAACGGTGGTGTTGGAGAAGACTTTTGAGACTCCCTTGGACTGCAAGGAGATAATCAGTCCTGGATATTCATTGGCAGGATTGATGTTGAAGCTGAAACTCCAATACTGGCCATCTGATGCGAAGAGCTGACTCACTGGAAAATACCCTGATGCTGGGAAAGATTGAGGACATGAGGAGAAGGGGATGACAGAGGATGAGATGGTTGGATGGCATCACCGACTCAATGGACTGGGTTTCGGTAGACTCAGGGAGTTGCTGATGGACAGAGAGGCCTGGTGTGCTGCGGTTCATGGAGTCACAGAGTCAGACATGACTCAGTGACTCAATTGAACTGAACTGAGGTTACAGTCCATGGGTTGCAAAGAGTCAGACGAAACTGAACAACTAACACTTTCACTTACACTCTCTTTCAGATGAGTCAAGGATAGAAGACTAAATAGAGATCTCAACTGCTCCAACCAACATCTTTCCAGATAAACCTATAGAGTGCTGACCTCCATAAATGTGAGAAAGCCCAGTCATATTCAACAGTTCTATCTGACATGTTCCCAATTACAAGCCCACAAGTATGTCTAGTTGAATCCAAAAGAGCCACACAGTTGACTAGTAGACTAATCCTTATTCATGGTAAGTCATATCCAACTCTTTGTGACCCCCTGGACCATAACCTGCCAGGCTCCTCTGTCCATGGGATTTTCCGAACAAGAATACTGGAGTGGGTTGATATTGCTTCCTCCAGATCTTCCCAATCCAGGGATCCAATCCGTATCTCTCGTATTGGCAGGTGGATTCTTTACCAACTGCACCACCTGAGAAACCCCATGAGCAGTAATAAATGCTGATTATTTAGGCCACAAAGTTTTAGGATTTTTGTTACATAACAGGTCTTTAATATAGTTTCTTGCATTAAAAAATAAGAAATTAAAGGGAAAAAAATCAAAATATGATTTTCTTTTTTCAAGAAGCTAAAATATCTGCTTTGTTTTCAGACTTCTTGTCACACTTGGTGAGGCCAGTGCCTGTGTTCTCTTTGCTTTGAATGTGGGAAGTACACATGATAATGATGACAATGGCACTGAGACATTACAAGCTAAACAAATCTCAAAGAAATGTGGGTGGGGCTGATATGATGGGAGAAAATTTTGCATGCCTAATGATAATTTCTAAAAGGACTTTTAAATCTGTACCATACATCCAGGCCATGCATCTCATTATGCTATACATTTCACTAGGCTATAGGCTTCATTAGACTTTGAATCAAGAATCTCATTACACACTCCAGACACACATCTCATTATGCCCTGCATCTCATTAAGTTCGCAGCCAGGAACAGATGTAAAATAGACAAATTTCACCCAAGCTCTGATTCAAGCCCACATGGCATTCTCATCAACACCAGAGCAAGGTTGAACCAACAATTGGGTGATTTTTGAATGACACTTGACAGGGAGGAACCAGTTCAAGAAGGCACTGTTAAATGACCAAGGAGAAAAAATAGCCTGGTGTCAAATTCCACTTTGCTGTCCATTCTAGGAATGTGTTCCAACTGTCAATCAGAAATCACCTATCAGCGAAGAGCTGGAGATGGGGTGAAAGAGGGCATGTGTCTGTAACATTGCAATCATCTGTCACGAGGGAGACAGTCAACAAAGGGTAGCATCAATGTCACCTTGAGTTTGGCTTTAGCAATTGTATCTGTTCTGTGTCCCCAGCTCTAATCAGTTGTTTGGCATCTTCGTTAATGGGTCACTCGATGACATCCTTGATTAAACAATACTTCTTTGGTCACCAGTGATAAAAACCCAGCTCACACAAATTTAAGATTAGAACATACTGAAGAGCTCAGACTGTGTGGCTGATTCCAAGCCCAACTATATCTAAAAGCTGAGGCAACATCACTAAGACGTGGATGGCTTCCTATCTCTCAGTTCTGCTTTGCTATGTGTTGGCTTAATGTTTAGCATAGTTTTCCTCATGAGATGGTTGAAAGTGGCTCTAAGCTTTCATCATACTCATAGCTATCAATTCTAGCCAAAGATAATGTCTTTAAAAAGAGACAACTAAATTCTGGGAGATGACTCTCATCACTCAATTTGGGTCACTTTGTATCACTTTGTATCAGAAAAATGAAATAATCTGAGTTCCCAGTTCAGGGTGATATACCTTCCTCTAAATATAACCATAGACTGAAAATGGAAGAAGAGCTGGATACCAAGGGAATGTTAGGTAGACAAAAATAACCCATGTCTACTTTGCTTACTCTGTCCTGGGAAACTTATAGATGTGGTAAGAATTCTACAGTATGTGTCCACTCTGAAAACTAGGGGACCTTCTCCATGGTCACATGGAAAATATTTGTCACTAATATTCAACTAAGGAACACCTCTTAAGCAATCTAGGGCCTAAGTAAAGATCACAGATCCTTCCTAGGTTCTTGTGATACCATGAAATGTTCAGTTCAGTTCAGTTCAGTTGCTCAGTCATGTCTGACTCTTTGTGACCCCATGGACTGCAGCATGCCAGTCCTAATCATTATTCCCGAGAATGTAGGCTGAAGTAAGTAAGCCACCTATAGAGAACATGATTTTGGGATGCCATCAAATCTTCTGTTTTGAAGGCTAAAGCATTTCTTCTAAATACTGGCTCATGCCTGAATGTCTTTAGAAAAGGTTGAATTAAGAAACATTTTAAAAATACAAAAAACACACAAAACAAACAGGAGAAATTACAGTTGACGTAATTCCACATCCCAGTGCAAATGCTAATTTGAGTGTCTTCTTGAGAATAAGTTTTGGGCTGGGAAAAAAAGAAAGGAACATCCTCAAGAATACTAAATAAATGATGAGCGGAATGGCAGGTAAAAAGACACAGAACGAAGGAGAAGAGGAGAAGCAGGGGAGAAAGTTAGATAGTACCGAGGGCAAATACCTCCATTGCAGGTAGCACTCTGCAACTCTTAATGAACAAAAATTTTCTGTCATCTAAAATGGGTAATGATTTTGCTAGATAGCACTATGGAGTTATGTCCAACCTACTAAAGACTATTTTCACTGGATTTTCTAGACAGTTTTACTCTGAAAAAAGATGAACTATCCATCCAGTCTTGACCTTATAGATCCTTGGGACACTCCTTGCCTGTGAAAACATTACAGTTTAAACATTCCCTTCACATTCCTTTGAGATGAAGTGCCATATCACTGATTGTCCAAAGTTTCCTTTTCCAACTTAGCAGATTTTTTTTTTTTTTTTGTCTAAAAAAATCATTTGGCTGGAAGATATTAGAGCAGCAGAGAGCTTGAGTAACTGTTATGGGTCAAATTTTAGCTTCATGTAGTACTAGACTCCCTCTGGTACCACATTTCATTGAAACCAAAGAAATGAACTATGTCTAATTTTCAGTTCGTTTTTATCCCAAGAACACCTTAGAACTAGAGGAATTTGATATGTGCATGTTAATAAAAGCAAACTTTTTACACACTTCAAAAAACTCTCATCTTATTTATTAAAAAAAAAATCAGCCACACCTGCTATCATTTAAAAATGAAACTTTTTGTTTGATAGGACTTATTTTTGAGCTTCTTTATTTGCACACTTTCAATTAAATGCTTGGGTCCATCACACCATTCTTGAAGGTAAAGGTCTTCTCCACTCTTTCTTGGCTTTTGGAAACACACCCTCATTCTTTGGTTCATTCACCAAATCTGCCGGTGATTAAGAGAGTTTGTGTCTAGTTAAAAACAAAGAATATATGACTCTAGTAAACATTTGATCTCACATTTGGAATCAGAAATAGGCTATCTTCCCACTTTTGTCCTATAATCTCAATTTTGAAATGAAAGACTGAGACTGGCATTACAGGGTGGTGGTGGCGGTTCAGTGTCTCCGTTGTGTACGGTTCTTTGCCACCCTGTGGACTGTAGTCCCCAGGCTCCTCTGTCCATGCGATTCTCCAGGCAATAATACTGGAGTGGCTTGCCATTTCTTTCTCCAGTAATACAGGGACAAAGGTAAAAATCAATATCTTTACCTGGGAGATTTGTCCCCTACACACCTGAATATAAGGACGCATGATTATAAAAGTCTCTGCATTCCAATCCTCCTCTTTGCATCCAACTTTATGAGCAACATGCAAATGGGCTTTGCAATGGATATTAATGATAGTGATACCAAGCAGGACTCTGTGTGGTTTCTGGGCACAAAAGCCTTTCTGTACTCCCCACTTTTTTTTTTACAGGAAATAGGCTTCATTCAGCTTCTATGAAGGGCTTCCCTGGTGGCTCAGTGAGTGTAAAGAATCTGCCCGCCAGTGCAGGAGAATGGGTTCAATCCCTGGGTTTCAAAGATCTCCTGGAGAAGGAAATGGCAACCCACTTTAGTTTTCTTGCCTCAGAAATACCAGGGACAGAGGAGACTGGCAGGCTACAATTCATGGGGTAATGAACATGACTGAGCAAATTCTGGAAGACATTGAAGGACAGGGAAGCCTGGTGTGCTGCAACCCATGGTTACAAAGAGTTGAACATGACTGAGCAACTGAACAACAGCTTCTGTGACCTCCAATGAGTTTCAGGAAACAAGTTCAGATGGTTGCTAATTAAGGAAAGGAGGGGATGCAAAGGCAAGAAAGGAAAAGTTAAGAAACAATAGTGCAGCCTTGGGGCAAGGTCTTGGTTTCCCCACAAGAGTTACATAGAACAATACCTTTGAGCTGTTCTGTAGATACTGAAAGCTGCACTATGTGAGAGAAGTTAAGGGTATGCAGTCCATAAGCATGCAGACCCCAGAGCAGTGAAACCAGAAGGTTGATGATGCCGACTCCATTTACCTCACCAGAACCAATCAGAAGAATGTTCATGAACTGGTCACATGCTCTTTGAACCATTGCTATAAATTATCTTATTACCCCCTCTTGCTGCTACTGCTACTGCTGCCAAGTCACTTCAGTCGTGTCCGACTCTGTGCGACCCCATAGAGGGCAGCCCACCAGGCTCCCCCGTCCCTGGGATTCTCCAGGCAAGAACACTGGAGTGGGTTGCCATTTCCTTCTCCAATTAACCCCTCTTGATTAGGGCACAATTTTGAGTGCTTTAGCTTGCTCTGTCTCCCTTTACCCAGCAAAGCAATAAAGCTGTTCTTTTCTGTTTCACCCAAAACTCTGTCTCCAATAATTAATTAGGTGTTGGTATACATCGTAACAAGACAGCTCATGACCCCAGTTGCAAAAAAAAAAATTCTTGGGAGATGATTTTAAAAGAACTTTTCAAATTGTCATAAGGATATAACATATCTATTCTTTTAATTTTTTAAGTGTACAACACATTATTATTCACTATAGGTTTATGTTTTAAGGAAAAATTAGGGACTTTGCAGGCAGTAAATTTCAAGACAATAAACAAAGGAAAAAATGGTCTTGGCATTTGGTTGTCAATTTTATGCTTTTCAGGAGAATCTATTATTAGCCTAGAACATAGTCTCTTGGTGGTCCCCATGGCTCAAAAAATAGATGTGAGTCTTTAACAAAAAAGTATATACTTCAGGGTAAGGGATCCTGTATCTCTGTGATATCTAGTTGTCACAAGAAACCCAAGATAACATTTTCCTATTTTCATTTTGTTGTGAAATTCTTTGCACTTGAATTTCATGTTATATACACTATTATAATATTTAGATATTCAAAGCTAAAAAGATTTGCTCACTTGGCTCTGGTGGTAGCATGTGTAGAATTAAAAAAAAAAAAAAGAGGCATTATGACCTTTGGTTGAACAGTAGAACTTAAAATGCTGTTGTTACAGTGTGGCATGGGGAAAGCATGATTTAAATGTAAATCTTTTATCTCCAAAGTCATAAAAGACTATGCCTTGGAGGTATGAGAAAATGCAAGCTCTAATGTAGACCATATAAAAAAAAATTAAAACATTCAGCATGGCACCAAATCTGCTTTTCTGAACTGCATTTTGCTCACAAACTACTTAGAGTCTATAGTATTGTATTTATATTTCAAATGCACTGTTCTTTAACCATTTAGTCTTCTGCTCCTTGACTTCTGGTTCTAAACCACAAGACATCTCACTCCCTGTGAACCCCACCATTCTCCCCCTTTAACCTCCAAACTTCTGATGTGCATTTCAGCCTCCAGAGTGAAGGTCCTCATGGGCAGATCTACCCCCTGAAAACTCTCCAGCCAGGCTCCCACCTCCCTGAGTTGTTCAGATAGCCAGGAAGGACGATGTCAGTGAGGAAGGTCATTTCTCTGTTTTTATTTCCTTGACCTGCCCCATGGCTTTGAGAGAGAAGAAACACATTCTTGTAATTTGGACTAAGCCATAGATAGGACTGGATCCATGACAGGTTTGTATATGGGTACAGATTGGGCACAGCTGGAAGTGAGAATTCTGCCCAGATTCTGCTCACCGTTTTCCATATGGCTCAGTTGGTGCTAATCGTACCTTTCCAAGACCAAGTGTATGCTCCCTTTTAGGAATATCCTGCCGTTCCCTCGTGTTTTCACTGCCTGCTGGCTTATCTACTCCTGGCACCAGTTGCCCAGACTATTTTCTCTGGTACCACATGCAGATCAGGCAGAAGTCTTCTCTCCGTGCCACCAAAAGAAATGAATGTCTTGTGCAGCCCCAACTGGAATATTTAACTTGGGTCCAAGTTCTCTGGGAACAATCTGAACTAGAAACCATCTCTTGTGTTCTCAGAACTGGCAAATAAGTTTTTCAGTAAACAAGTGAGTGTATTTCGCATCCTTCTGAATTTTAAACTTTAACGCTTTGTATAACTTGAACTTTGCATAACTTAACGTTTCCTGTTCCTTCTACCAGGAATCCTCTAGGAAAATACATCTTCTTCCAACTTTCTCCACATCCCAGTTAGATCTGGTCCCTTCTTGTAAGTGCTTAGGGCATCCAGTGTTTTCCTTCTTAGCCTTAGTGCAACTAATTAAGTGATGATGCACATAATTGAACATTTATTATTCTCCCAGCTAGACTATAAATAAGCCTTAGAAAACAAAAAATCACATTTAGCTCATTTCTCACTGTATTTACAACACCAAGATGATGTGTGATTATATAAAAGGCATACTATTATATATGTCAGATGAAAGACAGAGAATCAACCAATGATTTTCAAAGTGTATGTATGTTTGCTAGGCTTCCTGGTTTGTCTAAGATATCTTTAGTTACTTCAAAATCTTCTTTGAATTCCTCCTAAATCTCCACTCTCAGCTTTGACTGTCTTTCTCTGAATGATTTTCTCTGCTCGACGTTCTCTACTTAGAGTCCTTTTTTGGGATGCTATAATGAAACATTCATGCATACACATTCAGGATGATCTTAATACATTCCCCACATATATTCTTATGCACCCATAAAACTTTCCCTGCATTCTATTCTCATGACAATTAAATATAGCCCAAGTTTTCCCACATCCCTAAAATATACAATAATATGCATCACCATTAGTCTTTCATCTCACACTGTAAGACCATTAACCTTGTGAACTGGGCAGTACCATCCCATTCTGCAGTTAAGGAATCTCAGATTCTGGCATACACAGCTGAGGAGTTATTGATTCACTCTGAACTATACTACAGGTTTCAAAGCACAACATCATAATGTCTTCCCATTATAATTCCTTCCATAATTCCTTCCTTTTTTCTGTTCAGGCAATCACAGTCCTCTGTCAGATGTTGATTGTTTCCAACTAAGTTTAAGAAACTTTTTTAATTTTAGAATGTTTTTTATAGATCTTTTTCATTTCTTCTATCATTGTTTCTAAATGGTGGTGATGGTTTAGTTGCTAAGTCATGTTGGACTCTTGCTATCCCATGGACTTAACCTGCCAGGTTCCTCTGTCCATGGGATTCTCCAAGCAAGAATACTGGAATGGATTGCCATTTCCTTCTCTATGTATCTAAATATTAGAGCCTTAAAGAGCTTCCATGGTCATATTATGAGAACTTTAAAGAGGGAATCCCTCAAAGGCAAACAGATCACCAAAATTATTGACTATCAAATATGATGAATAGATAATAATATCCATAATATAATAAATGCACAGTAAAACTGAAAGCAATTAACTCTTGGATTAATTTTTACCCACAAAATATCCCTGCACTGAACTGACCTATAGAGAGGACTGCTGATTTCAAAATCACCTTAAAACAATGCTCAAGAGGAAAAACTACACTCACATGAAAATAAAAAGATGACATCAGAAGCAGACAACTTGCCCAAGACCCTTAACTTGATTCGTATGATCCTTTATAATATTTTCTTGACTTCTTAGAACTCTGCATATGAATCAAATGATTTTCTATCATAGATATGATCCTATGATAGTTTTAAAAATCAACCCAATTGATGGTTTGTGCAAATTACCTGTGTCTAGCACTTTCTGGTTATGTTGGTGGATTTCGCTACTCCAAGACTTTAATTGGTTGACTCAGGAAATTTAACTTAAAAGAGAAAAATAATATATAGTCATGTTCAGGCCACTATTGATATTACAAAATGAGATTCTGTCACCTTATCAATTAATAATACCTGCTCTGATCTTGGCCATAAATATACATTTTCCTCTATTACTCAAGTTCAATCAGAACAACAAACAAAATTTCAACCAAGGAATAAAACCTCCCACAATTATGAGATGGATTCATGTAGTTAACATCAAGCTATGTTAATTTAAATTTAAAGGCTTCTCTATACTGAGAACAATTAAATCATTTCCCTGGTGGCCCAGACAGTAAAGAATCTGTCTGCAATGCAGGAGACCAGGGTTAGATCCCTGGGTTGGGAAAATTCCCTGGATAAGGAAATGACAACCGATTCTAGTATTCTTGCCTGGAGAATTCCATGGGCAGAGGAGCCTGGTAGGCTACAGTCCATGGGGTTGCAAAGAGTCAGACACAACTGAGCAGCTAACACTGACTGACACTGATTCTTAATACATAAAGAGTATGTAAGAAAATATGAAAATTTTAAAGCTTATAATAGAAAAAAAGAGGTGAGACTGTAAATACCTAACAAAAGAAGGAACACAATAGGTCAGTAAACACAAAGGGAAAAATTCCTTATTGTGGGCAATCTGAGAAATTGAAATAATATAAGAGAAAGTGATATTGGGTTTTTTTTTTTTTAATGATTGCAGTTAACATTCAGTATGTATTATGAGTACTTTCCTATTATTTTTGGTCAGATGACAGCTACTTTTAGCAACTTAAATCAACAGTCATGAAAACATCTATATCTTACACCCTCATAAGCAAAGGACAGGGAAGTCTGATGCTATGCAGTCCATGGGGTTGCAAAGAGTTGGACACAACTTAGTGACTGAATAAAATCAACTTCATAATCCTTCTTTTAGGTATCTAGAATAAAAAGATTACTATAAATTTAAAGGTAAAAATTTCTATAAACACATATAAAAATGTTTTTTGCTATGCTGGATTAGATCCTAGACTGAAAAAAGACAGAAAATTTACTGTGTATTAGATAATAATATGATATCAACATTAAAGTCTCAAATTTTAAAGATTGTTCTGTCATTATGTAGGAGAAAGTTTTTGTCTTTAGGAAATACAGACAGTGTTTTGATATAAAAGCAGAGTTCATTCTCAAACAATTCATAAAAAAATGAAGGCATGTTTGAATATGCATGTGTGTGTGAGAGAGAGAGAGGAAGAAAGGAAGAATAAAGCTGGATTAAAGTTATAAGGAGTTCTTTATGCTTGCAACTTTAGTTGTCTAAGTTTGAAATTATATTAGAATAAAAAATAACAAAACATGATCTTATTTGAAAAGTGAGAAAAAATAGAAACAGCCTGCAAGTTAAAAAAAAAAAAAGAAGAAGAGCTAATTCCGTTACGATATAGTTACATAGTTAAAGATGGAAAAAAACTATAAAATGCTTACAAAATATTAAGAAGGGAAGAATACTGCAGAAACAATATAAATGATTTTTCATGGGATTACTAGTAATTTTTAATGTTATACTGTTTCTTATTTTCCATGTATTTAAAATGATGTGCATTAGTATTGTTTTTACAAAGGAAGATTTCAGTTTCTAATCTTCTTTTTCCTTTCTTATTATCTTTTTATTTATTTGCTAGGAAAGAATAAATTGCTCGCCTGTGCTATGAAACCTTTCCCTAGAAGAGCAAGATCAGGGTCCAATGATGTCATAAAGTCCTACGTTTGGATGATATCATTATGCTTCTTAGATGCTCATTCAAATTTATTTTCTCTCTTTATGTGGTAAACTTGCAATGTGGGAAAATAAACATTCTTCTCTCTTTTCTAATAGGTCAGTATCACATGGACTATGCTGTTTCTTGATAATGGTGTTGTTTTCCATTCTGGACCCTTGATATGCAGAATATTGGAGCACTGCCTTGGAGGCTAGGAAAACCCATTTGAAACTTGACCACTTGACCTTGAGAAATTTTTAAGTTCCTCTTTGCTTTAGTTTCATAACCCATAAAATTCACATGCCAGTATTTACCTTCTAGAGTCACTGTAAAGACTAAATGGGTTAACGTGTATAAAGAAAGTTCCCTAGCACATCCTCAACTTGTGAGACATTAATGTGACTATTGCTTTCATCTCTTGATTTTCTAATCCTGGGAGACTGACAAGGAATTCTTCTTGCAATCCTGCAGGATAGATAAAGAAGAACCTGGAGTTCCAAAACCTTCACCTTGACTCTGAGTTTTCAGTCACTAAGACTAGAAAGAACACAAATTAGGAAACTACAGTGTAATTATATTAATCCCCTTCAGAGTTCATTGAGTCATGTTTTTCCATGAGCTTCAAAAATATTCACCCACCTCTAAAGGAAGAGTGAGAGTCCCATCAAAAGATGCCTGAAGCCTACAGTGATCAGACACAGTCATAGGCTATGTGTGACACAATGATTAAAGCCACAAGGGTCTTGCTTTCAAATACCTCAAATCCTGGTGGCAGAGAGAACCAGGGAAAATGGCAGCTTGGGTTCAGTGCAAGTAAGTTCTATTAGGAACATGGTGGGTTTTCTAATCCAGATGTGGGAAAACAAAGCAAAGTGGGCTTCATAGGCAAGGACCTAAGTTGATGTTGTTGTGATGCAGGCATACCAGGTAGCCAGGTGCAAAAAGGCTTCCAGGCATAGGGAGCAGCACAAACAGGCAGGAGGCTTTTGAGGAATTGCAAGGGATGATGGGAAAGGATGAGAGAGGTGAAACATGAAGGGAAAACTGAGGCCAGTAAGGAAAGCTGTAGATTTTATGAGAAGATACTGGAAAGCTCAGAGCAGATAATACAACATTTTCACTTTAGAAAAAATGTGTTGCAGGATCTGGGAGGATAAAAATCAAGGACACAGAGGACTATAAAAACCCATAGAACCATTTTAGTGGAGAGAACATGTAAAATAGGAAAGGAGGCTGAATTTCACCAGATAAAATAAGACCTCATTGATTTATACCTGGTTGCTCAGTGGACTTCCCTGGTGGCTCAGACAATAAAGCTTCTGCCTACAATGCAGGAGAACTGGGTTTAATCCCTGGATCAGGAAGATCTCCTGGATAAGGCAATGGCAATCCACTCCAGTATTCTTGCCTGGAAAATCCCATAGACTAAGGCACCTTGTAGGCTACAGTCCATGGGGTCGCAAAGAGTTGGACAAGACTAAGCGACTTCACTTTCACTTTACTCAGTAACAAAGAATCTTCCTGCCAATGCAAGAGACACTGTTTCAATCCCTGGTGCAGAAACTCATTTAGAGAAAGAAATGGCAACCCATTGCTACCTTGCAAAGCCCACGGACAAAAAGCTTGGTCAGGTCACAGTACATGGGATGAGATAAGACTCCAACACATCTTAGCGATTCAGTTCAGTTCAGTTCAGTCCAGTCACTCAGTCGTGTCCGACACTTTGCTACCCCATGGACCACAGTACGCCAGGCCTCCCTGTCCATTGCCAACTCCTGAAGTTTACTCAAACTCAGGTCCATTGAGTCGATGATGCCATCCAATCATCTTATCCTCTGTAGTCCCCTTCTCCTCCAGCCTTCAATCTTTCCTCAAATCAGGGTCTTTTCAAATTGGTCAGTTCTTTGCATCAGGTGGCCAAAGTATTGGAGTTTCAGCTTCAGAATCAGTTCTTCCAATGAATATTCAGGACTGATTTCCTTTAGAATTGAGTGGTTGGATCTCTGTGCAGTCCAAGGGACTCTCAAGAGTCTTCTCCAATGCCACAGCTCAAAAGCATCAGTTCTTTGGCACTCAGCTTTCTTTATACTCCAACTCTCTCATCCATATTGACTATTGGAAAACCCATTGCTTTGACTAGATGGACCTTTGTTGGCAAGGTAATGTCTCTGCTTTTTAATATGCTGTCTAGGTTGGCCATAACTTTTCTGCCAAGGAATAAGCATCATTTAATTTCTGCAATTACCATCTGCAGTGATTTTGGAGCCCCAAAAAATAAAGTCTGACTCTGTTTCCCTGTTTCCCCATTCCAGATGCCATAATCTTAGTTTTCTGAATGTTGAGCTTTAAGCCAAATTTTTCGCTCTCCTCTTTCACTCTCATCAAGAAGCTCTTTAGTTCTTCTTCACTTTCTGCCGTAAGGGGGGGGGGTGTCATCTGCATATATGAGGTGATTGATATTTCTCCCAGCAATCTTGATTCCAGCTTGTGCTTACTCCAGCCCAGCATTTCTCATGATGTATTCTGCACATAAGTTAAATAAGCAGGGTGACAATATAAAGCCTTGACATACCCCTTTTCTTATGTTTAACCAGTCTGTGGTTCCATGTCCAGTTCTGTTACTTCCTGACCTGCATACAGATTTCTCAGGAGCTAGATCAGGTAGTCAGGTATTCCCATCTCTTTCAGAATTTTCCACAGTTTGTTGTGATCCACATAGTCAAAGACTTTGGCATAGTCAATAAAGAAGAAGTAGATGTTTTTCTGGAACTCTCTTGCCTTTTCGATGATCTAGCGGATGTTGGGAATTTGATCTCTGGCTCCTCTGCCTTTTCTAAAACCAGCTTGAACATCTGGAAGTTCACAGTTCACGTACTGTTGAAGCCTGATATAGAGATTTTTGAGCATTACTTTATTAGTGTGTGAGATGAGTGCAATTGTGCAATAGTTTGAGCTTTCTTTGGCATTGCCTTTCTTTGGGATTGGAATGAAACTGACCTTTTCCAGTCTTGTGGCCACTGCTGAGCCTTCCAAATTTGCTGGCATATTGAGTGCAGCATTTCCACAGCATCATCTTTCAGGATTTGAAATAGCTCAACTGGAATTCCATCATCTCCACTAGCTTTGTTCATAGATTCCAGGATGTCTAGCTCTAGGTGAGTGATCACACCATTGTGATTATCTGGGTCATGAGGATCTTTTTTGTATAGTTTTTCTATATTTTCTTGCCACTTCTTCTTATATCTTCTGCTTCTGTTAGGTCCATACCATTTCTGTCCTTTATTGAGCCCATCTATGAGTGAAATGTTCCCTGCCAACCAAGTCACTTTAGTAGTGTCCGACTCTGTATGACCCCTTAGGCAGCAGCCCACCAGGCTCCCCTGCCCCTGGGATTCTCCATGCAAGAACACTGGAGTGGGTTGCCATTTCCTTCTCCAGTGCATGAAAGGGAAAAGTGAAAGTGAAGTCTCTCAGTCACGTCCAACTCTTCGCGGCTCCATGGACTGCAGCCCCTAGGTATCTCTAATTTTCTTGAAGAGATCTCTAGTCTTTCCCATCCTACTGTTTTATTCTATTTCCTTCCACTGATCACAGAGGAAGGCTTTCTTATCTCTCCTTGCTATTCTTTGGAACTCCACATTCAAATGGGTATATCTTTCCTTTTCTCCTTTGCTTTTCACGTCTCTTCTTTTCACAGCCATTTGTAAGGCCTCTTCAGACAGCCATTTTGCTTTTTGCATTTTTTTTTCCCTTGGGGATAGTCTTGATCTCTGTGTTCTGTACAATGCCATGAACCTACATCCATAGTTCATCAGGAATTCTGTCAGATCTAATTCCTTAACTCTATTTCTGACTTCTACTATAAGGAATTTGATTTAGGTCATACCTGAATGGTCTAGTGGTGTTCCGTACTTTCTTCAATTTCAGTCTGAATTTGGCAATAAGGAGTCATGATCTGAGCCACTGTCAGCTCCCAGTCTTGTTTTTGCTGACCATATAGAGCTTCTCCATCTTTGGCTGCAAAGAATATAATCAGTCTGATTTTGGTGTTGACCATCTGGTGATGTCCATGTGTATAATATTCTCTTGTGTTGTTGGAAGAGGGTGTTTGCTATGACCAGTGCGTTTTCTTGGCAAAACTTTGTTAGCCTTTGCCCTGCTTCATTCTGTACTCCAAGACCAAATTTGCCTGTTACTCCAGGTGTTTCTTGACTTCTTGCTTTTGCATTCCAGTCCCCTGTAAAGAAAAGGACATCTTTTGGGGGTGATAGTTCTAGAAAGTCTTGTAGGTCTTCATAGAACGTATCAACTTCAGCTTCTTCAGCATCACTGGTCGAGGATAAACTTGGATTCCCGTGATATTGAATAGTTTGCCTTGGAAATGAACAGAGATCATTCTGTGGTTTTTGAGATTGCATCCAAGTACTGCATTTCGGACTCTTTTGTTGATTATGATGGCTACTCCATTTCTTCTAAGGGATTCTTGCCTGCAGTAGTAGATATAATAGTCATCTGAGTTAAATTCACCCATTCCAGTCCATTTTAGTTCGCTGATTCCTAGAATGTCGATGTTCACTATTGCCATCTCCTGTTTGACCACTTCCAGTTTGCCTTGATTCATGGACCTGACATTCCAGGTTCCTATGCAATATTGCTCTTTATAGCACTGGACCTTGCTTCTATCACCAGTCACATTCACAACTGGGTAATGTTTTTGCTTTGGGTCCACTTCTTCATTCTTTCTGGGGTTATTTCTCCACTGGTCTCCATTACCATATTGGGCACCTACTGACCTGGGGAGTTCCTCTTTCAGTATCCTATCATTTTGCCTTTTCATACTGTCCATGGGGTTCTCGAGGCAAGAATACTGAAGTGGTTTGCCTTCTCCAGTGGACCACATTTCTGTCAGACCTGTCCACCATGCCCACCCCTCTTGGGTGGCCCTGCAGGACATGGCTTAGTTTCATTGAGTTAGACAAGGCTGTAGTCCATGTGATCAGATTGGTTAGTTTTCTGTGATTGTGATTTTCAGTCTGTCTTCCCTCTGATGGAGAAGGATAAGAGGCTTATGGAAGCTTCATGAGGAGGAAACTGGGTCTTGTTCTGATGGGTGGGTCCATGGCCAGTAAATCTTTAACCCAATTTTCTGTTGATAGGTGGAGCTGTGTTCCCTCCATGCTATTTACCTGGGGCCTAACTATTGTGGATGTAGTGAAGATAAGGGAGACCTCCTTCAAAAGATCCCATGCATGTACTGCTATACTCAGTGCCCCCAATCCTGCAGCAGGGCACCATCGACCTATACCTCCTCTGGAGACTCCTGGACATTCACAGTTAAGTCTAGGTCAGTCTCTTGTGGGGCACTGCTCCTTTCTCCTGGGTCCTGTTACACACAAGGTTCTGTTTGTGCCCTCCAAGAATCTGTATCCCAGTCCTGGGTAAGTTCTGGCAGCTCTGTGTTGGGGTTAGTGCTGACCTCCTCCAAGAGGGCTTATGCCATACCCAAGTGTGCTGCACCCAAAGCCCCTGTCCCTGTGGCAGTCCACTGCTGACCTGTACCTCCACAGGAGACGCTCAAACTCAGTTCTGGCTCAGTCTCTGTGGAGTTCCTCAGTCGTGATGTGCACGAGGTTTGTTGAGCCCTCTGAGTGTCTCTGGCAGGAATGGGGTTTGATTCTAAATGCAAATTCACCCCTCCTGCCTCGTAGCAACTAGACAACAACAACAAATTAAGAAAATTGATGTAAGTCAATGTCGGTTGAAATAAAATTTACCTTTGCAAAAACAAACAAACAAGCAAACAAAAATGTATTTCAAGCAAGATATTACTGTGCAAACCAGATTGCTGTGAGCTGGTTTTTAAAGAACAAACTTTCCCTGGTTTTGTTGAACTGGTATAGAGTATACACTTACTTATCAAAAATGTCCCTGGATCATTCAAAATGAGTGTTTTGTATTCATTAACACAGATGTGGTAGTTCAGTGATGTTAAAATTAAAAAAAAAAAACTTCATTAAAAATAAGAAAAACTAACACTTTAGAAATTTAGACTGGCCTCTCTCCAATACATGGATTTACTCTCCAAGCTTTAACTGATTTGCTAACTGAGGTTAGCAAGCAATTTTGGAATTGTGTAATCAAAATCTAAATTGATCTTAATAGCACCAAAGAATTAATATGTCTGCTACAATGTGAGCAATATATTCCCTTCACACCAGTAGATTCTGGTTCAGTGATTATTAAATTCTGGATTATTTATAGGAAAAACATTCTATGAACAAGGTTGTCTTTTACATTTGCCTGTTTTGTTTGATTTTGTTTATTTTTGTTGGGTCTCTTCCATCCATAGTAACTCATTCATTTCTCAAACACGGGGCAGAGCTTGTGCCCACACTGTGCTATTCATCGCTAAGTCATGGATCACCAAGTCTCCTTCAAAGGGATCGTCATCTGGTGAGGAATGTTGGGGCATAAACAAACCCCGATTAAATGATGCAACCAATCCCATTATGGGAGTTTACTTCTGGGGTGATAGGAACACAGAAGGGCAAGAACCTAACTGTCCAGAGGATTAGCTTAGGGAAGGTTCCCCTAGAGAACTGACCAAGCAGCTTGATGAAACATTTGAGCAAATTTCTTCTGCATTTTTAGGCAGAAGGAACAAAGGCATGAAATTACGTTTAATGTGTGAGAAAGTATGACTAGTTGAAAATGGACAGAAACGTTTTATGGGGGAAAGATATGAGGGGAATGCATAACAGCGCTGGCGAGACATCTAGAAAAGAGTTTCTCATTCCAGGCTGAGCGTCTTGTGCTGTAGTTGGCTGCTCGGTTGTGTCTGACTCTTTGCGACCCCGTGGACTGTAGCCCATCATGCTTCTCTGTCCATGGGGATTCTTCAGGCAAGAATACTGGAGTGCGTTGCCATGCCCTCTTCCAGGAGATTTTCGCAACCCAGGGATTGAACCCAGGTCTCCTGCATTACAGGCAGATTCTTTACCATCTGAGTCATGTAGGCAGCGATTAATGCATCTTTCCCCTGGTGGCTAGGTGGTAAAGAATCTGCCTGCTCATACAGGAGACGCAGGTTCGATTTTTGGGTCGGGAAGACTTCCTGGAGAAGAAAATGGCAATCACTACAGTATTCATGCCAGGGAAATTCTACAGACAAAGGAGACTGGCAGGCTACAGTCTATGGAGTCACAGAGTCAGACACAACTGAGAATGTGTACATGCACACACACGCACACACACACACTAATTTCACACTGACTGTCCATTTCTCCAGCCTTGGAAAGTTGTTTATTTCAGTCCCATCATTCCCAGGAGATGCTGACCTCCTGACCAAATGACAGAAGAAGGATAGATTCTAAGATTCCCAGAAGTGAAGCCTGATGCTTTTTCTATATAGTTTACTGGTTAATGAAATTATGCTCAGCATATCAGCTTTCATTATTTTGTATAGACTCCTCCATGGACACTTAGATAAGAATTAAAAAAGGGAACTGAAATTACATATCAATCATTTTAATTACACACACAAACACATACATATACAAAGAGCCAAATAATTTAAAAATATGAGGCAATGTGGTGGGAAACCCTATCCAAAATTGTGCATGTGCCTGCATGTATGTGTGTGCACATGTCCATGTGCTAACTTTCTTTTGCACCCCCAATCATTTAAACAGAAATAGTGTTTTTGAGATGCATTACCCCTAAAGAAAGATATTATCCCAAAAGTAATATACTAACCACAAATATGCAGGGTCTTGCAGTTTTTGAAAACTTGATTTAAATATCAAGAGCAAATATTGGAAGACTTGAAGCAAAGAATTTATGTCATAAATCTCAGAGTGGGGAATAAGTCAAGATAATGCAAGAGTTATTTCCTGACCATCTCATGAAGGAGTTGAATCTTCTCATGGAAGAGAGAGGGAGGAAGAGAGAAAGCAGAGAAAAAAGCCTAGTGTGGGGCTTCTGGGGTGGGACTCCTGCCTGAGGCTGTGTCCCAGGGGGATCAAAGAAGCCTGAAAATATATATGTGGGGTTACAGAAGAAATTTAGCCAGAGAAAAAGAAATTTTCTTAGAAAAGTCACACCCTTCTTAGAAAGCCAAGCCCTTCTCCTATAGGGAACAGAGAAGCTGACAGGGCAGACCTAATTGAAGGAGGGCCTGAGAGTCTCCAATTATTCCATGGCCATAGAGCAGTAGTTTTTTGCACCTCCAAGAGGGGTCCAGAATAATCTGGAAAATCCAGGATTAGTTGACACTAATATTGGGACCAGAAGGACACAGAGTTTCAACTCAACATATGTGGCCGCAGCAGGAGGAGTAGTAACCAGCTGAAACCACACAAGTAGATGGTGGTGACTCCATCTAAACATTGACATTTAAACTATTTCTGCTTAAATGATTTGGGGGGCGGGGGTGAGCAAAATAAAGTGAACACATGGACATGCACACACACATACATGCAGGTATGTGCACAATTTTGGATAAGTTTTCCCACCACACTTCCTGCAGGACTGACTACCTGCAAGATGATTGGCAGGTTGAAAGATGTACATGAACCAATACAAGCCTAGCCTCAACCCAGAAGCAAAAGGTCTAGAGAGAAGGGATGGAATTGACTAGACAGCTACTGCAAAGTGAGTGACTTTTAAATCCCAGGTGATTGACGGATGTTGAGAGGAGCTACCCCTCACCCAAGGTCAGGGGCTGTGACCAAGAGGAGTTACCCCAGGCCTGAGGTCGGTGTGGCTGCCTAGAGGAGCAAGCCCATGCCCAAGGAGTGGCAGCTGCACAGGCGCAAGAGGGCGGAGAGGAGCTACTCCACGTTCAAGGTCAAGAGGGGCAGCCATGAGGAGATAGCCCTCACCCAAGGTAAAGAGTAACGGCTGCGCTTTGCTGGAGCAGCTGTGAAGAGATATCCCACATCGAAGGTAAGAGAAACCCAAGTAAGATGGTAGGTATTGTGAGAGGGCATCAGAGGGTTAACACACAGAAATCATAATCACAGAAAACTAGTCAGTCTAATCACATGGACCACAGCCCTGTGTAACTCAATGAAAGTAAGCCATGCTGTGTGGAGCCACCCAAGACAGGCCAGACATGGTGGAGAGGTCTGACAGAATGTGGTCCACTGAAGAAGGGAATGGCAAACCACTTCAGTATTCTTGCCTTGAGAACCCCATGACCAGTATGAAAAGGCAAAATGATAGGATACTGAAAGAGGAATTCCCCAGGTCGGTAGGTGCCCAATATGGTAATGAAGATGAGTGGAGAAATAACTCCAGAAAGAATGAAGGAGTGGACCCAAAGCAAAAACATTACCCAGTTGTGAATGTGACTGGTGATAGAAGCAAGGTCCGATGCTGAGCAATATTGCATAGGAACCTGGAATGTCAGGTTTATGAATCAAGGCAAATTGGAAGTGGTCAAACAGAGATGGCAAGGGTGAACATTGACATTCTAGGAATCAGCTAACTAAAATGGACTGGAATGGGTGAATTTAACTTAGATGACCATTATATCTACTACTGCAGGCAGGAATCGCTCAGAAGAAATGGAGTAGCCATCATGGTCAACAAGAGTCTGAAATGCAGTATTGGATGCAGTCTCAAAAATGACAGAATGATCTCTGTTCGTTTCCAAGGCAAACCATTCAATATCACGGGAATCCAAGTTTATGCCTCAACCAGTGATGCTGAAGAAGCTGAAGTTAAATGGTTCTATGAAGACCTACAAGACTTTCTAGAACTAACACCTCAAAAAGATGTCCTTTTCACAATAGGGGACTGGAATGCAAAAGTAGGAAGTCAAGAAACACCTGGAGAAACAGACAAATTTGGCCTTGGAATGCGGAATGAAGCAGGGCAAAGACTAATAGAGTTTTGCCAAGAAAATGCACTGGTCATAGCAAGCACCCTCTTCCAACAACACAAGAGAAGACTGGACACATGGACATCACCAGATGGTCAACACCAAAATCAGATTAATTATATTCTCTGCTGCCAAAGATGGAGAAGCTCTATACAGTCAGCAAAACCAAGACTATGAGCTGACTGTGGCTCAGATCATGTCTCATTATTGCCAAATTCAGACTTATTGAAGAAAGTCGTGAAAACCACTAGACCGTTCAGATATGACCTAAATCAAATTCCTAATGATTATACAGTGGAAGTGAGAAATAGTTTTAAGGGACTAGATCTGAAGACAGAGTGCTTGATGAACTATGGACAAAGGTTCATGACATTGTACAGGAGACAGGGATCAAGACTATCTCAAAGAAAAAGAAACGCAAAAAAGTAAAATGACTGTCTCAGGAAGCCTTACAAATAGGTGTGAAAAGAAGAGAAGTAAAAAGCAAAGGAGAAAAGGAAAGATATAAGCATCTGAATGCAGAGTTCCAAAGAATAGCAATAAGAGATAAGAAAGCTTTCCTCAGCAATCAATGCAAAGAAATAGGGGAAAGAACAGAATGGGAAAGACTAGAGATCTCTTCAAGAAAATTAGAGTTACCAAGGGAACACTTAATGCAAAGATGGGATCGATAAAGGATAGAAATGGTCTGGACCTAACAGAAGCAGAAGATATTAAGAAGAGGTGGCAAGAGTACACAAAAGAACTGTGCAAAAAAGAGCTTCACAACCAAGATAATCATGATAGTGTGATCACTCACCTAGAGCCAGACATCCTAGAATGTGAAGTCAAGTGGGCCTTAGAAAGCATCATTACGAACAAAGCTAGTGGAGGTGATGGAATTCCAGTTGAGCTCTTTCAAATCCTGAAAGATGATGCTGTAAAAGTGCTGAACTCAATATGCCAGCACATCAGGAAAACTCAGCAGTGACCACAAGACTGGAAAAGTTCAGTTTTCATTCCAATTCCAAAGAAAGGCAATGCCAAAGAATGTTCAAACTACCACACAATTGCACCCATCTCACATGCTAGTAAAGTAATGCTCAAAATTCTCCAAGCCAGGCTTCAGCAATATGCAAACTATGAACTTCCAAATGTTCAAGCTGGTTTTAGAAAAGGCAGAGGAAACAGAGATCAAATTGCCAACATCTGCTGGATCATCAAAAGAGCAAGAGAGTTCCAGAAAAACATCCAATTCTGCTTTATTGACTATGCTAGAGCCTTTGACTGTGTGGATCACAATAAACTGTGGAAAATTCTGAAAGAGATGGGAATACCAGACCCCCTGACCTGCCTCTTGAGAAACCGATATGCAGGTCAGGAAGCAACAGTTGGAACTGGACATGGAACAACACACTGGTTGCAAATAGGAAAAGGGGGTATGTCAAGGCTGTATATTGTCACCCTGCTTATTTAACTTATATGCAGAGTACATCATGAGAAATGCTGGGTGGAGGAAGCTCAAGCTGGAATCAAGATTGCCAGGAGAAATATCAATAACCTCAGATATGCAGATGACACCACCCTTATGGCAGAAAGTGAAGACGAACTAAAAAGCCTCTTGATGAAGTGAAAGGGGGGGAGTGAAAAAGTTGGCTTAAAGCTCAATATTCACAAAATGAAGGTCACGGCATCTGGTCCCATCACTTCATGGCAAATAGATGGGGAAACACTGGAAACAGTGGTTGACGTTATTTTTTCAGGCTCCAAAATAACTGCAGATGGTGATTTCAGCCATGAAATTAAAAGACTCTTACTCCTTGGAAGGAAAGTTATGACCAACTTAGATAGCATATTTAAAAGCAGAGACATTACTTTTCCAAGAAAGGTCCATCTAGTCGAGGCTATGATTTTTCTAGTAGTCATGTATGGATGTGAGAGTTGGACTGTGAAGAAAGCTGAGCGCCAAAGATTGATGCTTTTGAACTGTGGGGTGTTGGAGAAGACTCTTGAGAGTCCCTTGGACTGCAAGGAGATCCAACCAGTCCATTCTAAAGGAGAATGTGTTCATTGGGTGTTCATTAGAAGGACTGATGCTAAAGTTGAAACTCCAGTACTTTGGCTACCTCATGGAAAGAGTTGACTAATTGGAAAAGACGCTGTTGCTGGGAGGGATTGGGGACATGAGGAGAAGGGGATGACAGAGAATGAGATGGCTAGATGGCATCACCGACTCGATGGACATGAGTTTGAATAAGCTCTGGGGGTTGGTTATGGACAGGGAGGCCTGGCGTGCTGCGATTCACGGGGCCGCAAAGAGTCGGACATGACTGAGCGACTGAACTGAACTGAACTGATGTTCTCAATACTACAGAAATGGGCCTCTTGAGCTTGATAGACCTCAGTAATTTAGAAATAAATTATATTTTGTGCACCTGAATTCACAACTGCACATTTTCTCTTGAGGTCACATGTATTCCATCTTCAGGCAGGCAAGTTGAACACCCAAAGAGGTCTCTTGTAAACTATGAAATATCAAAAAACTTCACTGATAATGTAAAATCAATGCAGAGAGCTTTGCTTTGGTTGTCAGCCATGAAATACTGTGAAATGAATGGGTCTGTATTGAAATAAAACCAACAAGCTTAAGTTATTTGCACTTTCTTAAATTCTCTTAAAATTAGATTCACATGTAAGGTGGAAACAAAATAGAGATCTTAAGTTGTTTCTTGTGGAAAGTTCATTCCACTCTAATCCCTCCTTCTAGATGGGAGAAAATTGGGGGAGTTGGAGTACGTGGACACTTGGTTCTGTTGTTGCCATGGGGGGCATCTGGGTGGAATATTCTTTGCCCCAGCTATGGGAGGAGTCCGCTATAAATATGACTTCCTAATGGCTGTATCCATGATGCCCCTCATTATAAAACCTTAAACCTTAAACGACACTAGGGAGAAGTGTTGCAGGTAGAGAAGCGTCAGTCCTGACTTAAAGGACAAGTGAAATCTACGGTGATCCTAGAGGTCTTTTCAGTCACACTTTTATAATAAGCCCAACTATTGACAACCTTTTGAGGTATAAAAAATCTAGGTTTGTTACCCAACATCCAATGTGCCATACAGGAAAATTCGGTTCCACACTCTAAATATCTGAGATGTAAGCTTAATGCCAAGAAGAAAAAAAAAAGTTGTCAAAAAACCTCACATTACCCTGAACTGTACTATGAAGAAACCAGGTCAAATAGTTGGCTCTAGGAACTTTTTTTTTTTTCAATGTAGTCATTATGTTTAAATGGAAAAAAACAAAATTGATCTCTACAAGTCAGGACATAGAAATAAGTGTGTAATTACTAATTATACACTTAGGGGTTTATTCTCCCCAAGATACACATACCCAACTCACACCAAAATTAATCTGAGTTGCATTCACACGTGGAAGGGAAAATGGGCTCCCTGGCTGTAATTGCAAAAGTCATGAAATTCCCTTACAAGCCCATGTTGCCTCTTAATAATACTCTGATACTGAAGCTCAAGTTTGTTAAGGAGTAAAGACTCAATACAACTATTCACTGTGAAGCCTTCCCAGGAAAAGACCCCAGTGTGTATTGAATATTTTAATATTTTCTTAGAAATGATTAGTTTTTTAATTACTTTAAGTAGGGGAAAAACAACCCTTCAAACTTATTCAGGGAAAGAATAAGTTATAATCCCTTGGATTTGGAGGTGAAATTGGAGCGTGGATAGAAACAAGATTTTGGCAAACTCTTCATTTTGCCCTTCACTTTTCAAGCACATTGAATCACATATTTCTTAATGAATGAAATAATGAAATAATATACTGTAAAGAGTAAGGGATGAGACTGTTGCTTGCCATTATTGATAATGGAGAGCTGGAGGGTAAAAACAATGGAAAGAAGGAGACTCATGCTGTACTTTTTAAAATAGAAACCTAAATTGCCACTTACTGTACTTAAGCATATTTTTAACTTAATTATTTTCTGCCTGTAGTTTAATACTCATCGGAGAGAAATTAGAAAATACAAGGAAAAAAATAAAACTCGCTCTTAAACTCCACCACTCAGACACTATCAATGTTCATATTTTCTAGTTTTTTTGGTTTTTTTTTCTATTTTCATTGATATACTTTATTTTATGAAGGTAGAATTTGGAATCTATGCGTTTCTGTATTGCTCTTTTATGACATTTAACATGCATTTTAAAATTCTATTAAACAAGCTGTGAAAACATTATTTTAAACAATTTGATCATTGAAAGCATTATCCTAACCTCTCTCCTTTTGTACTGTAAAGACAATAGACGGAAACATTTGATTTTTGATTAACTTCATATCAATTATCTGAGTATACTCCGATATGTGAGGCCATTTTTATAGGTTTTCTCATTTTTTTAAACTGTTTTTAACAAATAATGCAAGGGCCTGGTGAGACAAACTGTAAAAAACACTGCGACAATTCAATCTCCCTACTACCTTTTGTCCCAGTTGTTTTCCTCAGAGACAGATTCATTATAAGTTTCTTCTACATATTTTCAGAAAGATTATAGCATGGAAATCTGTTTTAAAGATTTTTGGTACATTTTCATTGGCTTTTTCTCCAGCACAATTCTTGACATTAATGGTACCAAGAATGAAGTCAAGTGGGTACAGAATTGAAGGATGATGGATTGCAGTAGCTACTGTTCTATTTTACTTTCTCTTTCCTCTTCTTGGAGGAAACAAACAAAAGCCAAGGACCAAAGACAAGTCGATCATAGTAATCTCACCCTTCCAAACACTGAAATAGTTTCCAGCATCATCACCCAAGGGTGATGAGGGACCCTGATTTCTTTAATTTAATATACTTTTTTGGTAGTTATTCTTTTTTGCCAGTGGTTTTCTTTTTTAAAATGTTTATTGTAGTATAGTTGCTTTACAATGTTGTGTTAGTTTCTGCTGTACAGTAAAGTGAATTAGCTATACATATATATTGCCTCTTTTTTTTTTGGATTTCTTTCCCATTTGGGCCGCCACAGAGTGTTGAGTAGAGTTCCCTGTGCCATACAGTAGGTTCTCATTAGTTATCTATTATATACACAGTATCAATAGTGTGTACATGTCAATCTTCCAATTCACCCCTCCCTACCTTGGTATCCATACATTTGTTCCCTACATCTGTGTCTCTTTTTCTGCTTTGTAAAACAGATCACCTATACCAATCTTTTCAGATTTCACATATTATGTGTTAACATCTGATGTTTGTTTTTCTCTTTATGATTTACTTCACTCTGTATGACAGTCTATAGATCCATCCACATCTTTACAAATGATCCAGTTTCATTCCTTTTCGTGACTAATATTCCATTATAGGCTTCCCTGGTGACTCAGTGGTAAAGAATCCACCTTCCAATGCAGGAGATGCAGGTTTGATCCCTGGGGTCGGGAAGATTCCCTGGAGAAGGAAATGGCAACCCACCCCAGTATTCTTGCCCAGAGAATCCCATGAACAGAGGAGCCTGGAGGGCTGCAGCCTACGGGGCTTCAAAAGAGCTGGACACAACTTACCAACTAAACAAGAACAATAGCATTTCATTGTATACACATACCACATCTTCTGATGGCTTTTATGTATTGTGATGGGGAAGGTGGACTTGGCTCCTTGCTGGCACCCTCCCCTGCAAGGCTGCATTCCTGGTGCAGCTTGTGGAAAGAATGAACCCAAGTCGAAGAAGCAGAACTCAGAAAGAGAAGAAAGCACTGAGCGGCATCATGCGGATACCTACCTCTACTGACCAGGTGTGATGGTCAGTTACTAAAGTGAGTGAAGCCACGTGATTTTTTAAACTAGTTTGAGATGTGAGTTAGTCACTTACAAGTGGAAGAAACTTGATTTCTACAATAAGAGATGCCCTTTTCATGTGTAAATACAGCCGTGAAAGGAACCAGCATATAGCAACCCTGATGTCAGAGAAAAATACATCTAGAGAGAAGCTCCAGGAGGACAGTCTCTGTGAAACAACATACAGATTCTCACCATATTTGGGAAATCAAAGCAAAATATACCACAAATGCTATGCTGTGCACCTGGTGTGTGTAGGCATGGGTGTAGAAAGGAAGATGGGAGAGCCCTTGTAGATACCTGATCTGGTGCAGCCTGCAAAGTAAAACTGGAGAGCTTCTGTGCTTTCAAGTGAGCCATATCTAGATTATTATTTCGAGTTTTGTGGGTTTTTTTTTTCACTTTACCTGAATTAGAGAAAGAATGTAGAGTAACTACTTAGCAAGACTGAGCTCCAGAAACTTATATTTAAATATAATTCAAACCAGGCTTGAATTAGAAGGTAGGATATATCCATCTCTGGCATCTAAACTAGTTCTTCCTGAAATTTGCACTTGGAGGACGTGGAACCAACACAACACTCCTTTATCTACAGATGATGTGGACAGCCCTTGTCCTTGGAAATGGGCTATGATGGACTGAATAGGAAGACTCAACCCAACTTAACAACAGTTTGACATATCTGCATGCACAAGCATGCTTACACACTGATGCACACCCCTGTGCACATACAAGCATGCACATACACATGGACGCTCACACACTTGCACTGATAAATATGCCAGACTTGTTAAGTCTGTCGGCCACCTTTGTGATGAGCGCGCTCACTGTGGGAGAGGAAGAAAAAAACTGGAGTCCAGCCTTAAGCTTCCAGAGTTTCATTTGAACTTGCATTTACACTACCAAAGAGAAAAATGAAAAATGTGCTGGCACTTTGTCATTTCCTGACAATTAGTATTTGTAACAAATCCCCAGGTAATTTGGACTCATTAATGCTCAGATGCTCATCATCTATTTGCTCTCTTTAGTGGAGCAATTCAGGGTTGGACGATCTAAAAATGCTCCCCACCCTCCCACATCTCCACATTCTGTCTTTTTGATACGAATTGTAGGAGCAAAGTAAACAGAGGGCTCTCTTAGAATTTCCCTTTTTACAAATGAGCCATAAAATTGTCCATTAATCAGTCTTTGCTCCCAGGGGCCAGTTTGCATTGTGAAGGTTTCCTTTTCCCTTTCTGATCCCCATTTTGTTGAAGAGATTACTCAAAGGAAAGGAAAAAAAAAATCACACAGCAATAAGCCCCAAAGAATAGGCTTAGGAAAGCCAGCTTTTTTTTTTTTTCAATAAGAAGCCTTTGGCCTGAGCCAGATTCTCATAATTCAGCACCATTCAAAACTTTAAACTTTACTCTGCCCACTTTAGACTTTTAAAAATATAAAATATTCTTCCCTTTCCCAGAGGATATGGTTCTTCCACTTACTCCTACAGATACTACATGTAGGTCTTTAGCTCCATAAAAAGACCCTTCTGGATGCCTGGGGCAAGAATCCATGAGCACAGATATAAGGAAAACTTGGACAAGTTCACTCTGTATTTGGCATTTCAGGGCTTTCTCCAAGTTAATTGCTACACGAGGTGTCAGTCCTGGCAGTTCTTGCATTTATCTTTAGGCTATTTCCTTTAAGAGACAGAAGAGGAAATGCAGCTCAAGCTTGGAGCTGTTGGAGAGGAGAAGTGGCAGGAGGTATGCCTTTTGGCTGCAGCATCCTCATTGGTGGCTCATTGGTAAAGAATCTGCCTGCAGTGCAGGAAACCTGGGTTCCCAGGTTTGATCCCAGGGTCAGGAAGATCCCCTGGAGAAGGAAATGGCAACCCACTCCAGTATTCTTCCCTGGGAAATCCCATGGACAGGAAAGCCTGGCAAGCCACGTCCATAGGGTTGCAAAAGAGCTAGACATGACTTAGCCACTAAACAAGACCTCATTGGGCAGCTGCTTACATAGACCAACCTGCTCACCTGTATTTTCCCGGTGAACCAGATTTCTTACCTTCAGCAAGTCTCCGCCTCCCAATACAGACACTCCACAAGCATTGTAATACATAGGCTATTTACAAATATTTATTTGTCATTCATTGTAAGTGGGATAATAAAAAAGAAGAGATTGTGCAAGAACTGACTTGAATGGAACTGGAACAAAAGAATTTTCTTTGTTTGGCTTGGGACTGCTGGCTTTTGTTAGCCTCTGAACTTTCCCTGCCCCTCTTCCTCTAGTTTTCCATTTGTATTTTGTCCTCTATTTACACTAAGCATAAAACTTCCATAAGCTGTCTTAAGGGATTTCTTTATTTTTCTTTACCACTTTTTTTTCAAGCTAAACTGTTTGTCTAACCTGGGGGGTTTAGGAGGGAACAGAATAGCCATCAAAATTTTTTATTTCTAAAGCACAGTCACCCTGAGGTTAACTTGGAAGCCAAACAGTGTTAAAGTTCGTCTCACAAATGTTGGAACTAAATGCTTGCAGTATGCAGTGCCTTGTGTAAAATAGAGCCATTTTACATAGAGGGACCCCGTGTTGATCTGGGAGGTGGCATCTCAGTGTGACTTACCAGGAAGTCCCCTCCTTCGGTCATTAATGCTGTTTGGGTATCATTCCCAGTAAATTAAATACATTGGTCTGAATTGATGAATTGTTCCATAAATCTTCTTCTGAGAAAGTAGATGGGCCTCATAGTCATTCGTCTTCGTGAGAACTCCTCCAATAACATTGCACTTATGCGCATAAAATTCTGGAACGTCTGGACTTGTATTTGAAGTGACTCACTCACACCTAGTGAACCATTCCTCCCCTTCAGAGACGACAGAAGTGTGAGTTCTTTGAATCATTGATTTCCTTCGCACAAACATGTTGGATTTTGCTAACATACCTTAAGACTTTATTAGCCTACCTGATTTATATGTCCTACAGGCTTTGGCAGTTTTGCACATTTAATTGAAACACATTGGTTTCCATAAAAGGAACTTGCTTAAATCAGAAAGGAATTTCTCATAATCTCTCTGATATTAACACTTGGACGTTTGACAGTACCTGCTGCATCCCGCGGCGCTGAATTTATGCAGCTTGGGCCTGACTTAGTGTCTGTTTCAGTCAAGCTGCAGGAAATCTCTTGGCTGCCCTGTGGATGAGGAGGAAGGTCAGGTGGGGCAGGGGCTGAATGCTGAGTCCAAACTAGAAGCCAAAACGACCTTCATTATACATATTTTCATTGGCTCCTGCATCACCCAGGAAAATCATCCTGGAAAAGTAGTAGATGAAAGACCAGTTTCTGTGCCAAGTTTCCCACTGTGCCTGCCCAGATCTCACTGACATAGATGGGTTACAGGGTTAAGTGACTTAACCCTGACTTACCTCTTGGCTAGCCAACTACTGCTGGGATCCACTGTGAGGCAAATCACACCCCCCTTCTTTGAAACAAATGATGCATTTCAGAAATAACGTTTGCAACCCTGGCCTCATTCTCTGGCAGGACACTGGAAGCCAGAAGAGATCCCTGCTAGGACAAGGTGGTTGGTTAGGAGTAGGTGAAAATCTCAGATAATCCTCATTCCCCATGTAGCTGTTGTACTAATTCTTTCCTTATTGACCTCCACGGGGAGCAGCAAGGTTGTTCTTGAACAACGAGGCAGGGTTGCATGCTTACACGTCAGTCAGCTGTACAAGCAAGCGAGTGCCTTCACGTCTCTGTCAGGGCACTAATCTTTCACAAAGCCATCCACATGCGTGGAGAAGATGGGGGGATCACCCCAGACGTGGGGCAAGGCAGCAGTTCATGCTGTTTCTTGAAACACTGGATAAATGTTCAATTTTCAAGTTTCTTTTCATCTCCACAGTCCTTTCCAAGAGGAGGCCTGGTATTTGGTGAAGGGGACTGTATCGTGACACACTGGGTGCAGACTGGTGACAGGAGATGGCTTGAGACTCTCAGTCTGATCCTCTCCTCTACGATTGGAGCACAGTCAGCCAACTGGCCCTGGAAGCCTTGATCACACTTCTGCTCAACCCAGTGCCTCCAGGTGAGGCTGTGAGTCTCACATGATCCTTGGACCAGGTGCTCAGGACCTAGGGCCTCAGCCAGTTCACCTCACTGCAGCTGTCTCACTGGCAAGTTCATCAGAAAACACCAGAGCATATAGGAATTTCTATATACCTTCCTCAGATGATTCTGAGAGCACAGCTCAGTCCCTGCTTCCCTCTAACCTTCTGGATTCAGATGAAGCTGCCTCTGGCTAAAATGGTGGCAGGGGCTGATCTGGGTTTAAAGCACTGACAATTTTTTTTTTTTAAGAAGCCAGAGTTTACTGCTACTTAAATAATGCTCAAACTTTCAGATGGTTAAAAGATCCCAAGATATCTGAATTTAATTATAATATCAAAGCCAGGTGCTAGGTGTTGCTGTCTGTTTTGCAACCCTTAGGATGACTCTGAGAATTTCGATGACTCACTGATTCTTCTGGTCCAAGAGAGGTGTTTTCTGAGTTTCCCTGTCATCCATACAAGACTATCCCTCCATTCAGTTCAGTTCAGTCACTCAGTCGTGTCTGACTCTTTGCGACCCCATGAATCGCAGCACGCCAAGCCTCCCTGTCCATTACCAACTCCCGGAGTTCACTCAGACTCACGTCCATAGAGCCAGTGATGCCATCCAGCCATCTCATCCTCTGTCATCCTCTTCTCCTCCTGCCCCCAATCCCTCCCAGTATCAGAGTCTTTTCCAACGAGTCAACTCTTCGTATGAAGTGGCCAAAGTACTGGAGTTTCAGTTTTAGCATCATTCCTTCCAAAGAACACCCAGGACTGATCTCCTTTAGGATGGACTGGTTGGATCTCCTTGCAGTCCAAGGGACTCTCAAGAGTCTTCTCCAACACCACAGTTCAAAAGCATCAATTCTTCGGCGCTCAGCCTTCTTTACAATCCAACTCTCACATCCATACATGACACTGGAAAAACAATAGCCTTGACTAGACGGACCTTTGTTGGCAAAGTAATGTCTCTGCTTTTGAATATGCTATCTAGGTTGGGCATAATTTTTCTTCCAATGAGTAAGCATCTTTTAATTTCATGGCTGCAGTCACCATCTGCAGTGATTTTGGAGCCTCCAAAAATAAAGTCTGACACTGTTTCCCCATCTATTTCCCATGAAATTATGGGACTGGATGCCATGATCTTAGTTTTCTGAATGTTGAGCTTTAAATCAACTTTTTCACTCTCCTCTTTCACTTTCATCAAGAGGCTTTTTAGTTCCTCTTCACTTTCTGCCATAAGGGTGTTGTCATTTGCATATCCGGAGAAGGCAATGGCACCCCACTCCAGTACCCTTGCCTGGAGAATCTCATGGACGGAGAAGCCTGGTGGGCTGCAGTCCATGGGGTCGTGAAGAGTCGGACACGACTGAGTGACTTCACTTTCACTTTTCACTTTCATGCATTGGAGAAGGAAATGGCAACCCACTCCAGTGTTCTTGCCTGAAGAATCCCGGGGACAGGGGAGCCTGGTGGGCTGCCATCTATGGGGTCTCACAGAGTCGGACATGGCTGAAGCGACTTAGCAGCAGCAGCATCTGCATATCTGAGGTTATTGATATTTGTCCTGGCAATCTTGATTCCAGCTTGTGCTTCTTCTAGTCCAGCGTTTCTCATGATGTATTCTGCATAGAAGTTAAATAAGCAGGGTGACAATATACATTCTTGACGTACTCCTTTTCCTATATGGAACCAGTCTGTTGTTCCATGTCCAGTTCTAACTGTTGCTTCCTGACCTGCGTATAGGTTTCTCAAGAGGCAGGTCAGCTGGTCTGGTATTCCCATCTCTTTCAGAATCTCCATTGGTGAGAACAAAAACAATACCAGAAGCAGTCATTGTCATTGAGAAGAAGAAAGGTAAATGACCAGAGAAGATTTAATCTGGTATAGAACAAACAGATGCACTTGTAGAATTTGTGTGAAAATCCTTTTTACTTTTTCTTTGAAATCAGGTCCACGGACCACAAACTTGAGTAGCTGGGATTTTACCAGGTGGTATATGGTTAAATGAATCTCCTTGACAGCAGTCAAACACCCTTTAAGATGTGGTTCACAACATCTTTTGAACCATTACATGCATGCTAAGCCACTTCTGCCAGGCTCCTCTGTCATGGGATTCTCCAGGCAAGAATACTGGAATGGGCTGCATGCCTTCCTCCAGTGGGTCTTCCCAACCCAGGGATTGAACTGGGTTCTCCTGCATTACAGGCAGATTCTTTACCATCTGAACTACCATGAAAGCCTAATACAAATTTTAAAAGAGATGAAACATCTAAAGTACAGTCAATTTTGAGGGCTTTCTTTAAGGGAAAAAAAAAAAGAGGAAAAAGAGGGGAGGAGGGAAAAGGATGCAGTATTATGAATACAAAATTAGGTACAAAGATTAATATTAATTTAAGTGAAAAATTTTAAAGTATAAAATTTTTAATGCTGAAAATTATCATAAACATTTTAAGAACCAAGAAAAATATAATATTTGTGTTACATTGCTACCTGGTGCCCATCTATAAGATTTTCCCCCATTACTTACTCTGTATGTTTTTTTTTTTATTGCTTTTTCATATGGTGATCATTTTATTATATTTCATAGAGAGAATGAAAATATGAATTTAAGCCTACTGTGACAAAATCTGTTTGTAGTATTGATAGTTTAAAAAGTGAAATTCATCATTAAAACATCTCATCGAGAACGTCATGTAAGTTTCTGTGATTACATATTGCCAAATTTCTTTTATGTACGAAAGCTTAATGTTCCAACATTTCAAACTGCCTTACTCAATGACTTACCTTAAATACTCCTTAACTGACACTCTCTAACACTCTCTAACCCAGTTTGCTATTGATTTCATGCAGTAGTAGAATATCTGAATTTTGAAAATGAAAGTGTTAGTTGCTTGGTTGTCAGACTCTTTGCAGCTCCATGGACTATAGTCCATCAGGCTCCTCTGACCATGGAAATTTCCAGGCAAGAATACTGGAGTGAGTAGCCATTCCTTCCTTCAAGGGATCTACCTGGCCAGAAATCAAACTTAGGTCTGAATTGCAAACTGATTCTTTACCATCTGAGCCACCAGGGAAGCCTGTTGAATCATAAAACAACAAGGAAATAATTTCACTGTATGATTCATTTATAATTATATATGCTGCATCACTGACTGAATTCCTGTCAGGATAGAATTTCAATTTTTTGCATATGTATCAATAAAGATTGAATCCTCTATTAAATTTTTACATAAATGATAATAGAGAATCTTTTTTCTTTTTTTTCTTTAATTAATTTTTATTTTTTAGTTTGTTTTGCTTTACAATATTGTATTTGTTTTGCTACACATTGACATGAATCAGCCACGAGTGTACATGAACTCTCAATCCTGACCCCTACCTCTCCCCTCTCTTTTTTCTTTACAGACTAACTTCTGGTCCTCTACCTTTCACATTCTGTGTTTCCTGTTTTCCCTACTGAGAACCAAGATATAAGAATTTTCTGTCTCTACACTATGGTATCACAATAGCAGGTGTGTCAGTGAATTATAACCCTGGCTATAATGCAGAACATTTGCATAAACATGCCTCTACCATAAAAGTCTGTGGCTTTCTAAATATATTCCACTAACGCCAAAGCAGCACTTCCCAAGTCAACTTACCCTCAACCATATCCCAACACTGTCTAGTGACACCTGATCAAAATGGAATGTGCTATTAATATATTTTAATTTTATTTATTTATTTATTTATTCATTTTTACCCTTTCAGGCCCTGCAGCTCAAGTTTCATTAACTTCACCATAAATTCAGCTTTTGGTAGAGCTTGCAAGGTGAATCATTTGAAACAACAGCATTCCAAGTGTGGACAGGCACTGGAAGCAATCTTGTTAGAGTGTGGATAATATAAAGAAGGATTTAGAAACTATGCTAAGACTGATCAAAAGATAGTCTGCATTTTATTATTACCATGAACCAGACATTCTAACCAATGCCAATGATAAAATATTCCTCCCCTCTAAAAAATATTTTGTTATTCTAAGTCCAAAACAAGTATAGTAATAATTATTGGGTTTTAATAATATGTATGTAAAGTTCAAATTAGTACATTTTTATTATGCATCTTTTCACAAACTTGGAGGTTTATTTGCAGGAGTCAAATGATGTAGTGAGTTACCAAAACAGATTCAACTACAAATATTCCTACTAAACATCTCTATTTAGAGATTTATTAAACATCTAAACTCAAGATTTTCAAATATGAATACCATGTCTTCACCCCCAAATCTGCTCCATCCACAGTCTTCCTCATCTCACTCAATGGCAATGCCAACCTTCCAATGGCTCCAGTCAAAAGTCTTGAATGCATTCTTGGGTCTTCTCTTTCTTTACTTCCCACATCCAACCAGCAGATCCTGATGGCTCTACCTGTTAAAATACACTCTGAATCCAAACTTCTCTGACTTCACCATAACTCCAGTATGAGTCCCCATCATCACTCACCTGGACTACTTTAGAAGATTCCATTCTGGCCTCCTATTATTGGATTCTGGTCTCCCATTATTGTTATCAGCCATTGGACCCTATGGTTAGCAGTCAAAGAGATCTCTTAAAATCATATACCAGATTGCATCTCATTTCTGCTCAAAATCTTCTACTGACTCCCCACTTCTCTCAAATAAAAGTAAAAATGTTTACAATGATCTCATCAGGTGTAGCTGTCTTCTCCTAAAACTTTGCATGAATTAAAGAAAGGTGCACAAATTGGAAAAATGATACATAAAATCTTTGTTGTATTAATAATCTTTCTAATAATGTATCCAAAGGACATGATCATAAATCAAGCTAAATTAACATTTTATTTCTCATGGCACTGTTTATAATAACCACAAGAGATGATGTTGATGGAGTATTTATTACATGCCCTTTTCTAAATGCTTTGTACAAATTGAATAATTTGGTCCTCACAAACCTCCATAAGATATATGTTAACATTGCCACCATTTTATAGGCAAGGAAACTGGGCATTGACAACTAAATCGATTAACAAAGGTCATACAGGCAGAAAAAGGCTCAAGCAGTCTATCTGCAAAAATCCTGCTTTAAACTATTTTGCCAAAAGAGCAAACAAACTAGAAATCATATAAATGTCCAAGTATACAGGTTTGGTAAATAAAATAATGTGTAACTATAGAATCACTAAGCATACTATCTTCTAAAACTTTAATGATATGAGAAAATAATTGTAATGATAAGAGAAAATGAGCAGATCATAAATAAAGAAAAGCATGACAAACTTAGACAGCATATTAAAAAGCAGAGATATTACTTTGCTGACAAAAGTCCATCTTGTCAAGGCTATGGTTTTTCCAATAGTCATGTATGGATCTGAGAGTTGGACTATAAAGAAAACTGAGTGCTGAAGAATTGATGCTTTTGAACTGTGGTGTTGGAGAAGACTCTTGAGAGTCCCTTGAACTGCATGGAGATCAAACCAACCAATCCTAAAGGAAATGAGTCCTGAAGGACAGATGCTGAAGCTGAAACTCCAAAACTCTGGCCACCTGATGCAAAGAACTGACTCAGTGGAAAAGACCCTGATTTGGGGAAAGATTGAAGGAAGAGGAAGGGGACAAAAGAGGATGAGATGGTTGAATGGCATCACTGATTTGATGGACATGAGTTTGAGCAAGCTCCAGGAGTTGGTGATGGACAGAGAAGCCAGGCGTGCTGCAGTCCATGGGATCGCGAAGAGTCGGACACGACTGAACTACTGAACTGAATTGGTTCTTTGCAAGGACTGATGTTGAAGCTGAAGCGCCAATACTTCAGCCACCTGATGTGATGAGCAGACTCATTGGAAAAGGCTGTGATGCTGAGAAAGATAGAGACAGGAGGAGAAGGGGACAACAGAGGACAAGATGATTGGAGGGCATCAACAACTTAATGGACATGAGTTTGAGCAAGATCAGGGTGATGGTGAAGGACAGGGAAGCCTGGCTTCCTGGACTGCATGCTGCGGTCCATGGGATCACAAAGAGTTGGCATGACTGAGGGACTGAACGACAGCAACAATAATCTGAATTTAACCACTGCACATATATATATAGATGCATACATATACACACACATAAACACATATACATATGTGTATATACAAAAGCAAATATAAAAAGGACATTTTAAAAAAGATTATTTCACAATGGCCGAATTTCTAGATGGCTGTATTTTCTTCAACATACTTCCTCTTATTTTATATATTTTCTTCTGCAATTGTCTTTATTTTACCACCAGTAAGAAAAAAAAAAAAAACTTACTTAAAAACAGTTAAGCTTTTATGTCAAAACTGTTAATTAAATGTCTATGCAAATTCATAATAAAATCATGAAGACTATAGCAATACATGGTAATAGCATAACTGAAGTTTCCAAACTTCTTTCTTACCAAGGAAAATTTACAATTTTTTTCCATCTAAATCCCAATGTGTAGGAGATCCTATTTACTTGAAAAGAATACTTTTAATTACTTTTACCTATTTAAGAAATACTTAAAGATATAGAACTGCAAGACTCATAGCTTTGCCGGAAATCTTAACAAAAACAAAAATAAATAGATTCTTAGTTCAGTTAAATTAAACCTAATAACATCACTAGTCTTTTCTTTAAATGTTGAAAATTACTTGAAAACTCTCATTTCCACCCTTACAGAGAGCTTTAAATTCAGAAACACTTCTGAATATAATAGTGATAAACTGTTAACTGAAAAGGCAGAGTAGAAAATTGTTATTTCACTTGCATTTCTCTGTCAGTTTGGGATGCATTTGGCTTTGAGGACAAGAAAACTCACCAAGCAGAGCTGGGCACCATCAGGCATGCCTGTACAGACATGTGCTAATTCACTTCATCCTCACCACAACCCAGGAGGAGATGGCACTCTCACAGATGGAGAAAAGGAAGAACAAGGTGGTTAAGAAACACATCCAAAAATATGAAACGGCAGATCTGAGATTCAACCCCAGGTGCTGGACTCCAGAATCATTTCTTTTTAACCTACATCATCCTCTGTGCGAAAAGGGAAGGACTCCCCATGTTACCCAGGAAAACATTCCCCATGACCTGGGTGTCTACCATGGTTCCTGCACGCAGGGAGCTTGTCGGAAACATAAGGAACCCAGAAGTCAGCGTATTTTTTTTTAATGGAAGCCATTTGGGACTCATGCTAACACAGCACTTTCTCTGTCTTTCTGTCTACAGTAAAATTGAGTGAAATGCCTTCCTCCTCACAGGAAAGAAACCGCAAATGAAACCAGGAGACACCGTTGCTCTCCTAGGTGAGCTGTTTCAAGGGCAGGCAATTCCTGGTCCATCCATTACCATGTAAATAATTAAACACCCTGAGCCTGCAGCCGAAGCTAGGAGGTCTGTGGAGGCAATTTGCTGTAAATAGGGGTGAGCACAAACTCACTCAGTCGTTAGCTCCTCCTAGTGGCTCCTTGGCCTTCAACAAGAAAGCAGCTGAGGTGTTGCTGTCCTTGTGGAGGGAAACCCTGATGGATGATGAGCCTGAAGTTTCCTCTGAAGTGACGAGACTCTTTTTACCTATCAAGTCACAGAACCTCACTGCTCAGTGTGAGCTGCTCTGGCCCTGTACATGGAAACTGAATTGGTCAACTGACTGCATTTGCAAAGCCAGGACAAGGCATGCTGTGGTCTACATAAGTGGTTTTTAACTTCAGATGGTCAGGTGCCCCATTTTATATCATGATATTGAGTCCCAGTACGGTTATTTTCTTTGCTGAAGGTAAATCATCATCATTCAGTTGCTTAGTCTGTCCGATTATTTGCAGCCCCATGGACTGCAGCACACCAGGCTTCCCTGCCCATCACCAGCTCCCAGAGCTTGCTGAAACTCTTGCCCATTGAGTTGGTGATGCCATCCAACCATCTCATCCTCTGTCATCCCCTTCTCCTCTTGTCTTTGATCTTTCCCAGCATTCGGGTCTTTTCCAATGAGTTATCCTTTTGCATCAGGTGGCCAAAGTATTGGATTGGACCTTCAGCTTCAGCATCAGTACTTCAAATGAATATTCGGACTGATTTCCTTTAGAATGGACTGGTTGGACTTCCTTATAGTCCAAGGGACTCTCAGAGTCTTCTCCAGCACCACAGTTTGAAACCATCAATTCTTCAGCATTCAGCCTTCTAATGGTCCGACTGTCACATCCATACATGACTATTAACAAAACCATAGCTTTTACTATATGGACATTTGTCAGCAAAGTAATATCTCTGCTTTTTAATACCCTGTCTAAATTTGTCATAACTTTTCTTCCAAGGAGCAAGAATATTTTAATTTCATGACTGCAGTCACCATCTGCAGTGATTTTGCAGCCCAAGAAGATAAAGTCTGTCCCTATTTCCATTGTTTCCCCAACTCTTTGCCATGAAGTGATAGGAATGGATGCCAAGATCTTAGTATTTTGAACGTTGAGTTTTAAGGCAGCTTTTTCACTTTCCTCTTTCACTTCCATCAAGAGGCTCTTTAGTTCCTCTTTGCTTTCTGCTTTTGTAAAGGTGTTGTTATCTGCATATCTGAGGTTATTGATAGTGGAGACATGAAAAATTAAAAAAAAGTACATTGACAATTTACATTTGATTTTTAATTCTGCCTTGCTCTTAGATGTGAATGAAGATATGTATGCCATGCTTTAGTTTAATCACTTCAAGTAACATAACAAGTCACACCTATCAAAAAAAGAGGAGAGAAAGAAACAGAAAAAAAATAGTCTAGGAAAGTGTCCAGTTTCCCAGCTTGCCCCCCTGCTCAAGTCTAATGTGGAAGCTCCTTCACATTATGAACCGACAGATCACTCACACATTGATGCATGGGTTCACCCTGCCCTAGACCTTCCCGGATTAGGTGAAGAAGCCCGTGTTTGAGTTTCAAGAGACATTGTGGCAATCAAGTAAACAGAAGGAGCTGAGATGTCAACAGAGCCTCTGTGCAGAGGGGTCATCATTAATAAACTTGAAAGCCGCTTGAATAAACCTAAAACCCAAACTGAAATAGTCTACCCACAGGTAATCCAGGGCAGTGGCCATAGGCAAATCCAATGGTATCAAAAAAGGTAATTAAAGGGATCTCTTTATTCTATTAGATTGCAAGTATAATCAAATGGGAAGACATTCCAGCTACCAATCTTGCTACTGTGAGTCTGACCACTTCATTTCATACATGATCCATAATCTACTCCACACTAGGTAGAAAAAATATATACTATCCATTTTATGATTGCATGAACAGGGATTAAAATTCCAACTCTTTTCTTTCCTAGAAAGCTGGTGTTGAGATGGCAAAGTTATTGCAAATATTTTTGCAATAGCATTGTTTAGAAATACAAAACCACATACATGTTTGACCATATGTGCTTTTGCAAACACATACATGCATACACTGCCCTAGGGCAGCTGTAGTGCTCTAAGAATAACTCATGCCATCTCAGAAGACTTAGATAATCAGCAGCCACACTGGAAGACCTTTAATAAAGAAGATGGTGTCTAGAAAGTACAGACTCTGGAGTCAGAAATAAATCTAGGTTTGTATCCTTGCTCTACCCTTGAACACTGCTTCCCCTTAAGCAAGCTGATGACATCTGTAAGCTCCAGTCAAAAAGAGCACCACTAATCCCTAATTCACAAATCTGCCTGTGGGAACGAACTGATCCCATATATAAACTACTTAACTGTGCCTGGCACAAAATAAGGCTTCAAAGTGCTTAGTGTCCTGCTAGTTTCTCTTCTTGACAAGTTCTTGTTCTGGAGGATTTTCAGGGAGGTAGGTCAAAGTGAACATACTCTGAAGAATACTAAGGTCTCTGGAATAGTCTTTCCCTTCAGATAGTACTGTTGACTGATTGGGCCCTCCTAGTAAGACTTTTTTTAATCATGCTTTGCAGTATTCTTGGGATTTGTAGATAAGTATTTTCCCACTCAACCCATACTTTTTTGGAGTCTGTGAATCTTCCCTAGATTTTGCAACAGGTCCTTATTCACTCACTTATTCATTTATTGATTAGCATGTGCTAATCTTGGGCTCCCAGGATGGCTCAGATAATAAAGAATCCACCTGCAATGAGGAGACTGGGGTTCAATTTCTAGGTCAGGAAGATTTCCTAGAGAAAGGAAAGGTTACCCACTCCAGTATTCTAGCTTGGGAAATCCCATGGATGAGGAGCCTGGAGGGCCATAGTCCACGGGGTCGCAGAGTCAGACACGACTAAGCAACTAACACACACATACAGGTGCACACATGCTCATCTTATATTGGGAATATATGGCGTCTAAGGAAGGCTTTATTGACTATGCCAAAGCCTTTGACTGTGTGGATCACAAGAAACTGTGGAAAATTCTGAGAGAGATGTGAATACCAGACCACCTAACCTGCCTCTTGAGAAACCTATATGTAGGTCAGGAAGCAACAGTTAGAACTGGACATGGAACAACAGACTGGTCCCAAATAGGAAAAGGAGTACGTCAAGGCTGTATATTGTCACTCTGCTTATTTAACTTATATGCAGAATACATCATGAGAAACCCTGGGCTGGAAGAAGCACAAGCTGGAATCAAGATTGCCAGGAGAAATATCAATAACCTCAGATATGCAGACTACACCACCCATATGGCAGAAAGTGAAGAGGAACTAAAACGCCTCTTGATGAAAATGAAAGAGGAGAGTGAAAAAGTTGGCTTAAAGCTCAACATCCAGAAAACGAAGATCATGGCATCTGGTCCCATCACTTCATGGGAAATAGATGGGGAAACAGTGTCAGACTTTATTTTTTTGGGCTCCACAATCACTGCAGATGATGACTGCAGCCATGAAATTAAAAGATGCTTACTCCTTGGAAGGAAAGTTATGCCCAACCTAGATAGCATATTCAAAAGCAGAGACATTACTTTGCCAACAAAGGTCCGTCTAGTCAAGGCTATGGTTTTTCCAGTGGTCACGTATGGATGCGAGAGTTGGACTGTGAAGAAAGCTGAGCACTGAAGAATTGATGCTTTTGAACTGTGGTGTTGGAGAAGATTCTTGAGAGTCCCTTGGACTGCAAGAAGATCCAACCAGTCCATTCTGAGGGAGATCAGCCCTGGAATTTTTTGGAAGGAATGATGCTAAAGCTGAAGCTCCAGTACTTTGGCCACCTCATGCGAAGAGTTGACTCGTTGGAAAAGACTCTGATGCTGGGAGGGATTGGAGGCAGGAGGAGAAGGGGACAACAGAGGATGAGATGGCTGGATGGCATCACTGACTCGATGGACGTGAGTTTGAGTGAACTCTGGGAGTTGATGATGGACAGGGAGGCCTGGCGTGCTGCAATTCATGGGGTCGCAGACTTGGACGAGAGTCAGCGACTGAACTGAACTGAACTGAAGGCAGGCTTGGTTTCACCTTCTTGGAGATCATATTTTTGAGAAGGAGACAGATAGGAAAGAGATACTCAGGCACATGGTTTAGTTATTGCTTGGGATATTGTGGTGAGTGTTGTGATGGGGGCTGCAGGAGAACTTGGAGATGAAAATGTTGAGGTGCTAGTTGCCATTCAAGAAGGGATGGTCAAGGAGGCCTCCAAGAGGAGCAGGCAGTTAGGCCAAAGTAGACATGGACTTTCTGGAAGAGGAACAGCTTGTGCAAAGGCCACAAGCAGGAAGCAAAACCAGAGTAGCTGCTCCATGGGACCTTTGAGAAAGAAACAATGGGGTATAGGGTATGTTGTCAGATTCTGGATTCTGCTCCACCATTCTAGATTCTCTGTCTAGATTCTAGTTCACTTTTATAATCCTAAGCTCTTTCCTGAGGACTTAGTTGCATCATCTTCTCAGAATAGCTTTCTGTGGCTTTGACTCCATGCATATATTTAAAATTCTCTCATTTTATATCAAGAGGTCTGTTCACTAAGATAGAGTCTTTTTTCCTTCACTGAAAAAAATCAGAGATAAGTGTTGCCTGAATTCCTACTGTCTTGGAACCATGTTCTAATTTCTAATCTATACAGGTTGTGTAACTTCATTAGTCTTATTAATGAAAAAGAAAAACAGGAACTATGTCTCTGGACTCCCAGCCTCACTGCAGGAAGCCCGCGGACCACTGCCCTCTTGCTGATACTGTGAATGCAGCCCCAGTTAGCCTCCTGTGTCCTCCTCACATCCATCCACTAGGGAACCTTCCTTCACACTCTGCAGGTACACAGTGCTTCCAGAGGGAGATGCTCCCCTGGACACGAGCCCTCGAGTCTGCACAGGTCAGCTATGGGGAAAGGTCTGCAAGGCTGCCTGTTTTGAGAGGAATCTTCAGCCAGCCTTCCGTCTCTCAGGGCAGCACTGAGTTTTCTTCCAGCTGATGCTTTGGAAGGCACCCCACACCCCACCTTCTTTGTGAACCAGATCCCACCTTCCTCTCCTCCTCTCCTCTTGTTTCCTCCCCCTTCCCTCCACCCCACACAGATCTTGTGCTGATTGACTGATGGCCAGGCATGCGTACCAGGGAATCAATCAAAAGATTGATTGATTGTTCCTGAGTAGAACAGCTCTCTCCTCTCCTCCACAAGGCTGCTGCCTCTGACACTTCTGCATGCCCAGACTCAGACTATTTGGAAGCCTCCCATCTCCTCCTATCAGCCTGGACTGGGGCCGGGATCTGGGCACTCAGGGATCCAGCATCTGCTGGAGTGGAGTCCTGACACTCTGCCACGTCAACACTGGTCTGGTCCATTTTCCTTAGCATTTCTCCATCAAACCAGTACTTCCCCTGTTGTCTCTATCTCTCCCTGTGTGAACAGGTTCCCAGTCAGAAAGGGTTCCCCGATGCCTTAGTTTCTAGCAGCACACACCTTGCAGCCTTCAGGCTAAAGGATGATTCACAAAGAGCGATTCAGTTCAGTGCAGCCTTTACACAGGTTCCTTGCAGATTGTACCTGCCGGCTTTGGCACTTTCTTTTTTTGATTTTCCTGACTAGTTTTCCTTCTTCCTATGAAAGTAGAATGGGCTCAAGGACCTGAGGGCATTCATGCATGTATTTCATTTGGATTTGGTTAAAACTTTTATTAAGCCAAATTCTTCCCCTTCTGTCTAGAAAAATGACTCCCTCTCTCACTGTCTCTTTTCCCACACTGATATTTCTTTTCTGGTTTTAGCTTAGAGATGCTATCCCCTGATAACAAGCCTGCTGCTTACAGTGTATCTCAACTCATGCCTATGTGTCCACTAATTAGGAAACACAGAAAGCCACTAAAAAGTAAATTTAAAAGTCACCCATCTTTAAAGAGCCGGAGATCTCATTTATTCACATGTCAAAGTCACACTTACAGTTGTTTTCTCTGCAATAGACACACAAAGAATAAACACATAGAAATAGGTATTTTTTTTTATTTTATAGATACATAAAAGTGACATTGCTTTTCCCAGCAATTTCACCTCTAGAATGGACAAAAACATCAAAATGTGTGTGTGAGGGTATTCATTATGACCATCACCGTGTGCTCTGTGCTCAGTTGTGTCTGACTTTTTTTGCAACTCTTCGGACTATAGCCCACCAAGCTCCATGGAAGTTCCCAGGCAAGAATACTGGAGTGGGTTGCCATTCCCTTCTCCAGGGGAACTTCCTGACCCAGGAATCGAACCAGCATCTCCTGCAACTCCTCATTTAGAGTAGACTCTTCTTTACCACTGAGCCATAGAGGAAGCCATCACAAAATGGAGTCAATTTTAATTCCCAAGAATACTAAACTGGTTAAACAAATTGTGGGAAAACTGTGCAATGTAATACTACAAGAGTATTAAAAATACTGACATATATACATTTGAATTAATATACAAACATGGTCATAGAATATTGCATATATATAGAATGTTGAAACTTTTGAAATAATATCCAAAATATTAAAAATGCTTCTCTCTGAGTGGGTTTTTTTTTGTGAATAATATGTGTTTTTAGCTTGTCTGAATGCATTAATCTTTTACAATGAACACTTACGCTCATGAAAAAAGTTAATAGGAAAAAATGCATAAGAGATAATATTTTCCATATCATTATTTTTCTCAAAAATAACAGTTAATGGCACTAGGTACCACTGTGTAGTTATCTATTTCTCAATCTCAGCTCCTTTAGTTTATAGGGGTGGGGGGTAGTGAATGTGGCTCAGAGACAAGAAGTACTTGCTAATTTTGAACAAGCCTGAGCTAGAATCTATGTCCTGTTCAAAGGTCTAAACCCTAGGCTGCTTTGCAGGTATTATAAATCCAGGAACTTTAATGATAAATTATGAGTGCAATGTGTATGTGTGTATGTGTGTGTGATACACATGGATACAAAATACTATATTATTATTTTAAAAACAGAAGTTTGACTTTGGTTTATAAAATAATTTATATTAATAAATAATTTTAAAGAATTTATCACTTAGTGGTGTCTGGCTCTTTGCCATCCCATAGAGCATAGCCCACAAGGCTCCTCTGTCTGTGGAATTCTCTAGGCAAGAATACCGGAGTGGGTTGTCATTCTTTTCTCCAGGGTTTCTTCTTGATCCAGGGATCAAACCCAGGTTTCTTGTATTGAAGGCAGACCCTTTACCATCTGAGGCACAAGGGAATTCCCTGTAAAATAGTTGGTGGTTCTTTCCCTATGGACAGATCCTAATTGCCATTGAATTTTTGAATCTGAAAACCATTTTCTACCCTAATCTCATCCCGACTTTCTCTATATCAGTTGTTCTCAAGCTGTGATCTATAACTGGTAGTATCTGCATCAAACCGTAAGAAATGCCAATTTTTGTGCTTTACACTAGACCCATAGAATCAGAAACTAGGGGGTGATAGGGGGAGGGGGCACTTGTATTCAACAAGTCTTCTGGCTGACTCTAATGCCCACTCAAATTTGAGAACCTCTGCTTGATGTACACATCAGCAAAGTCAAGAGGCAAAACCAAGGCAAGACAAACACCAACCAACAGGAAAATTAGAGTGGTCGTTATTTCTCATTTGTATTTTCCTTCCTCAAATTGCCTTTCTTTCTGCCTAAACTGCCTCCTCTTCCCCCAGATAGTCTTAAGGAATTGCAAAGAATGTGAATTCTAGCATCAGATTGCCTGGGCTTCAATCACAACTGTATCACATATTAGCTTCATGACTTTAAGCAAATTACTTAGCATTTTGTATCCCTTTCCTCATCTATAAAAAGGAGTGAAAATCTACCTATCCCCTGGCGCTATTGTACAGATTTGAGTGTCTGACTCTGGTAAATATATATAAGTGTGTATTAGCTGTCTCTATTATTCTGCCCATGGCCCAAGTGACACTGTGTTTTGGGTCAATCCCATCAGAAATCGAATGTAGTCTGAGTGCCCACCATTCCAATTCACATTTCCAGGTCTTGTATTTAGTGTCCTAGTTTTTCTAGATTGGTAATATAATTTTCTTATATTCCAATCTGTACTAATGATTGACTTGCATGTTAAGAGTTGAATTGCGTGGGTGTGTGCTCATTTGCTTCAGTTGCATCTGACTCTTTGCAATCCCATGGATCATAGCCAGCCATGGGATTCTCCCAGAAAGAATACTGGAGTAGGTTGCCATGCCCTCCTCCAGGGGATCTTCCCCACGAAGAAATTGAACATTTCGATCTTGCATCTTGCATCTCCTACATTGCAGATGGATTCTTTACCACTGAAAAATTGTATCCTCCTAAAAACATATGTTCAAGTTCTACATACCTGTGAATGTCACCTGATTGGAAATATTGCCTTTGCAGATTTAATTAAGATGAGGACGTACTGTATTAGAGTGGATTTTAGCCCAATGACTTGTTCTTCAAAGATGAGGAAGATACGGACACAGACACACAGAGAAAGAATATCAGAGGATGCTGCCTTCAGCCAAGTAAAGTCAAGGTTGTAAGGAGCCATCAGGAGCTAGGAAAGGGCAAGGAAGCAGCTATCCCCAGAGTCTTTAGAGAGCATAAACCCTACCAGTCCCTTGTTTTTGGATTTTGGACTCCAAAATTATGAGGAAATAGAGTTTTGTTGTTTTAAGTTGCCTAGTTTGTCATAATTTGTTATAACTGTCCTCAAAAAGTAGGATATTAATAGTCTGATATATGGGCCCTGCAGTGGATACATTAGTATCGACTCATCCAGAAGACATGGTTTCACCATTTCCAGTGGTACAGAGAATAATCATGAGCCCTGGACTTGAAGTCAAAAGCCCTGACTTTATTCATAATGCTAATACTTTGTAGCTATGCAAATCTATATCATTCCTCAGCTCTCTGAAATTAGTGTTTTAACATGTAAACTCACCAGATAAAATACAGAACACCCAGTTACATATGATTTTCTGATCAATAACAAATAATCTTTAGCATAAATATGTTCCCATGTAATTATGTCTCAGGGAACATACTTATACTAAATAATAAGTATTTATGTAAAATTTAACATTAACTGGAAATTCTGTAAATTTGGGGGTTAAATTTGAAATGAAAACCCTACTCACATGAAAATACACTTAAGAATATCTAACTCACATTCTTTTGCACAAATCACAAGGAAAATTGTATGTGAAAATGTCTTTTACTTTATAAGCATTTGATAAATGCAAATAATGATAAACCAGCGGAATAATCTTTGAGAGATTCAAGTAGAGAGCAGAAGTTATTTCATGGAGGAGCTCTCAGGCCATCACTCAGATTCTACTTGTATCCAGTTTTCATAAGCTTGATTTCTCTGGTTTAATTAGAAGAAGGGGGTTGAAGGTAGTGAGAGGTAAGATTGTGGGCAGTGGTCACAGACACACAGTTACAGTATATATATAATTATGTATTTATATCTGTATTTTATACTTGTTCTTTACAAGTATGTATACTTGGAACTAAAGGATAGAAAAAACAAGTATAAAGAGCACACACAAATACTTGGAAAGCCATAGTTTGGGGTCAGTTAACATAGGGGGAAAAGCAACCGTATGCAGCAAGATAGCTCAAGCATATCATGCTTTCATCAATCACAACACAGTGATTAATGACAATAATTACAACTCTGTGTCATCGGATAAAGGTTGACTTCTGTTTGTTATGCTGTCTTTGTGATAGCAAGGCTGCATGTAGCATTTGAGAAATATTTTTCTCCAAAACAGAAATCTAAATATATTTAGGCACGAAAGAGTGACCTTCACTCAACTGGACATGTTGCTCCACAATAGATAGAATATTAGCAAATTTTAAGAGTGATCTGGAGATTAGGGCCTTAATCCCAACTTTTGATGTGCTGGTAAAAAGTTCCAGGATTTCAGATCCTTAGGGAGCCCTTCAACTGACAAGGAAAGAGTGGTTACTTATTTTCCTCCACAGATAGCTGGTCTGTGAAGAGTGTTTCTAGATGACTAAGTCAAAACAGAAATATTGTGCAATTCATTAACTAATGGTTAGTATAGAAAAGTGATAATAATATAAGGCAAAAAAGAATATTCTTAAAGTCTAATGGAATCACGTTTTTCCTACCTTTAAACAACAGAATTCAATTCCAAGCACAGTGCCAATTTTTATGAACCTAAAATTTGCAGACACTTTCAATAGTTAACTATTGAATAAAAATAAAATGGAAAAATATGGTCTTTCAACTCAAGAGCTCAGTAAGATGACAAATAGGCAACCATGAGACCATCATAGACTGTTAGACCTATAATAAGGAAATTTTATAATTTAAGCCTACAGTTTCCAAATCTGTTAGATACCTTTTTTTGTTTGTTTTTTTAATTTCAAAGAATCTCAGTTAATGTTCCCTGGAACACACTTTGGAAAACACTGCACTGCAGTATACACATCACTGTTATCTGATCCCTGCCTAACTTTTTTGCATCATCTCTGCCCTCTACTTTCCAAATCTTTTGAGCTTGAGGCATGTTGGAATATTCATGATCAAGTTTTGGAAGCAATGATTCTACAAAGTGGGATGGGTATAACACAAGGAATATATTAAAATGTATTGTATATTTAAAAAACTCAAAATTTCCATTTCTATTTAATCTAAATATTAAACTAAAATAAATTGTATAGCTATCTAAAACAAAAACTAACATCTGTACTTATACATGAGTTATAAATTATGTTTAGATAATGAGAGTCTATGCCCAGAATATTTTTCTTAAAAGGGTTGTGCAATTAAAACTAAAGGGACCACTGCTCTAAAGATTTTGAGATGTCTTTTCTTATACTATTCCTATTCCCATTGCCTTTTTCATGTTCATATATAAGTCTACTCCCCAAACCACAAATTCTTTAAAACATCTTTGTAGACCTCTGAGCTATTATAGCATCAGGGATTCTATAAAGATTTTTTTAAATAAATTGACAAGTGAGCAAATGAATTCCCAAGCCTGGGTGTATTGTCTGAATCACACACAAAGGAAACTTGAAATAGAAAATCACCTTACTGCCAATTTACATTCCTTCTTGCCAAATTCATAGCCTACCCAGCCAGATACTTTTTACCTTGCATTTATTTTTCAGAGGGGATAACTGGGAAATTTTCTCTTTATATCCATTCCTGTCTCATCTTCAAAGCTTAAATCAATGAGAATGGAGAAGATAATCCCAGCTAGAAATTAGAAGCTATGGGAACATGTAAAAATTATAATTATTTATGGTGGAAAAGATAATTAACTGACAGATGCCTTGCCCTAATTATAACACTCTGTCAATTACTTGGCCCCATTTATCAAGATCTCCAACTTCTCCAGATCATTTTGCTGCTCAAATTAGTATGTACAGGGATATTTTTTCCCACTCCCTTCATTAGACTAATGTGCTTCTCCTCTTGGAAGTTTAGAAATGACTGTAGAATCTTGTTCCACTGCATAACACTTCCCCAGGCACTTTCTCATGTAAGAGAAAGGCTTTGAGATATCTCTCAAGATTATCCATGTCTGTATAGATTGATCGTCCCCTATATACCTTAATTATATTGAGTTTAAAAAATGTAATATAAAGATATGTCCATTTATTCTAAGTAAAGACTAAAGAAAAAGAAAGGCCAGCAGGAGAGAATTGTGTTAGAGAAAGATTCTCTATTATTGACAAGACCTATGGAGAATTAAGAAATAAGAAGTAACACCCACATTGGTTTAAGATTTTCAAGGTAGAATAAACAAGTCTAGGATTTTCTTCATCTTTAACCTTACCTGTCGGAAAAAGTCAATGATTTTTCAAGGTCCTTTCAAACTGTTCAGGGAGGGGAACACTGGCTTTACCTGAAGATCACCAAAGATACGGAAGAGACGTGGTATGATTTATGCATTTGTTTGCATTTTGTCTTATGCCACAGAGTGAAGAGAGGAGGGCTAGTTCTGTCTTGAATTATGACTTAGAGAAGGTATTGAGTTGTGGGTTGGTGAAATCACACCTAGAATACCATGGTCAAGTTGGGGCATCACAGCTGCAGAAAGAAGGCAGTACATAATTTGGAGGGAGTTCAGAGACAAGCAAGGAGAGTGATAAAGGTATTGGAAGACATAACTTATGTGGCAAGATTAATGCCCCAGACTATCTATCCATACACATAGCTTGCCAGGATGACTAAGGTGATGACATGATAATACTTGAAAAGCATAAACAACCAAGGGGCAGGAAGATGACTAGGGTTGGAGATACTCATAACTTACAGGGGTGAATAATTAATGTTTCCAAGGGCTGGAGAGGAAGGGTTAGTGTGAATATCAGGACACAACTATGCTCTCGAAGTAGTTAATTAAACTGATTGGGATTTTTGTTGTTTTGCTTTGTTTCACCATAATTATTGGTTGTTCCTAGATTATATGATGCACTGTAGAAAGAAAGAAAGAAATAGAGTTCAGGTAGTGGAGGGTAAACTCACAATTATTATGCCTTCCTGGGACCACTGTCTCTGGAAGGAATCTGCCTGGTAAAACTAACCAGATTACTTCTTAACAACTGTAATGCCAAAATTTCTGTGAACAACTAGGAACAGTACTTTTGACATTTTTCTGTAACACTTTATTATAGGTATATAAGGCCTTCTCAGGTGGCTCAGAGGTAAAGAATCTGCCTGTCAGTGTTGGAGATGAGGGTTTGATCCCTGGACCGGGAAGATATCCTGGAGAAGGAAATGGCAACTCCATGCAGTATTTCTGCCTGGAAATCCCCTGAACAGAGAAGTGTGGAGGGCTACAGTCCACGGGGTTGTAAAAGAGTCAGACACAGCGTAGCAACTGGACGTTTCGAAGTCACTCATCATTCTTTTAATAAATACTAATCTTTAAAAACATAATTTAACCAAATATTTCTCATTTTTCTCTTTCAAATATTCTTATCATTCAATGGTCAACAAATTTTCTTTTGTAAAGGATTATAAAGTAAATATTTTAGGATATTCATGTCACGTGGTCTCCATAAATAATCTGCTGTAAGAAAAATCAAGAACATGCAAAATACAGGCAAATGGGAGTGGTTGTGTTCTAATAAAACCTTATTTATAAACACATATTTAAATTTCACATTATTTTCATGGGTCATAAGATATTTCTTTTCTTTTGATTTTTCCAAACAACATTTTTTAAAAAATATTTTTAGCTCAAAGATGGTACAGAAGTAAGAAGTGAAATGGTTCTTTCAACCTAATCAAATGTATGAGTGATATTTCCCATATTTCCAATCACATTACTTATTAAGAGAATATGCAACTTTTGATTCTAAAATTGACATATTAAAATCTCTGAATTAAAGGAAGTTAGGGAGAAAATGTCCTTCAGCCACAATGGACTGAAAGAAATCCATGGAAAGCAATGATGATGACTTTGATGGTGACAAGAAAATATATCATCATTATATGGAATTAACCTGAGGTCTCTGTCAGTTATCAACCACTTTTACTTCATAGAAATAATTAGGTAGTTTTCTCAAAAAGAACAAGGGGAATAACACATATAAATGTTCTCTGTCTACTCTACACTTTTCTTTATCCAGGTTTCCCTAAGGAAAAAAAAAAATTTATCCTTCTGTGCCGCAAAAGAGGAATAGAAAATATTAATTCTTTTTCAGCCACTGTAAAGATATCTGTCCACTGTAAGGATAATCAGTGGACAAGGCATTGTCATTTCCATTTTCTTCTGAGTCACTAAAATATGGATGAAATGACACTAAAATATGAAAATTAAATCTACCAAGAAGAGCTTTAGAGTCATGATTACAATTAATCAGATATTCCTATAAATCAGAATATACATCAAAATGGCCGATTTGGAACACTGTAAAAAGGAATAACAATCTCAAAGAACTTTCAAGCTGAAATGGTCATTTCAGAGGAATGACTTCTTAAAATGATGCTTCCAGCTCAGATGGTGACTCACAGGTGAGGCAGCCTAACTCTATGTGTTATTTTGTCTGATAGAGAAAGCAATGGCTTTAGTTTTGTATGCTTTCAATTCACTTGAGTAAAAAAGGCACACAAATAAACAGGTTTATCTTTGCAACTAAATAGAAATGATTTTCCTTTTCTGCTTTATAGTGTTTAGTAAAAATAAGTTGGGGACTTCACAACTGCAACTTTCGTCAGCTTTATAGAACAGCTTTATGTTTTTCAATGTCTTTTAATAGGTTTACAGCATCAAAGCTAACAATGTTGAATAAAGCCAATAAATAACTGCATTATAAACTTGAATGTTTATGTTGCACAAAGGTAACAAATTTACCCTTGGTGGGAGGAAACATTTTACAGTACATGCATAAAAGAAAGGAGATGAAAAGCAACTATCTCTTTACAGTTTTAAGGCTAGTTGAATTACTACCATTTTCTCAATCACATGAAGCAGTAAGAATTTATAATAAAAGAATATTGTCTCTGTGAAATGGATTGCAGATTTTGATCACTGTCTCTAGCTTAACCACATATTCCCTATCTCTACAGATAGCGTGCAGTAAAACGAGAAAATATTGCTGATTCGGAAGAAAATGCGTACTAATTTTGATAAATTTATATGGGTTACAAAATAAAATTTGATTAGGTTCCAAATCTCTAGGAAAGTAAATTGGAAAATACATAAACATGAAGATACACTGAAGTTTAAGAACAAGTGGGATTAGTTGATTCAAAGGATGATGTATTAAAACAGCGACACAACAAGAATGTGCCCAGGAGAGTAGGGATCAAGAAGGTACAAAATGCATGAATGCAAAGGACTGATCATGAATATTTTATGTCCTGTTCCACTTCTAGATGATCAGAGCCAAGACTGAAAAATATTGCAAAAATGAAGCTTTAGTCTAACGTTTAAAATCATAGGGTTGGGAGTCTGGATCCAGACCCAAGCTTGGATATTCACCTGCTGTACACCCTGGGCAAGTTTACTTAGCCCCTCTGTGCCTCAGTTTCCTCATCTGTAAACGGGAGGAGTGCATACCACCCATGAAGTTATAATGAGGTACTGTCTTACATATTTTACCTGTTTGGAAGTAAAAGCTAAACACATATTTGATAGTGAAATAAAAGTTTACCTTGGCCCTCTATTGTCTCTTCTCTGTTTATCAGTCAAGTCCCCCTAAACTCACAGCAGTCTTTTGCCCACCTTGAATCCCTCCACAAGCAGGTCCATCCCCTGTGGATCAGTTCCCTCATCCTTTCAATAACTCCTTCCCTTTCATCTTATCAAATTTTGCTTTACCTACATCAGTTTGTTAAATCTGATAAGCTACTCATGACTAACATCTTTGAAACAATGCTCTGAATAATCTTTACAATGCCAAAATCTTTCCATACAGCATCTCATTTAATTTAATTTACACCTGTGGGGTAAGGACTCTGTCACATTAGAGCTAAAGAAAGTGATGCTGAAATTTTAATAAATACACAAGATAGAAAAACAGCACCTGGCAGGGTCTAAATAAAGGCTCAAGGAGCTGGGCTGGCCCAGTCCACTGCAGTATATCCACACACTGGAAATCAAATTTGGGACTATGTGGAAACTCATTGCTCTGGTTCCACACAAAAATTCTAACAAAAGCTTCTGCAGAGCACCCTTCCACTCCAAATTCCAGTTCACAGCACACTAATGGAGAAGTGTTGGAGGGAAAAAGAGAGGTACAGATGCTGCCCTCTCATCCTCAAATACTTAGGAAGTTAGATGACTAAGTCTGCAACCCTCAAGTGTGACCATTAGTCTAATCTTTGCATTTTCAGATTTGGAAAGTTGTCTTCTCAGTGTCACTGTATGCTCTAAAAACCCCACAACTCATGAATTCTGCTTTCATTTGGAAATGACTTCTCAGACATGAGCCTTCACACAAATAGAGTCAAAAAACAAAATTAAAGAAGTGTATATTACTCTCTTCCTCTGACAGAGATGCTGACCTACAGAGGCCGCTGGTTTAAGCCACCATATGTGAATGCACTCCACCCGCCCAGTTTTCTTTCTCTACATTCCTAGTCATTCATTTGCCTATAATTCATCATAGTGTGTTTAATTTAAAATTAATTCCCCAGCTAATTTTAAGATTTATGGCCCAGTCTTTGTCTCACAACACTGACTACACTGAGAAAGGAATTCAACTGAAAAATAATGAATCTGGAGTTTTAAACTGTCTTCACATTGAGTTGCAATGAGTGCATTATCAGTCCAATAAACTAGGTCTTATTTTTAAATACATTGAAAGAAAATGAAAGATAGGCAATCAGATTGCATTTCCAGCAGGCCAAATTCTCAAGAGGCCTAGTATGCCTTTAATTCTGAAGAGAAATTACCTGTCCTAAGAAGAACCTGAAGGGAGGGATGGCCATGATTTAGATGTCTCCAGCGTGGAGTCCCTAGGGAAGACATTGTCAAGTATATCTGATGGGGAAAAGAGGATACTGAGATGTGGAGTTATTACACAGCCTGCCGAGGACTATACACCCCTGGAGAGACCCACCAAACCCCTCTCCCACCCTCCTCCTGCTCCTCCTCCAGCTAACAGGCCCATTTTTGTGTCTAAGACTTTTTTCTGACTTAGATAATTTTTGCACGGCTCCTTCCTCTTACCAAGTGGCTCCACCACAAACTTCAGTCTCAGCTTAAATCCCTTTGAGGCCTTCCACAACTACTCTATCTGACAGTAGAGCTCCTTTTCTGTTTGTTCTCAGCATGCTGTTTGTTTCCTTTATAGCAGTTGACTTTTATAAATATAGATCCACTTGGTTTTCAGCCTTCCTCTTTCATCCACCCACTAGAATGAAAAGTTGAAGAGGGTAAGACCCTGGCTCCCTTTCAATAGATTCCATTGTGCACAAAGCACTGGTATGGCACCCAATGCATTCAAGGCTTCCAGGGAGTTGTTGTTGTTGTTTCTTTTTAATGGATAAAAGCAAAGAATAAACAGAAAAAAGAAAGGTAAGAGGGTTAAATGAGAGGAAAGACTGAGCCCAGATTCTGTCTGACTGTAGGATGCTGGATTTGAACACCTTTGGATCCTCAGTAGAGAGCAGCTAGAATCATTTGCAGCAGATAGGAAAGCTGACATGAGGAGTGAGAGACATGTGATCTTGATAGTATAAACCATTGGCAAGAGTGAAAAAGCAGGGTCTTAGGGACTTGCTCTCAGTCAATGTTTAATCTGAACAACTGCTCTCCACCTAGGGGAACCTGTCTCATCAACAAGGCCAGAAAAGCCTGCCCCTTGGTCTCTTGTGGCTCTCTCCATCCAATGGACTATTTGCCTTGCAGATGTGTTCATCACTCAGTCGTGTCTGACTCTTTGCCACCTATGGGTTGTAACCCATCAGACTCCTCATCCATGAAATTCTCCAGGCAAGAATACTGAAGTGGATAGCTATGATCTTCTTCTTCAAGGGGTCCTCCCAACCTAGGGATCAAACCCATGTCTCTTGTGCCTCCTGCACAGCAGGTGGATTCTTTACACTCTGAGCCACTCGGGAAGCCCTGCCTTGAAGGGAAGGGGTGCAACTTACACTTTTGCATTCTTTCTTTTCCTTGACTGATTTTCTTTACTTCTTCTCTTTCATTCTTTCTCCTTATCATTTCTGAGCTTTTAAAATGTTTGTATTTACCAATTACCTTATTCTAATTATTTTAAACAATGTAATTTTTATCTGTCTTGTTTTATTACTTTTTGATATCCTAATTTGTACTTTTTTATTAAAATATCAATAAGCCTTATTTTCCCTCTTTAAGATAATTGTATTAACTTGGGTTACTGTCACAAAATTGCATAGACTGGGTGGTTTGAGTAACAGAAATTTGTTTCTCACAGTTCTAAAGGCTGGAAGTCCAAGACCAGGGTGACAGAATGGTCAGCATGGTTGGGTCTCATAAGGGCTCTCTTTCTGACTTGCTGACAGAGGCCTTCTCATTCTGCCCTCCTATGAACATGGGGAGAGACAGTGTAAGCTCTCTGGCATCTGTGCTTATAAGATACTAATCCCATCATGAGTATCTCACCCTCCTGACCTCATCGAAACCTAAGTACCTCCCAAGGGCCCTGTCTTCAAATACTATCACATTGAGGGTTAGGGCATCAATACAGATATGTGAGAGGACACAGTTCAGTCTTTAGCCCTGTTTAACCATTAAGCGCAGGCGGTGGCAGCTGGCACACTAAGTGTGGCTGAGAGCTACCCCACATCCGAGGTCAGGGGCAGTGGCCTAGAGTGCCAGGCTGCGACGGTGCAGGAACGGCCGAGAGGAGCCACCCCGCGTCCAAGGCCAGGGGCGGCGGTGGGAGGAGCAACCCCACGTCCAAGAGTGGTGGCTGTGCAGGCTCAGGAGGGCCTAGAGGAGCCATCCCACGTTGAAGGTCAGGAAGGGTGGCAGGAGGAGATACCTCTCATCGAAGGTAAGGAGCAGCGGCTGTGCTTTCCTGGAGCAGCCATGAAGAGATACCCCACGCCCAAGGTAAGAGAAACCCAAGTAAGATGGTAGGTTGCAAGAGGGCATCAGAGGGCAGACACACTGAAACCATACTCACAGAACACTAGTCAGTCTAATCACACTAGGACCACAGCCTTGTCTAACTCAGTGAAACTAAGCCATGCCCGTGGGGCAACCCAAGACGGGCGGGTCATGGTGGAGAGGTCTGATAGATGTGGTCCACTGGGGAAGGGAATGGCAAACCACTTCAGTATTCTTGCCTTGAGAACTCCACGAACAGTATGAAAAAGCAAAATGATAGGATACTGAAAGAGGTACTCCCCAGGTCAGTAGGTGCCCAATATGCTACTGGAGGTCAGTGGAGAAATAACTCCAGAAAGAATGAAGGGATGGAGCCAAAGCAAAAACAATACCCAGTTGTGGATGTGACTGGTGATAGAAGCAAGATCCGATGCTGTAAAGAGCAATATTGCATAGGAACCCGGAATGTCAGGTCCATGAATCAAGGCAAATTGGAAGTGGTCAAACAAAAGATGGCAAGAGTGAACATCAACATTCTAGGAATAGCGAACTAAAATAGACAAGAATGGGTGAATTTAACTCAGATGACCATTATATCTACTACTGTGGGCAGGAATTCCTCAGAAGAAATGGAGTAGCCATCATGGTCAACAAAAAAGTCCAAAATGATGTACTTGGATGCAATCTCAAAAATGACAGAATGATCTCTGTTCGTTTCCAAGGCAAATCATTCAATATCACAGTAATCCAAGTCTATGCCCCAACCAGTAATGCTGAATAAGCTGAAGTTGAATGGCTATATGAAGACCTACAAGACCTTTTAGAAGTAACACCCCAAAAAGATGTCCTTGTCATTATAGGGTACTGGAATGCAAAGGTAGGAGGTCAAGAATACCTGGAGTAACAGGCAAATTTGGCCTTGGAATGTGGAATGAAGCAGGCCAAAGACTAATAGAGTTTTGCCAAGAAAATGCACTGGTCATAGTAAACACCCTCTTCCAACAATACAAGAGAAGACTCTACACATGGACATCACCAGATGGTCAACACCGAAATCAGATTGATTATATTCTTTGCAGCCAAAAATGGAGAAGCTCTATACAGTCAACAAAGACAAGACCGGGAGCTGACTGTGGCTCAGATCATGAACTACTTATTACCAAATTCAGACTTAAATTGAAGAAAGCAGGGAAAACCACTAGACCATTCAGGTATGACCTAAATCAAATTCCTAATCATTATACAGTGGAAGTGAGAAATAGATTTAAGGGCTTAGACCTGATAGATAGAGTGCCTGATGAACTATGGAATGAGGTTCATGACATTGTACAGGAGACAGGTATCAAGACCATCCTCATGGAAAAGAAATGCAAAAAAGCAAAATGGTTGTCAGGGAAGCCTTACCAATAGCTGTGAAAAGAATAGAAGTGAAAAACCAAGGAGAAAAGGAAAGATATAGGCATCTGAATGCAGAGTTCCAAAGAATAGCAAGGCGAGATAAGAAAGTCTTCTTCAGTGATCAATGCAAAGAAATAGAGGAAAAGAACAGAATGGGAAAGCCTAGAGTTTCTTCAAGAAAATTAGAGATACCAAGGGAATATTTCATGCAAAGATGGGCTCAATAAAGGACAGAAATGGTATGGACCTAACAAAAGCAGAAGATATTAAGAAGAGGTGGCAAGAATACACAGAAGAACTGTACAAAGAACTTCACGATCCAGATAATCACAATGGTGTGATCACTCATCTAGAGCCAGATATCCTGGAATGTGAAGTCAAGTGGGCTTTAGAAAGCATCATTACGAACAAAGCTAGTGGAGGTGATGGAATTCCAGTTGAGCTATTTCAGATCCTGAAAGATGATGCTGTAAAAGTGCTGCACTCAATATGCCAGCAAATTGGGAAAACTCAGCAGTGGCCACAGGACTGGAAATGGTCAGTTTTCATTCCAATTCCAAAGAAAGGCAATGCCAAAGAATGCTCAAACTACCGCACAATTGCACTCAGCTCACACGCTAGTAAAGTAATGCTCAGAATTCTCCAAGCCAGGCTTCAGCAATATGTGAACCGTGAACTCCCTAATGTTCAAGCTGGTTTTAGAAAAGGCAGAGGAACCAGAGATCAAATTGCCAACATCTGCTGGATCATAGAAAAAGCAAGAGACTTCCAGAAAAACATCTATTTCTGCTTTATTGACTATACCAAAGCCTTTGATTGTGTGGATCACAATAAACTGTGGAAAATTCTGAAAGAGATGGGAATACCAGACCACCTGACCTTCCTCTTGAGAAATCTGTATGCAGGTCAGGAAGCAACAGTTAGAACTGGACATGGAACAACAGACTGGTTCCAAATAGGAAAAGGAGTACGTCAAGGCTGTATATTGTCACCCTGCTTATTTAACTTGTATGCAGAGTACCTCATGAGAAACGCTGGACTGGGAGAGACACAAGCTGGAATCAAGATTGCTGGGAGAAATATCAATAACCTCAGATATGCAGATGACACCACCTTTATGGCAGAAAGTGAAGAGGAACTAAAAAGCCTCTTGATGAAAGTCAAAGAGGAGAGTGAAAAAGTTGGCTTAAGTTCAACATTCAGAAAACTAAGATCATGGCATCCAGTCCCATCATTTCATGGGAAATAGATGTGAAACAGTGGAAACAGTGTCAGACTTTATTTTTTTCAGGCTCCAAAATCACTGCAGATGGTGATTGCAGCCATGAAATTAAAAGACGCTTACTCTTTGGAAGAAACGTTCTGAGCAACCTAGATAGCATATTCAAAAGCAGAGACATCACTCTGCCGACTAAGGTCCGTCTAGTCAAGGCTATGGTTTTTCCAGTAGTCATGAATGGATCTGAGAGTTGGACTGTGAAGGAGGCTGAGCGCCAAAGAATTGATGCTTTTGAACTGTGGTATTGGAGAAGACTCTTGAGAGTCCCTTGGACTGCAAGGAGATCCAACCAGTCCATTCTGAAGGAGATCAACCCTGGGATTTCTTTGGAAGGAATGATGCTAAAGCTGAAACTCCAGTACTCTGGACACCTCATGGGAAGAGTTGACTCATTGGAAAAGACTGACGCTGGGAGGGATTGGTGGCAGGAGAAGGGGACGACAGAGGATGAGATGGCTGGATGGCATCACTGACTTGATAGACGTGAGTCTGAGTGAACTCCGGGAGTTGGTGATGGACAGGGAGGCCTGGCGTGCTGCGATTCATGGGGTCGCAAAGAGTCAGATAAGACTGAGCGACTGAACTGAACTGAACTGAACCATTTTATGACCATTTCCTTTTCTCTCTCTCTCTCTCTCTTTGACTCCTTAAATCTCTCTTTTCATTTTACATCATTTATTCATTAGTACAGAACTCCATTTAAAATTTCAAACCATAATATTGGTTTTTCATACTTCCTTTCAAGAGTGATAAACAAGGCTCAGGATAACATATTTATGTGTTAAAATATTGTCAAGCAGGAAGATCCAGTGACCTGTCCAAGTGAGAATTCTTAAAGTATGGAGGGTCACAAAGATCACCTAAAGATGCTCCTCATATGGGATCTTTAGCCAAAGGGAAACAAAAGCAAAACCAGGGCAGGAGAGGAGGGGACTGTTGAGGATGGATAGGACAAATGGTGTTTTTCTCATCTGCAGTCAGAAGCCACAAGAAACAAAGGGAAATATGAGTTCAAATAATACCTACTGCAAGTATTTCCAGTTGCCATATTTTTAAAGGTGCTTTTCAAATATTTTTCAAGAAAGCCTCCAGACAGTTCTTTCAAACATTATTTTGTGACTCAGACATATTCCTTTTATAATTAGAAAAAGCATATAACTATTCACTCTCCCACTATTATGCCACCACAAAGGTGTGTATCACCCAGCTTTCTTTCACCTTCTTTACCTCCCATCCCATTCCCATGAAAGGCATATAGTAGTGATTTGCAACTACAGGTTGGTATTAAGGGGTTATTACCAGAGAGGCTTCCCTGGTGGCTCAGATGGTAAAGCATCTACCTGCAATGCAGGAGACCTGGGTTTGATTCCTGGGTTGGGAAGATGCCCTGGAGAAGGAAATGGCAATCCACTCTAGCACTTTTGCCTGGAAAATCCCATGGACAGAGGGGCCTGATAGGCTACAGCCCATGGGGTCGGAAAGAGTCGGACACGACTGAGCGACTTCAATTTCACTTTCACTTTCACTTTCACCAGAGAGGACTCAGTAAATTTTCAAAGGCTTTTCAGATATTTGAAGATCAGAATGCTTACATATAAACTGAGAAAAACATTTCTGTTACTTTCTGAGGTCATCACTATATGACCATGACTATATTTGAACAATAAAGGTGCAGGAAGAAGAAAGAATAATAGCAAGGATAGATAAATACTCTAACGCTTTACACTGTTCTTTTTCCTTGGAAATGTTTTCAGAAACTTTGAGCATTCAGTGTTAGGAAAAAAACAATTATTATTCATCACGCCCACTTCACCTGATGCAAAGAGCCAACTCATTGGAAAAGACTCTAATGCTGGGAAAGATGGAGGGCAAGAGGAGAAGGGGATGACAGAGGATGAGATTGTTGGACGGCATCACTGACTCAATGAACATGCGTCTGAGCAAAATCCGGGAGAAGTGAAGGACAGGGAAGCCTGGTATGCTGCATCCGTGGGTCACAAGGAGTCAGACATGATTTAGTAACTCAACAACAAAGACAGCCTCGCATCCCTGCCTATAGCACCCTTCTGTAAATTACAAAGTTAACCGAACAGTGAATGAGTAGATCCAAAGTTTGCTGACTATTCAACATAGAGTAAATTTGTTTTCAAGTTAAGAACAGCAACAAAATCCAGACTAACAAGATTTCTTGCTTTAATAAGTACTAAACATAAATGTAGGATTAATTGCATATTGTTTTAAGCCACTTAAATAATCGAATATCAGCAATGAAGGAAGCAATATAATTTATCTTGCTAAAAAAATAGCTTCATTAATGAGGCTAAAAACATGAACCATTAATTCTGTGGGGCGGTGGATCTATGAAGCTGCACAGATCATGTGAGGGCAGAGTGTCTGCATTTTGTCCTCATCTTATATATGCTTCATCATTAAGTATTTTTCATAAACATAATAGAAATGGTTAAGCATAGCTTTGTCAGCTGAAAAAATAAATTTTATGAATTGCTAATGTACCATACCAGTGATGTAACATGCTAAATAAGAGTAAGTTTTATTTTTCTCTCTCAAGCACACAACTGGATAAAAGTGAAAATTTAATTCAATTGGAATTTGGTCTCTGTGTATCTTTGACTAAACATCTGGATTTTCTTTTAGTCAAATGCATTAGTTGCTCTTAAACCACATACAATGGGTAGACTTAAATAAATTTTAAGAATATAAGAAACAGGAGGATATATTTTTATAAAGATGATTATAAAGAAATTAGAATGGCATTTTTATTTGTTCTATAAGGTTACTCTGAAAGTACTTAAAACTATGTATATATATATATTTTCCATGGAACACATGCATGTCAAGGTTCAAATTTCAGCCTCTAGTCAGTCCACTCCAGTATTCTTGCCTGGAGAATCCCAGGGACAGAGGAGCCTGGTGGGCTGCCGTCTATGGGGTCGCACAGAGTCCGACACAACTGACGGACTTAGCAGCAGCAACAGCGGCAGCTAAAAATTACCCTATGAGCTTAGGAAACTAACAAACCTTCTAGGCTTCAGACTCTATCATAAAGATAATAGTGGTAACTACTCCATAGATTTATGAAGATTTAGAAGATAACAGAGGTGGAAGGTTTGGTGTCTGACATATTATAAGTATATGGTATTTTCTAGCTGTTATCAATGTTACTGTCCTGATCATTGTCATCTTCCAGCTTTCTGCCAGGTTCATTAAAAAAAAAAAATCAGCATTTTTACTTGAATTTACATAATTTCTGATCTTACTTTCCTAATAGTGTGATGGTAGTTGATAACACACTTTAGTAAAGATAAATAGAATATTTACATAGCCACAAAATCTTGAATGCTACTACTCCTATATACAGATAAAAGTATTTAACAGTGGTCTCTAGCCTCCAGGATCTAATATCTGATGATCTGAGGTGGAGCTGATGTAATAATAACAGAAACAAAGTGTACAGTAAATGGAATGTGCTTGAATCATCCCCAAACCATCCACTGGCAACTCAGTCCATGGAAAAAGTGTCTTCCATAAAATCAGTCCCTGGAGCCAAAAAGGTTGAGGATTGCTAACTGAGAAGAGGGAAAAGTCTGTGGACAACATGAAAAAACAAAAAAACAGTGACGAATCATGTTAGTAATTTTAAAGCAAATCAGGAAAAGTTTTCACTTTTATCCAGTTGTGTGCTTGAGAGAGAAAAATAAAACTCATTTTTATTTAAAATGTTAAATCATTGGTATGGTATATCAATAATTCATAACACTTTTTTTTTAAGTTGACAAAATTATTACGTTTATAAAATTAAAAGCAAATCAGGAACATTGTAAACATTCATGGATGCGAATTGATGCCGTGTCTGCAGGCACTGCAAATATTTTTATGTTCAACATCTTGAACTTTTCTTTTTCTATTCGTGAAGAAGGAAAAGACAAAAGAATAAATGACACAATGACTTGTTCCTGATGGGGACACATTAAGTACCCTGAAGAGCCTGTAAGAGGCCTTTGAATCCTTACTCAGTTGTGCTAGTATATAAATCCCTAGGGATTAGCCGGTCATTGACAACTAAGCCTGGGAAATGCATTTGGTATTGGTTCTTGTTAATAAATGTTAAAAATACTTATCTAGAAAATTCAGTGCTGATTGGATACAGATTTGAGCAAATCAAAATCCAACTCCAAAAACAGCTTTCAAGTTTGGGAGGTTTTCTATCTGTTTCCATGAAAGCACAAGGAGAAGCATTAATTGCAAACCACATTTAAATACAAAAGACTCCATGGAGCATTCAATACTGCCCCTGTGAATTTTCAGGAGGGAAAAAAAAAAAAAAACGGTCTTTCATGCAAACAATCTCCAACTACTCCTTTCCACTCAGAATTCATAATTACGCTTAATCTGCTACTCCTTTTGGCTCAGTTACAGGTCCTCTTGGCAGGTAGTGAATGCAAAATCATTTTAATGGGGGGTCCCCTGGGAATAGAGCAAAAGTTTCGATCATTTGCGGGTGGTTCACAATGGAGTGTGGCCGGCTGTTGGGCGCCCTGAGCACGAAGACCACAGCTCGCGTAAAGCTGCCATTTGCACGTCTGTCTTCAGGTCAGCAACCTAGAAAGGAAGAGGCCACCTGTGAGAATGGGAAACCAGCCATTGAATGGACTACCAGTGCCAAAGCCAGTCAGGAAAGTCCCAATGTGATAGGGCAACGCCCAGAGCCGGTGCACTCCTGTCTGCTTTCCTTTTGGCCGAGTTGCCCCAAGGGGCAAGTGTTAATGAGAATAAGGCTCCCAGAGATGGGAGATGCTTGGCTCCATCAAAGGGCCCATTCAAAGCCAAGCTGTCTCTACCACCCACTCCGGAGCTGCCAGACCAGCTCGAGTTACTATCCTCTCCACATACCTTAAAGGTACGGTTACTGGCTAAACCACCAGACGGTCTGGAAGTAAAAGAGAAAGCATTTCTAACTGTGTGTTAGGTATCAACACTTTGTTGAATGCATTTTGTCTGTGGTATGTACATTTTATTTTCTATTTAAAATAAACTTAATGCTTCCCATTTCAAAGAAAGTTGTTTCTCTATCAGACTCATTTACTCATTCATTTGCTCTTTTTAATAAATGTTCTTGAGTGGTTAAGGCATTAAATTACAAATCCCTGTGCCTTTAAAAAAAAATAAAACTGTTATCAAAAAGATGTTTCTTAAGTTATTTTTTTAAAAAAGAATCTCTCAAGTTCCCAGCATTTTACAGACATACTCCATAGTTTTTTTTTTTCTTACTTTTTGGGAAAAGCGTTTTCTAAACATAATGTATTATTGTTTACTCCTGATTTCTGTAGTCTTTTAACCTTATATATAGTATATATGTTTATATACGCATATACATTGTGGTTAAGGCATTAAATTACAAATCCCTGTGCTTTTAAAAAAAAATAAAACTGTTATCAAAAAGATGTTTCTTAAGTTATTTTTTTAAAAAAGAATCTCTCAAGTTCCCAGCATTTTACAGACATACTCCATAGTTTTTTTTTTCTTACTTTTTGGGAAAAGCGTTTTCTAAACATAATGTATTATTGTTTACTCCTGATTTCTGTAGTCTTTTAACCTTATATATAGTATATATGTTTATATACGTATATACATACATAAATGTTTATTTGTGAATTACTTATTAAGTACTTACTATGTGGTGAGATTTGGACTAAATGCTGGGTGTAAAAGGAAAAGTAGAACACAGCTCAGACCTTCTGAAACGCTACCAGAAAACAGGAAAATATGCTTGCGGACATGCTTGATGCTGAAAGCTATTAAAGACTCTAAAATTAATGTGTATTAGTTATAGCTAAAGTCCAAAAGAAAAAGAAGCAACACAAGCAAAGATGTTATTTAAAAAACATGCCTGACTTGCCCCCCACCATTAGGGTTTGTGTACGTGCATGCTAAGTCGCTTCTGTTGTGTCCAACTGTGAGACCCTATGGCCAGGCTCCTGTGTCCATGGGATGCTCCAGGCAAGAATACTGGAGTGAGTTGCCTTCCTAACCCAGGGATCAAACCAGCGTCTCTTACATCTCCTGCACTGGCAGCCCCGTTCTTTTACCACTGGTGCCACCTGTTACACTTCAGTTTTAATTAAAAAGAAAAAAAAACCTATCGATAGCAATGTTTCTAAATTTCTATCCATCATCTCTATTTTATTTTGAGCTAGCTCTCTGACTGGAGGAGGAAATGGCAATCCACTCCAGTATTCTTGCCTGGAGAGTTCTGTGGACAGAGGAGCCTGATGGGGCTACAGGCCATGTGGTGGCAAAAAGTCAGACAAGACTGAGCTACTGAACACAGACACAAGCTCTGTAATTAAGTCATGATCAGGGCTTATGGTAACCACATGTTGACTGGGAGCCAGAGCTTCAGACTGTTCAGACAGGGAGGCCAAAGATTCTAATGTGCATGTACATACATAAAAGCTTGAAACATTTCTAGTGAGCAGAAAGATGTCTGAGGCTATTTGCTTGGGTCCTTAGGTAGCTTCAGACCCAAGCAGTCAACATTTAACTAAAAAGAGAAGAAGAAAATCCTTGATTATGAGAGTATGTTGGGTGTTTTTTTAATTGTTTAAAATTTTATACACTTTTTAATAATTGTATTTCATTTACAGTATTACAAAATATTGGCTATATTTCCCACATTGTACAATACAACCCTATAGACTATCTTACACCTGTCTAACTTATTGCACTGAACCTAACACCTTCCAAGTCTATCCATGTTGGGGCAAATGGCAAGATTTCACTCTTTTTTCTGGCTGAGTAATATTGCATTATATATATGTATATGCATACCACATCTTCATTATCCATTCCTCTGTTGACAAATACTTGGGTTGCTTCCATATCTTGGTTATTGTGAATAGTGCTGTTATGAACATCTTTTCAAATGCCTCTTCATATGTAAAGCACACAAGTTATATATATATACACCCAGGAGTATAATTGCTGGGTCATATAACAGTTCTATTAGTTTCTTTGAGAAACTTTCATATAGTTTCCCACATCTGTACCAAGTTTCATCACCACCAACAGTGAATGAGGATTCCCTTTTCTATACATTCTCGTCAACACTTGCTATTTGCATTCTTTTTGAAGATAGTCATTTTGACTGGTGTGATATGATAGCTCACTGTGGTTTTGATTTTCATTTCCTTGGTGATTAGTGATGTTGAGTATCTTTTCATGTGCCTGTTTGCCATCTGCATTTCCTTTTTGAAAAGATGCTTATTTAGTGCTTCTGCCCTTTATTTAATTGGGTTGTCTGTATTTTTTTTTTTGATATTGAATTATATAAACTGTTTACGTACGTTAGATATTAATTCTTCATCCTTGGGAAACTTAGAGAAAACCAAATTCAAAAGAGAGTATAATTCTATATTTTCATTACAAGAAATGTTTATTGAACATTTTTAGGCTCTAGCATTTTTTTAACAATAGCTGACTAGTGGATATATAATCTCAGACACAAACACAAATATTTCTAACCAACAGCAGTGAAGTGTTAACATCAGAGAATCTGGCTGAATAGCACTAGTCTTAAAATGTTTTTGTAGGCCTGAAATGGTATAAAAATAAAAAGTTTAAAAAAAAAAAGAAAGAGGTCCTTTCTGGCTACCCAGTCACTTTTCATTCATTCACCTATTCATATTTCAATTCTCTGTATTCCACTTGTTAATATGATTTGACATGATTTCTGACTTTTATATAATCAGTTTATCTGTAGATTTCTCACCTTCCCCCTAGAATGTAAACTTACTGAGGGCAAGGAATTTATATGTCTTACCTCTAGTATAAGCTAAAATTAAAACATTCTATTTCTGACTTGTAGGTTCCTTGTCTGTCTCATCCTATTGTCATTGCCATTCTAAGCTAAGCCAGTTTCATGCTTTGGATGGAAATATTTAATTGGGCTACTTCCATTCTTACTCTGGCGTAGATTATTTACTGATTAGCAGCAATAGTAATCACATACAAATGCAAATCAGATTTTAATAATTCCCTTAAAAGTACAGTAGCTTCCCTTTAGACTTAGGATAAAATTCATAGTCCTCACCATGGTTTGTGAGGTGGCTGATTGCCTCTGAGATTTTCTGCTCTCCAATCTTCCCCTATTTTTGCTCAGCGTCACTTAAAGTGTGGTTTTCTGTGCCTCAAACACATTTTTCCAACATTCTTCCCCCAATCATTCATATCTCTGCTCAAATGTCACCTCTATTACTCTCCTTAATCTATGTTTAAAGGGTTTTCCCCTCTCTACCCCACTAGCTCTTGTCCTTAATTTGAATCCTTTGAAAGTAAATTGCCCTTTTACCTCTAAACACTTTCTCTCCCATCGTTACCTAAAATGATTTAACTTATATTTATATGCCTGTTTGTTTCCCCTATGAGAAGGTAAGTGTGGGTTTGCCAGAATGTTCATCACTTTATCCTTAACCTAGGCACTTAGTAAGAGATCAATTAATTTGTGTGAAATGAATCAACATTTAGTGCTTACTGTAAATGGTAACTATAATAATATAAGTGAATATAATGGCTATTTTAGGAAGCAACTTTTATACCTGTCAAAGTCAGACCCAGATCTTTTGATTAGTGGGGCTATACATTTATTAATGGTGACCCCAATTCGTTTATGAGATCATCCCTGTTCCTGTATCCTAGGGTCACCTAATGCCATCTGAGTATGCTGGCAGGCTTCAAAGTGCCCATCGGTATCCCATGGCCAGAACTCCACCCTTTATTTGAGTCAACCTGGAATCCAGCCAAGAACTGGCCTAACTGTTGCCACCACAATACTGTGGTTTCCACAAATGCCTGAATATCTCTCAGGATGTTCTTGGCATTCTGGGAGAGGTTCATTATTTTGCCTTCATGGTTTGGGGCTGGCAGAAACAGATTCTGAGGAAAGCGTCACCATGCCATAACTTTCCTGGAAAATGATAGATTATTTTCTCTATAGCTGTTCTCAAGTCCTCTTTCAGAATTTTTTCCCACATTGGTGGGAGTAGGACAAAAACATCTGTGCTTAATATTCAAAAGCCAAGTTTTATGTTCAAACTGCTGTAATCCTGCAGGGGGGTTCCCACAAGGGAAACCAGCAGCACCTCAAATCCCTTAACTCCTCTGGTTCCATTACTTCATTTTATGTACAGATATATATCAAGGGCTCAAGGTCCTGTGGATGATCAGGTAAATAGACACTTGCCTTAGGAGGTAGGATGGCGCATTGGAAAGAGCACAGGTTTACAGTCAGGCAGATTTTGTTTCTAACCTTAGACCTGCTACTGACTTTGACTAACAAGTGACTTGGGATAAGTGACTTAGTCTCGCTGCCCTTTTGATTTTTCAGGGGTTTTCACTTCTGCCTCGGAAGGATTTGGGGAGGATTATAAGAGGAAACAGATGCATGCCACCCAGCCTGGAGTCTGATACACCATCAATGCCCATTGTTTAAGCATGCCTAGTGTGTTAGCCCAAAGAAGGCTATGGCAACCCACTCCAGTGCTCTTGTCTGGAGATTCCCAGGGACGGGGGAGCCGGGTGGGCTGCCGTCTATGGGGTTGCACAGAGTCGGACACAACTGAAGCGACTTAGCAGGAGCAGCAGCAGCAGTGTGTTAGCCTGGCACAGAGTAGGAACTCCATAAGCATTTGTGGATGGTTGGGTGAATGAATGCCACAAAATGTGAGCTCTGTGTCCCTTCTTCCACCAGCTTCAAACTGATTCCATCTACAAAACTTTCACAATAATAATGATAATGTGTGTTAAATTTTATGAATGTGAAGGACTTACAACTATCAGGGGAACTTCTCTGGCAGTCCAATGGTTAAGACTCCATGCTTTCACTGCAGGAGGAGGCATGGGTTGGATCCTGGTAGGGGAACTAAGATCTCAAAAGCTGCACTGCAACAAAAAGAGAGAGAGAGATGCATCTGTGACATTGCCATAGAAAAATATATAAAATGTATTAAGTGGAAAAAAGTAATTTGCAAAACAGTATGTAAAATTGTATCAGGAAGATTTTAGAGACGGATTGATTTTGACTTTCAGAGATAAAACAGAAAACAAGCAAAGAGAAAAGAACACAACTTTTTTTCTGTTAGCAAAAGCCTTAATTGGAAAGCCGAATTTCCTAGCAGATGGCACTTCCTGAGGGGGGCGGGGGGCAGCGTTTAAAAAGAAGCAAACTAATTCACCATTAAATTAAAATAAGATCTTCAATTAATATATAAACCTGGGACCATCCATCACAGTCACTTATTTTACTGAGTTGTTTGATATCTGAAGACAGCTTGCATAAACTGAACTGATGTGGCAGGTCATTATACCCCCTGACAGGGACAATCGTTCTTCCAAATACGAAAGTACACGCACGTTCAGTCATGTCAGACTCTTTTCGATCCCATGGACTGTAGCCCACCAGTCTTCTCTGTTCATGGAATTTTCCAAGCAAGAACACTGGAGTGGGTTGCCATTTCCTTCTCCAGGGGATGTTCCCAATCCAGGTATCAAACTTGCATTTCCCATCTCCTGCACTGCAGACAGATTCTTTATAACTGAGCCACTTGGGAAAAGACCCTATTCTTCCAAATCTCACTGTTTACGGCAGAGACTTATATATATTCCCCTAAATCTATATTCTCTTATTTTCCAGGACACTATAGATAGACTACATTTTCCAGTCTACTTTGTAGTTAGAGTAGCTATTGAGTAAGCTCTAGCCAACAGCAGGAATGAAGTATAGGTATACTTTGTTTTATTGTGTTTTGAAGATTTTTTTTTTTAACAAACTGATGGTTTATGGTAACCCTGCATTGTCAGATAGTGTTAATATCTTTATCAATAAAGTATTTTTAATTAAGTAGTGTACTATTTTTAGACAATACTATTATAGTGCACTTACTAGGCTATAGTATAGTATAAACATAGCTTTAGCTTTTATGTCACTGGGAAACCAAAATGCATGTGATTTGCCTTACTGCGCTATTTGCTTTCTTCTAGGGGTCTGAAACATACCCTGTGATATTTCTGAGGTGTGTTTCTGCACCATTTTCTGTTATGGTCCACTGGAACAGCCCACTGAAACAGCCCACTAAACATCTTCCATGTTTCTCACCACCTCTTTCCAAGAATGGAGTCAGACTTAGGCTGACCTTAGAAGCTACAGTACATATATTAAATTTAATTTATGCTCTTGTGTGCTCAGTCATGTCTGACTTTTTGTGACCCCATGGACTGTAGCCCCCCAGGCTCCTCTGTCCATGGAATTTTCCAGGCAAGATTATTGTAGTCGGTTGCTATTTCTTCCTCCAGGGGATCTTCCCAACCCAGGGATCGAACCTGCATCTCCTCCATTGTAGGCAGATTCTTTACCTGCTGAGCTATCAGGGAAGCCCCATTAAAGACAGCTACACTTCTCTAAACCTGGGCCCCAGAATGATTTCATGAAGATAAGCCATTTCATCAACGCATTCATCTGCTCTGTTATATGAGCAAGAGCTAACCTATTGACTGAGTCATTATACATTTTGGAGTCAATTTGTTAGAGAAATTATTGTGTCTGGTGAGTACCCTGCAAAGAAGCAATCTTTTCCCATCATTCATCCCCTATAGAAATAAAAGAATGCAAAATTAACAATGTCAGAGTGGGTAACATAAGGATAATCCTTAAATTGTTTTCATCTTAGGATTCCTTATCCCTAAAACATTTGAAGACCAATTTGAGTGTTTTCCATCAGCATTTGTTTTGTTTTCTCACATTTCATGGACCTCAATCTATCCTGCACTCAGCATTACTTTAGCTAATACTGAGACAAAAGCTTTTCATATTCATTTCCACATTTCTATTAACAGCTCTTAATCCCTTAACAGAGTTACTGTTCAACAAAAGTTATATCCAATACAGATTTCAAAAATCTGCATTTTCTTCCTTTATGACAGGTGATGAATTACTTGAGGGCATGGCTTAAGTCTCTTATTTAGGAACTCTGGGCCACAGTACGTAGAGGGCCCTTGGTAAATATCAAACTTCTTGCAATCAGAGAAACACGGTTGTCTCTGGAAATACACTTTTGCATTAACTCAGTTTCTATACTTTAGTCAATCAGTGATATATACTGTGGAGCTAATATTTACACAGCGACGAAGTAGGCTGTTTACGAAATGGCCTTTGCTTTGATGAGTTCCAGGGAAGGCGCTCACAACGCAACAGCAGTACTGAGTTGGAGGATGTGACCCCAAGAAGGGGCTTGTCCTGAACTGCGGACACTTGACCCTTTGGGTCCAGATGCATTTACACATCTTGCTACCTCTGGGATGGTCCATAAAGGCTATTTTAAGACTCAGCAGTCTATAAGTCTTGGTTTTTTTTTTTTTTTTTTTTAAGAAGCTTTCGTAAGCCTTTTTGTTACACAAAGGAAAAGCTGTTTCTCCAAAAATAAAGAGTTGCTGAAAGCCAGCAGCTTTTGATTTAACAGAAACTCCAAACTCATTGATTTTAATCAACATTAAATTGGGAGATTTCAGGATCTTAGATTTTGTACATTTCTTAACATCCAGTGTTTTAGAGAATATTTAATTAAATTAGCTAACCTGGAAAAAAAAAAAGAGTCAGGAGAAAATACAGAGAAATGTCTTTAGGCTTACATAGAGGATTCTTTTATTCATCGTGAAAGCTGTAGGTTCATGGAACTGTAATCCAAGAAAAATTAGTTCATTCATCTTTAACCATATGCATAGATTTGTTCTCATGTTTTACTTGCCTACACTAATGTATAACTGTCAATCAACTTTTAAAACCTTGATTATGTTTGATGATCTTGGTAAGGTTAGCTGGCCATGTTATAAAATCCTCCTCAAAATCATATTTCCTTCAATGTTAATGTTCTCCACCTAAATGAAATCTTCTTCCCAAAATTGTATACTCTTGCTTGCTACAGGTCCCTGTGAGGGTCTTTGTAATAATTATGAACATAATTCACTTAAATACTATATGAAAACCATTAGTTAAAAGAACTGTTGCTGTTGTTATTTAGTCACTAAGTTATGTCCTATTCTTCTGTGACCCCAGGGACCATAACCCGCCCAGCTTCTTTGTCCATGGGTCTTCCTGGGCAAGAATACTGGAGTGGGTTACCGTTTCATTCTCCAAGGGATCTTCCCAATGCAGGAATCAAACACTCATCTCCTGCAATGCAGGTGAAAACTTTACCACTGAGCCACAAGGGAAGTCCCAGCAAAAGAATTAGCCAAATTTAATCAGTAAAAGGATTAAATTTGTTTTTAAGTTTTCTCATCCTTCTTGGCAGTTTTAATCATTGTGTTTCCTTCTCTAGTTTGGCAGAAAAATTATTTACTAACATTTGAAATTCCTAAAATATTCTACATATTGTTCAGGAGTTGAATCATAAATACAAAACACTCGTGAATCTACCCCAATTATTTGACTTCGTAACCACATGTGGGTGTGACCACATCGTCCCTCTGCTTTTGAAAACAAAAATGATCACAAATGAACTTTCATATATATAAATGATTTTTTGTGTGAAGGGTTTTAAATTTTATTTCTTTATTGAGTAAAGAATACTATTGCGTAATTTAAAAATTAAAAAACTTTTAAGAGCTTTAAATGAGTCATTTTATTTTCTTCCCTTTTCTAATGTATGTCCATACATTGTACCCACTGTTCTTCACTTCGTGCATATTCTTCCAGAGTTTCTTTAGCAGGCACAAATACAAAATGCTTATTACAATTTCTGCATTTTTATCCTAGGAGCTACATACGCCTCTATCTCCTCATTCTTTATCAAATAAAACAATGTAAATATTACTCATACTGTCTGAAAAAAATCTCCAAGTATTTTTAATGAGAATCTATTAAGGGAAGGAGAAAACTGTGAAAACCTGAACACATGAACACATAATAAAAGGCAAAGACTAAAATGAAAAAAAAGAAAACCCTATGGATAAAGAAGACGTGGTGCATGTATGCTGCTGCTGCTGCTGCATCGCTTCAGTTGTGTCCGACTCTGTGCGACCCCGAGACGGCAGGCAGCCCACCAGGCTCCGCCGCCGTGTATACAATGGAATATTGCTCAGCATTAAAGAGAATGAAATAGTGCCATTTATAGCAACATGGGAGGATCTAGAGACTCATACTGAGTGAAGAAAGTCAAACAGAGGAGAAATACTGTAAAACAAACATCCCTTATAAGGGAATCTAAAAAGAAATGATACAAATTAACTTACAAAACAGAAAGAGACTCAAAGACTTAAAGAAGGAACTCAGGTTGCCTGAGTGGGAGAGGATGGGGAGAAGGGATAGTCAGGTAGTTTGGATGGACATGTCGCTATATACACATTGCTGTATTTAAAATGCATAACCAACAAGGTCTTACTATATATCACATGGAACTCTATGTTATGTGGCAGTCTGGATGGGAGGGGAGTTGAGAATGTATATATATGGCTGAATCCCTTCACTGTTCAGCTGAAACTATCACAGCATTGTTAATCAGCTACACCCCAATAGAAAATGAAACATTAAAAAAAGAAAAGAAAAAATTCTAATTGCAGGGCACTGTGGAAAAGCATTGGTTGTCTAGGGAGCTAGGTGACAATGAAGCTCTTGCAGGAGCTGCTGGCTAACCTTGAATGTGTGACTTAGATTCATTTATAAAATTAGGGTGCAAACAAGAAGTAAATACATATATATATTTTAAAGCTATTCAACCAACACTGAATTTTATACCAGTCCACTGCTGAGGATATAGCCTTGGGTGCAATGGAAAATTCCCTCTTCTCATGGTGTTTGCATTCTAGTGGGAGGGGGTGAGTTACTTGAGATGGGTGGTGAGAAAAAGTCTCTGTGCAGAGACCAAGTTTTAGCGGGTTCATGAGGAAACCTGTGGGCAGGGAATGTCTGGTGAGGAGAACCATGAATATCAAAACAAATGAACGTGGCAGAAATGCTCAGGAGACTCTCCAGTTCTGGTAGGACCTTGCGGTTTGTGGCAAGCAGTTGGAGTCTTTTATGAGTGCGATGGGAAGCCACTGGACTTTTTTTTTTTTTTTTTAAGGAAACAACATGTTCTTTTTTTCCTCCAGGATAATGTTTGTTAAGTGAATTCCTTGGAACACTTTTGGTGACAGAATGCTCGTATGGCAGATTTTGAGATAAAAAAGAAAATCTAACCTCCATCCCCTAGGTGGTGGGTGTCTCCTGCTTGCTTTATAAAACACTATAATCAAATAACATCTGAATCTTGTCAGATTCAGATTCGTCTTTTTAACTATCAAAGTAACTCTTTTACCTTCAGCTTTTTTTTTTTTTTTTTTTTAAGGAAACAACATGTTCTTTTTTTCCTCCAGGATAATGTTTGTTAAGTGAATTCCTTGGAACACTTTTGGTGACAGAATGCTCGTATGGCAGATTTTGAGATAAAAAAGAAAATCTAACCTCCATCCCCTAGGTGGTGGGTGTCTCCTGCTTGCTTTATAAAACACTATAATCAAATAACATCTGAATCTTGTCAGATTCAGATTCGTCTTTTTAACTATCAAAGTAACTCTTTTACCTTCAGCCTTTTCAATAGGGGAAATTGAAGAGTAAAAGGATAGATTAAAAATAAATGTCTTGAAAATTTGTACATTTTCTTCCTAGGGAAATAGATACATTTGTAGTCATAAGAAAGCTTAGTAGTTCTCCAAGATTTGAACTGTATCAGTAAACAAGATCTCTTCAGAATCTAAACTTTTCTATTTTACAACACATCTCAGGAGAGAAAAGATTTCCCTGTAATAAAATGTAGGTGTTTAAAATGCTTTTCTGCTAAGAAAGGATGTTTTTCAGTTTGTTGATAAGATAGATGTTATTGGAATACGCCTATAATGTTGATAACAAAGATTTGGTTTCATACATTAACCCAGTTCAGTTCAGTTCAGTCGCTCAGTTGTGTCCGACTCTTTGAGACCCCATGAATCGCAGTACGCCAGGCCTCCCTGTCCATCACCAACTCCTGGAGTTCACTCAGACTCACGTCCATTGAGTCCATGATGCCACCCAGCCATTTCATCCTCAGTCGTCCCCTTCTCCTCCTGCCCCCAATCCCTCCCAGCATCAGGGTCTTTTCCAATGAGTCAACTCTTCGCATGAGGTGGCCAAAGTACTGGAGCTTCAGTTTTAGCATCATTCCTTCCAAAGAAATCCCAGGGTTGATCTCCTTCAGAATGGACTGGTTGGATCTCCTTGCAGTCCAAGGGACTCTCAAGAGTCTTCTCCAACACCACAGTTCAAAAGCATCAATTCTTCTGCGCTCAGCCTTCTTCACAGTCCAACTCTCACATCCATACATGACCACAGGAAAAACCATAGCCTTGACTAGACGGACCTTAGTCGGCAAAGTAATGTCTCTGCTTTTGAATATACTATCTAGGTTGGTCATAACTTTTCTTCCAAGGAGTAAGCGCCTTTTAATTTCATGGCTGCAGTCACCATCTGCAGTGATTTTGGAGCCCAAAAAAACAAAGTCTGACACTGTTTCTACTGTTTCCCCATCTATTTCCCATGAAGTGATGGGNTAGTCGGCAAAGTAATGTCTCTGCTTTTGAATATACTATCTAGGTTGGTCATAACTTTTCTTCCAAGGAGTAAGCGCCTTTTAATTTCATGGCTGCAGTCACCATCTGCAGTGATTTTGGAGCCCAAAAAAACAAAGTCTGACACTGTTTCTACTGTTTCCCCATCTATTTCCCATGAAGTGATGGGGCCAGATGCCATGATCTTCGTTTTCTGAATGTTGAGCTTTAAGCCAACTTTTTCACTCTCCTCTTTCACTTTCAACAAGAGGCTTTTCAGCTCCTCTTCACTTTCTGCCATAAGGGTGCTGTCATCTGCATATCTGAGGTTATTGATATTTATCCCAGCAATCTTGATTCCAGCTTGTGTTTCTTCCAATCCAGCATTTCTCATGATGTACTCTGCATAAATGCTTTGAAAGTTTTGTTGTTGTTTGTTGCATTAACTTAACATTAACCATACATTAACCCAGAGTTACAAAATGTTATAAATTCCAGAAGGAAAGGAACTGGAGGCATGAATTTCTCACGAAAACAAAAAAACATTCAAAGCATTTTCTAAACAGAGTTTTAATTTATTGTCTGTGAATTTCCATTAATTTGATAATGATAGCATTCCTTTCTGCCAACAGTTTAGTGACTAGAAGTATTGAGATGATACACACAGACGTACTTTAAAAAAAATTAGCATACATAGCTGGTGGCTCAGAGGGTAAAGCGTCTGCCTCCAATGTGGGAGACCTGGGTTCAATTCCTGGGTGGGGAAAATCCTCTGGAGAAGGAAATGGCAACCCACTCTAGCATTCTTGCCTGGAGAATCCCATGGACAGAGAAGCCTGGTAGGCTACAGTCCACGGGGTTGCAAAGAGTTGGACACGACTGAGCAACTTCACGTTCACTTTTTCACATATATTTGTGTATATATGTGTGCATTTATGACAAGGGTGTCTCCTCCCGGCTGCCCCTGACCTCGGACGCAGGGTAGCTCCTCTCGCTCACCGCCCCTGACATCGGATACGGGGTGTCTCCTCCCAGCCACCACTGACCTCAGACGCAGGGTAGCTCTTCTCCGCCGAGCTTAGTGAGCCAGCTCACAGCCACCCTTGTCCAAAGTCAAGGCAGCGGCCGGGAGGAGCTACCACCCCTTCCGAGGCCAGTGGTGGCCAGGAGGAGACACCTCGTACCCGAGGCCAGGGGCGGTGACCTTGAGAAGCCACCCGAGCCCGAGCTCAGGAGCGGCAGCTGGGAGGAGCCACCCACACCCGAGGCCAGAGCTAGCGGCAGGGAGGAGCAACTTGAGGAGTGGTGGCTGCACAGGCACAGGAGGGCCTAGAGGGGCTATCCTACGTTGAAGGTCAGGAACGGTGCAGTAAGGAGATACTCCTCATCCAAGGTAAGGAGCGGCAGCGTACTTTGCTAGAGCAGCCGTGNACTATGCCAATGCCTTTGACCGTGTGGATCACAATAAAGTGTGGAAAATTCTGGAAGAGATGGGAATACCAGACCACCTGACCTGCCTCTTGAGAAACTTATATGCAGATCAGGAAGCAACGGTTAGAACTGGACATGGCACAACAGACTGGTTCCAAATAGAAAAAGGAGTACGTCAAGACTGTATGTTGTCACCCTGCTTATTTAACTTAAATGCTGAGTACATCATGCAAAACACTGGGCTGGAGGAGCACAAGCTGGAATCAAGATTGCCAGGAGAAACATCAATAACCTCAGATATGCAGATGACACCACCCTTATGGCAGAAAGTGAAGAACTAAAGAGCCTCTTGATGAAAATGAAAGTGGAAAGTGAAAAAGTTGGCTTAAAGCCCAACATTCAGAAAACTAAGATCACAGCATCTGATCCCATCATTTCATGGGAAATAGATGGGGAAACAGTGGAAACAATGTCAGACTTTATTTTTTGGGGCTCCAAATTCACCACAGATGGTGATTGAAGCCATGAAATTAAAAGACGCTTACTCCTTGGAAGAAAGATTATGACCAACCTAGACAGCACATTCAAAAGCAGAGACATTACTTTGCAAACAAAGGTGCATCTAGTCAAGGCTATGATTTTTCCAGTAGTCATGTATGGATGTGGGAGTTGGACTGTGAAGAAAGCTGAGCACCAAAGAATTGATGCTTTTGAACTGCGGTGTTGAAGAAGACTTTTGAGAGTCCCTTGGACTGCAAGGAGATCCAATCTGTCCATTCTAAAGGATATCACTCCTGGGTGTTCTTTGGAAGGAATGATGCTAAAGCTGAAACTCCAGTACTTTGGCCACCTCATGCGAAGAGTTGACTCATTAGAAAAGACTCTGATGCTGAGAGTGATTGGGGGCAGAAGGAAAAGGGGACCATAGAGATGGCTGGATGGCATCACTGACTCGATGGATGTGAGTTTGAGTGAACTCTGGGAGTTGGTGATGGACAGGGAGGCCTGGTGTGCTGCAATTCATGGGGTCGCAAATAGTCAGACACGACTGAGCAACTGAACTGAATTGAACTGACTGATTATTATATCTGGTATGAAAAGCATAATATCAAGTCTCTAAAAATAACCTCCGTTTTTATGAATTTGCTATAGTTCCAGAATCACATTCAAAAACTTGTGGATTTTTTTTTCCCCAGTATCTTTGTACCTTTTGTTCTTTCTTATTGTCACCCTTTCCCAGTGGTGGGTAGGAAGAAAGAAGAGGTACAAAAATTTGAGAGTCCCTTGGACTGCAAGGAGATCCAATCTGTCCATTCTAAAGGATATCACTCCTGGGTGTTCTTTGGAAGGAATGATGCTAAAGCTGAAACTCCAGTACTTTGGCCACCTCATGCGAAGAGTTGACTCATTAGAAAAGACTCTGATGCTGAGAGTGATTGGGGGCAGAAGGAAAAGGGGACCATAGAGATGGCTGGATGGCATCACTGACTCGATGGATGTGAGTTTGAGTGAACTCTGGGAGTTGGTGATGGACAGGGAGGCCTGGTGTGCTGCAATTCATGGGGTCGCAAATAGTCAGACACGACTGAGCAACTGAACTGAATTGAACTGACTGATTATTATATCTGGTATGAAAAGCATAATATCAAGTCTCTAAAAATAACCTCCGTTTTTATGAATTTGCTATAGTTCCAGAATCACATTCAAAAACCTGTGGATTTTTTTTTCCCCAGTATCTTTGTACCTTTTGTTCTTTCTTATTGTCACCCTTTCCCAGTGGTGGGTAGGAAGAAAGAAGAGGTACAAAATTTTTTTTGTTTCACTTGAAGAAAACAAAAAAAATTCATCTTTTCCCATGAGTAATCTCTGGCCTCAATCTAGACTACACTATTAAAAAAATGGTCAGCTGATCGTAAATGCAGAAAAATTTCTCTTAAGCCCCTGGGTCACATCTCTATGGCACCTCAAAACTTCCCAAACAATCATTGAACTATAATAGGTGGTGGCTCCAGGTCATAGCTAACTTCAAGCTCAATGCCATTCTGCATCTCAACAGTAGTCCCTTTTAAGAAGTACAGAGTCTGAGAGTCAGATTCCCAGTTCCTTTGCACTTGATGTTGTATTGAGAATATATAAAAATATAGGTACAAAGGCAGACTGACTCTCCTTTAGAACAGTTGTAACAGCTAAATACATGATACAAACCAGTACTGGAACCATAAATAGTAACATGACTGCAGGCTTCTCCTCACTCAGACCAGAAATGGAATGCTTAAACAGAGGCATGTCTTAATTGAGGACTTTTTTCATATGACTTCCAAAATGAGTTGTGAATTACTAAAGAGAAATCCTCCTTTGTAATGCGGCAGAGTCACATATTAACAGACTTAAGAGAACAAGGACAGAGTAGAAACCACAACAAACCTATAAGATCAAACCATATTTATGACTAAAAGTGTGAGGATGTAGGTGTAACTCCTTTAGCCTAACCCCGAGGTTACCAATAATCTCCCCTGGACACAGCAATCCATGGGGTTTCCCTACCTGGAGAGAAGGCAGTGGCCAGTCTGTTACATGTGTGGATGCATTCAACGGCTGCGTTCTCATTATGAATGATTATGTTTGGCATCTGACTGTCCCCTCAGGACTTTCTTAGCTTGAGGATTATTGGTAAGAATAATACCACTTACCGTCATGTACTAGACATTCCTACACTGGGTCAGGTGTTAAGCTAGGCACATGTAGTTTTGCTTATTTTTCACAATAATCCTAGAGATACTTTCAATTTCGTCACATTTTTTCTTTCAACATTCAGTGCACATGCTGCTGCTGCTAAGTCTCTTCAGTTGTGTCCAATTCTGTGCGACCCCATGGATGGCAGCCCACCAGGCTCCCCCGTCCCTGGGACTCTCCAGGCAAGAACACTTGATTGGGTTGCCATTTCCTTCTCTGATGCATGAAAGTGAAAAGTGAAAGTGAAGTTGCTCAGTCGTGTCCAACTCTTCACGACCCCATGGACTGCAGCCCACCAGGCTCCTCCATCCATGGGATTTTTCCAGGCAAGAGTACTGGAGTGGGGTGCCATTGCCCTCTCCAATGTGCACATACTATCCAAATATTACCCCAGATAGAAGACACTGAGACCGTAGCAAGCCAGGGCACTTTATGGTACTTACTGAGATTTCTCTGTCTACATATTTTTGGCTCACATCACAAAAGTAGAAAAACTCATGCCATGTTAGAAGGTTGAAGGAATCACTGCTTTGTAATTAAGAAGGAAGACTTTTAGCATGAGGGGTGACTTGGACAAGTTTATAACTCTAGGAAGATTTAAAACTTAAGATACCTAGTCTCATTTTTCCTCATTTTATTATGTTGCCTTCTAATCCAATATAAGGTTAGAGTTAGATTTCTTTTGTATTTAACAAAACCTGAGTTTCTCCAACTGGAGAATTTTGCTTATCTGTTAAATGGAAATCTGACATAAAGATTTTATATTTGTATACTGGCTTGTGATGTTAAGTATGGTCATCAAAAGCAAATACAAACTTTCAAAATTGATATTGAAGATTGTAGAAAGTAAGTTAAGAGAGGGGAAAAAATTGAGAGAACTGTGACATGAAATTCACCTAAGAAATAAGGTTCAGGGGAGACATTGCAATAATAACAGAAAAAAAGTTTGATTAAATTTAATTAAGTTCCTCAATTAATGTTCAAAGTAGTGCTACAAGAGAATCCTCAATGGAAAGAGCCCTGGGTAACTAAACTTGCATTTGACCTCATCCTTCTTCATATTTTCAAAGAATGGTGTACAAAGTTTTTGTTTTTAATATTGACAAAAGTTATTTTGGAAGAAAAAATTATATAAGGAAAATGACATGGACTTTGGAGGCAAACAGTCCTGCACCTTGTTCTGCTGCTTTAGAACAATGTGACTTAGGATAAATTTTCCTGTACACAAAAAGGAGATAATGCTTTCCCCTGATCTCTCCATAGAACAGTACCAGGGAGCTTCAATCTTATGAGTCAGAGACTTGAGCAGTGCAAAGTACATCTGATGTGGTAAGGATAATAGCAATGACACAATTACTTTTTCCATGCTTATGTAGCATCTGGGATCAGGTTCATACTCTCTAAGTTTTAATTATCTTCTCCTCTTAACAGCTACTGAGGTAAGAAATATAAGCTCCATGGGGGCAGGACGCTTTTCTAGTTTTTCATTTTCCTAGCTCTAATGTCTGTAGTGTCTTGCTGATGTTCAGTCACTCAGTTGTGTCTAACTCAGACAACCATTTTGCCTTTCCTTTTCTTGGGGATGGTTTTGATATCTGCCTCCTGTAAAATGTCATGAACCTCCCTTCATAGTTGTTCAGGCACTCTGTCTATCAGGTCTAATTCCTTGAATCTACTTGTCATTTTCACTGTAAGGCATTTGATTTAGCTCATATCTGAATGGCCTAGTGGTTTTTCCTACTTTCTTCAATTTAAGTCTGAATTTTGCAATAAGGAGTTCATGATTTGAGCCACAGTCAGCTTCTTGTCTTGTTTTTGCTCACTATATAGAGCTTCTCCCGGAGAAGGCAATGGCAACCCACTCCAGTACTCTTGCCTGGAAAATCCCATGGACGGAGGGGCCTGGTGGGCTGCCGTCTATGAGGTCGCACAGAGTCGGACACGACTGAAGTGACTTAGCAGCAGCAGCAGCATAGAGCTTCTCCACCTTAGGCTGCAAAGAATATTTTCAATCTGATTTTGGTATTGACCATCTGGTAGTGAAAACAAGAGAGTACACAAATGTTAGGGGGAAAACAGTCAAAGAGTTTTCTACAGTGTTTCTACAAACAGACTCTACAGTGTCTGCAAGATACAGTTTACATGACTCTTTAATATTGGATATGACAGCATAAAGGAGATAATATAGGGAACTTTTCTTTCCTATCAAAAGAAACTCTGAAAGTCCAGCAATGTTAGTTGCTCAGTCGTGTCTGACTATTTGTGACCCCATGGACTGTAGCCCACCAGGCTATCCTGTCCATGGAATTCTCCAGGCAAGATTAGTGAAGTGAGATGTCATTTCCTTCTCCAAGGGATTTTCTCAACCCAAGGACTGAACCTAGGCCTTCTGTATTGCAGGCAAATTCTTTAGNTCGGACACGACTGAAGTGACTTAGCAGCAGCAGCAGCATAGAGCTTCTCCACCTTAGGCTGCAAAGAATATTTTCAATCTGATTTTGGTATTGACCATCTGGTAGTGAAAACAAGAGAGTACACAAATGTTAGGGGGAAAACAGTCAAAGAGTTTTCTACAGTGTTTCTACAAACAGACTCTACAGTGTCTGCAAGATACAGTTTACATGACTCTTTAATATTGGATATGACAGCATAAAGGAGATAATATAGGGAACTTTTCTTTCCTATCAAAAGAAACTCTGAAAGTCCAGCAATGTTAGTTGCTCAGTCGTGTCTGACTATTTGTGACCCCATGGACTGTAGCCCACCAGGCTATCCTGTCCATGGAATTCTCCAGGCAAGATTAGTGAAGTGAGATGTCATTTCCTTCTCCAAGGGATTTTCTCAACCCAAGGACTGAACCTAGGCCTTCTGTATTGCAGGCAAATTCTTTACTGTCTGAGACACCAAATAACCGTAAAATTTCAGGCATAGTTCCTTGGAACTGATCCTTTTCCCTAGACTGAGGTCAGCTAACTATGGCCCATTGCCTGTTTTTCATACAGTTTCAGGTATAAAAATAATTTTTACTCTTTTAAACGGTCAAAAAATCAAAAGAATGATATGTGAATATCACAAGAAATTTAAGTGTCGGTCTCCATAAATAAAGTTTATTAGAGCCCAACCACACCTACTTGTTACTTGTCATCCATGGCTGCTTTCAGGCTACAATTTCAGAGCTGAGTAGTTGGGACAGAAACAATATGGCCTGGTATGCCTAAGATATTTGTTTTTTCCAGAACAAGTCTGTCATCTGCTCTTAGACAACATATTTGCATTATTAGTGGTGACCTAACCAACGTGCAATGATGCCTTTGTTGTGGAATCATATGAGGAGGTCAGTACATTTTGTCTGTACTAACAGCACTTCTCTAATAACTGCATAATATTCCACACTAATTATCTATATCTACGTAGCAACATGGGAGAATACTATTTGTGCGGGCTTTTAAGAAACAGGATATCATAAGAAGAAGCTGATGCTTTGACTCTGAGCCTTTAGTCATTAACTTTTTCTGGATTATTTATCTTTTTGAGACGAAGACTATAAGCTTTTTGTTATATGTTGAACTTTGGCTCCATTCATTTGAAGCCCAAACCCCCAGTACCTCAGAATGTGAATACATTTGGAGAGAGTCTTTAAAGAGGGAATTAAGGTTAAATGGGGTTTCCCTCGTGGCTCAGTGGTAAAGAATCCACCCGCTAATGGAAGAGACATGGATTCAATCCTTGGGTCAAGTAGATGCCCTGGAGAAGGAAATGACAACCCAAGAACCCTTCAGCGTTCTTGCCTGGGAAATCCTATGGATGGAGGAGCCTTGAGGGGGCTATAGCCCATGGGGTCACAAAAAAGTCAGCCATGACTTGGTGACTAAGTAACAACAAAGGTTGAATGAGATCATATGGGTGGGTGCTAATTTAATTTGATTGGCACCCTTCTAAGAAGAGAAAATTTGGACACACAAGAAGATAACAAGTATACATCCACGGAGAGAAAAGACCCTGTGAAGAAGCAGCAAGAGGATACATGTCTGTAAACCAAGGAGAGAGGCCTCAGAGGAAGTCCGTGCTGCCTACACCTTGATCCTTGATCTTGTCTTTTCAGCTTCCCAAATCGTGAGAATGAAAATTTTCTGTGGTTGCAATGGCACCCCACTCCAGGACTCTTGCCTGGAAAATCCCATGGATGGAGGAGCCTGGTCGGCTGCAGTCCATGGGGTCGCTAAGAGTCGGACATGACTGAGCAACTTCCCTTTCACTTTTCACTTTCATGCATTGGAGAAGGAAATGGCAACCCACTCCAGTGTTCTTGCCTGGAGAATCCCAGGGATGGGGGAGCCTGGTGGGCTTCTGTCTATGGGGTCGCACAGAGTCGGACACGACTGAAGCGACTTAGCAGCAGTAGCAGCAGCAGCAGAAGTCACTTAGTTTACAGTAATTTTTTTTATGGCAGACTTCACCCATACACAAAATTATACCTATGATTTTTTTTTTTTTTTGAGAGGTGAGGGATTGGTCTTCTTGAAAATCACATTGTCCATGGGCTCCTAGTTTAAGAACTTCTCTAGAGCAATTATTGGCTGTCATTATTTGATATTAACCTTGCTTAATTTGAAGTTGCAAACTATTTCTTGAACAGTTCTTTATAAGTTCTAGCAAAGGAGGCTTGAAGCTTATAAAAACTTTTTGAAAATCAAGTTTCTGTAATTCTTTAATTGAGCTGCCTCAGGAAGGCTGTGACTGAAGAAACAGATAAACCAGCCAGGTCTGCTCAATCCATCCTGGGACTAATGAGTGACAGACAGGTGTCTCAGCCAGAGTCATAAAAAAAATTCTCCTTCTTCCATCTGACCAACTCCATCAGCTTTTAATTAATTCCCTCTCCTTATCCTCAATAAGACTGTCAGTCTTTTAAGTCTGCTACTAGCCAAAAATAAAGTCTATGTTGCTTTTTAGCTAGCTCTGTGATATTCTGATTTTTCTTTCTCTGTAGTTAAGTTTTACATTTGTTTCCTTGTTTTGTTTGTCTTGTAAACTGCCTTAAAAAGAACAAGGTGCTCAAATGCCTGTGGTTTCCCACGCCCTCTCATTTGCTCTCAGAATCTGAGGATCTTACTTATGCTCGGCAGCCATACAACGGGTAGTTTATATGCTTCTTTATTCCCCCTCTGTCTCGTCCGTTTTGATCAACAACAACCTCTGGTCCTTTCCTATTTTCTGTGCCTGAATATTTTATCACTAGCTTTGATTGAAGGTCTTTTGATGTGATTTTTATAATGTAATCTATCCTTGGTTTATTGTATGTTTTCATCATCACTTGGAAAAGAGTGTTTTTACGTAGTGCTTTACAGTAGCCACTATGTCCATTTTATTGTCAGTTTTTAACTCAGAAATGAAGTGTGAGAGATGCTATCTCTGTTCTGAAGAGCCTAATTAGGGAGGAGATGGCAAATATTTTTACTATACCATATTTCAATTTAAGCTCAGCAAACTTCCAGATCTCACAGACTTCCAGCCCTTTAAAAAGAATTCAGCATCATTTCTATGCTTAAGATATTCAAGTTGAGGCAGAGTAAAGCTTGGTGGTTAGAAACATGTACTCTGACAAGAGACTGCATAGGCTCAAATCTCAGTTCCCTGCTACACGTAACCTTGGCTAAGTTTCTGAAACACTCATTGCCTCAGCTTCCTCATCTGAATAATCCAGATTACCCAGATGATAGTATTTGGATCTGAGAATATTTGGGTCAACCTCATAAAGTTGTTGTGAGTATTAACATAAGAATTAAAGATAACCTGTCACAAAGTAGACACCATGGAAGGGTTTGCTGTGACCAAATCTGCATAGTTTTGCTTATACAGGAGTCATTTAGCATCCTTATAACTCAAACTTGGCATCCTTGCCATACAATCAGTGTTATTGAAGAGATAGACGTTAGCTAAATTTGCCCATGTGGTTATATGTTCCTGAATCTGGTGGGATCAAAGACAAAACTATTTTATTCTGAACTGTGTACCATAATGAATTACATTCAAAGGCTCTAGTGTATTGGGGGATCTTGTTCCAGGTCATTCAAATTACATTAAAGTTATACAAATTTAATAAGTTATCTTCCTCAGGATCCTGTTCTAAGACATTCAAATTACATTAAAGTCATACAAATCTAAGATATTATTTTCCTCTGTTGATTTTACAAAGATTGACAACTAGGCTCCATCGCTTATTGGTAGGAATCAATTGGAAATTCTTATATGTTATGTTCTCATGCAATTTAAGATGCTTAATCAATAGGTTTATAAATCTCTGAGAAGGGATTATATATAACAACAAATATTTTAAAAAGGAACAAAAATGGGCAGTAAACTTAAAATAAGATGGCTCCCCAGCTGCATTAATTATCAGGTGGTGAGCAATGAATCCGCTTTTTTGGATAGTTTTCTCCAAAGTGTTTTTTTTTTAATATATATATATAGTAAAAAGAGAGTTTCCTCAGTATTCACAAATCTTTCTAAGTAATCTAAAGATAAAAAAAAAAAAAAACTGGGCTATCAGAGACAATGAAATGAAAACTTCTGATGAATTTCTGAACTCACAGTGAACTCATAGTCTAATAATTTAAAAAACTTTTAAAGACTAGGTTAAATTTCACAATTGAAATATTAGCCCAAAATATTTCCACTAGATTATTAAACTTTTATATTACATATTCTTTAAGCTGCATTCATGCCTCCTTCACAAGTAAAGAGAAAAAGACAATTTTAAGGGAACATATATTTATTCATTTGTGATAAAATGTAAATACTTTGTCAGGAAGATTTTGTCACTGAGTCCAGCAGTTGTTCTGGTGTTGTGTAGAAGAAGATGAAGTGGAGGTGTGCTCTAGTTAAGATGTATTCGCAGTGGGAGAGATTGGATTTGGATGCCATTCCCCGCCTGCCTTAGGCTAGTTATGCAGTCTCTCCTAAAACACAGTTTCCTCATCTGCAAAGGAGCTTTAAAAATAGCTCCCTCACAATGTTGCTAAAAATGGTAAATGAATGATACAGATAGAACCCTTACCACCACCAATGGCCCTTGGCAACTCTTCAGTAAAATAAGCTCTTCTAGGACTCTTTTGAAGGAATGATGCTAAAGCTGAAGCTCCAGTACTTTGGCCACCTCATGATAAGAGGTGACTCCTTGGAAAAGACTCTGATGCTGGGAGGGATTGGGGGCAGGAGGAGAAGGGGACGACAGAGGATGAGATGGCTGGATGGCATCACTGACTTGATGGACGTGAGTCTGAGTGAACTCCGGGAGTTGGTGAAGGACAAGGAGGCCTGGCGTGCTGTGGTTCATGGGGTCGCGGAGAGTCGGACACGACCGAGCGACTGAACTGAACTGAACTGAGGACTAAGAGAGTCAGGTCAGCTTCCAGCACTTTAGCTTCAGGTAAGTATCTCCTCAAGAATCTAGTTTATTCGAGACATCTTCAATCAGACTTTGTCTTTTGTTTCCTTTAGAATTTTACTTGCTTGAACAACATGGAAGCTCTAGGTAGAAACCTCGTAATTTAGTCACTAAACAAAAATATCATGATTTTAGAATTGGTGGGCCTAAACTGCAGAACCTAAGGGGTGCATTGCAAAACACTGTACATCTAGTAATGAAGGAAAAAATAGAGAGCTTGGCATTGAGTTTCCTACCTGCTTTCAGTTTCCATTTACCTTCTGGTTCCAGCTCCCTCCAGTCTTTGGTTCAGTTGTACACTTGGTAACATTTTGCAGTAAATTCAGTGGAAACGTTCTTGTTCATTGCATGTGTCACCATCCTTTCCTGCCATGCCCACTTTCCTTCTTCACTTGATGACTGCTGCCATCCCGCCAACCTTACCTAGACATCATAAGTGAAAGAAATGACACCCACAACAATGCCCTCTATTCTTTGGCTGCATACTACTCTGCAGGCCCGCACTCTTCAAATGGAGCAGTGGGAGAGCCCAGTGGTTCTACTGGGGGGTCTTGGAGTTCAATTTCTTAGAAACAAATTCCAGCTCAACCAAATTACTTGCTTGAGCAGTTTATTTTCAAAAAATTTTTTTCATTATTTTTTTCCTAACTTACTTATGCCAAAGTCTCCTTGTCTGTGTGCTGTGCTTAGTTGCTCAGTCATTTCTGACTCTTTGTGACCCCATGGACTATAGCCTGCCAGGCTCCTCTGTTCACGTGGATTCTCCAGGTTAGAATATTGGAATGGGTTGCCATGCCCTTCTCCAGAGGATCTTCTCAACCCAAGTATTGAACCCAGTTCTCTCACATTGCAGGCATATTGTTTACCATCTGAGCCACCAGGGAAGCCCCTCTTTGTCTATAAAGATAAAAATTATGATGCATGTAAAACATGACTAGGGTGCATATCTTTCTTGTAAGGTCACTAACGATATAGTAATTTATATTTGTCTTCCTAGTGCCTAGAACAGAGTCAAGCAAATTGTGCACATGTGTGTATGCTGTGTGTACACACACACTTGTTGAAGCTGAGCCAGATATAGATGACAATCTCAACAGTGAATTCTTCTCAAAGGTATTGAACTTTTTGATTTTCACAAGAGACCACTTTGGCAGCATGCTAAACTCTGAGCTCCTTCTCAGAAAAGTGTTTTTAAATACATGAGATGAAATGTGCTTGGGGTTAATTACAAAAATCCCAGTTATATTTAATTACAACCACCAAAATATTTTAAAATAAATTTGTGACATAGTAATATTGTTTCTTTCTCATTAATTGATAAAATAGACTGACATATCTAACTACTATTAATTTCATAGAAGTGATACTATTTGAACAACACATGAGATGGCTGAAGCAACAGTAATGCAATATAAAAATAACCATGATTGCTCTGGTACAAAATTCAAAGGCACTGCTGATACTACAGTGATGTGCTGCTTTGATGAATTATTGAAGGAAATGCTAAATTTCCATTAGAGGCTAGTGAAAATATAGATGTAATGGTTCCTATCTATGTTCCCAGATCCTCTTCATCTGAGGTTTAGGCCTGCCAGTTTGAAGGTTAATTCATAAAAATTATAAAACTCCATTAAAAAAATCATAAAAAACTTCCATGAAGTTTCCTAACAGAAACCACAATCATAATTGTATGAAACTGTGATTGTATCTTTTTTGTTTATGAGCTTTACAGGGAAAACCAGCTTCCACAAGAGGGACAAGTAATAATTGTCCAATGGGGTTGATTTGGATTAACAGGTTGTGTTGTTTCAGAAGCAAAATGGCCTTTTCTGACCTTTCCTAATGGTTTCTTCAAACATGGTCCAATTTAGAAACCTCCTACTTAATGGCTTAATTATTGCATTAAAAAAAAGTAAATATGATACTTTGGCTTTAGTTAGAGGGGAAATATGTCCCATTTACAAGGCTGGCACAGTGTCGAAGTGTGAGGCAATTTGCACTAGAGAAAGCTCTCTCTCCTTTGGGCTCAAGCCAGGAATCTTGATAATGCTCCCTTTTATCTGAGCAAATCCTGTACCCATGCCCTGCTAATATAGTAGTTAGTCTCTTTTAATTCTAATTTTCCTTTTTAATATAATACTTAAAGCAAATAAAAGTCTGCATTTCCAGTTCCTATCTTTTAGACATCATGAATTTGCACTGTTTTATATAGGGAAGGTACAAGAGACACTCAGTATTTAAACCAGTTGAATGTCTTCAATGGAGAATTCAAAATCATCTGTATAATTCTAAATTTATATTTTTATTTTAGATCATTGAAATGAGAGAAGTTAGTTTATTTAAACTAACGTGGTAACAGGACATGAAAAATGCAGAAGACTTGAACAAGTCTCTTCCTGGTAGGCGACATTTGAACAAGTTTTGTTGTTGTTGTGCTCAGTCAAATCCAGCTCTTTGAGACCCCAGGGACTGTAGCCCGCCAGGTTCCTCTGTCCATTGGATTACCCAGGCAATATACTTAACTGGGTTTCCATTTCCTCCTCCATGGGATCTTCCCAACCCAGGGATCAAACTCATGTCTCTTGAATCTCCTGCATTGGCGGACAGATTATTGACCACCGGGTCAAGTGGGAAGCCCTTTGAGCAAGTACTATCTGTGAAAACAAGGACAGTGCAACATTCCTCACGAAGCTGTTGGAAGGAGTCAAATGGATATTTTACAAATATCCATTATATAATTTGGAGAAGGGCATGGCAACCCACTCTAGTATTCTTGCCTGGAGAATCCCATGGACAGAGGAGCCTTGTGGGTTACAGTCCATGGGGTCGCAACAGGTCAGACGCGACTGAAGCAACTTAGCATGCATTATGTAATTACAAAATGCCATGCAATAGTAGCTCTCATTACTGGAGTATCCACATTATTTCTTCAATTTTACTTCATTGGTCAGAAACCAGTGTATGTAATAGTAAAAAGTATGTAACAATTGGTATAAAAATAGTTTCATTTAGTGGAAATGAAATAAGTAAATTTCAGAAAAGAGGTTTCTTTTTGATAGATTGGGAACTGTCGAATCTTATAGAAATCTATAGAACATTTGAACTGTCAATATTTTAAAATATCTGTTTAAACACTAGTATAAAATGATGATCCAAGAACTGTCTGACTCTGTGAAGACTGGCATAGACACTCTCAACTATCTACTAGCAGAAGAGACTGTCAAGTGTAAAGTTTTAGAGGACATGTTTCATGGTTAAGGATCAGTATCATACGCTTGGTAAAAAGAAGGAAATCTATTCTAACTCAGCTGCTGTTTGGTTGTTTTTTTTTTCCCCCAACATCTGAAATATCAAACTGAATTGAGTTCCTGTTCAAGGTATTATTAAAGTCAGTTTTCTCAATACTCAAAAGCTGTGAGATCCATGGAGCAGTGCAGAAAAATGCTATATAGAGGGACTACGTATTTACAAAATATATGACCCATGAAATCCTGGATTCAAAACAAAAAGAAGTTCCAGGTTCCCGAAATGATGAAAGGTAGAAATTTGTCCTTAATTATGGTATAAATCTTAGTGAAGACATGTCTATTCAAATGGCATTCTGCATGCTTGGTAAAAAGAAGGAAATCTATTCTAACTCAGCTGCTGTTTGGTTGTTTTTTTTTTTTCCCCCAACATCTGAAATATCAAACTGAATTGAGTTCCTGTTCAAGGTATTATTAAAGTCAGTTTTCTCAATACTCAAAAGCTGTGAGATCCATGGAGCAGTGCAGAAAAATGCTATATAGAGGGACTACGTATTTACAAAATATATGACCCATGAAATCCTGGATTCAAAACAAAAAGAAGTTCCAGGTTCCCGAAATGATGAAAGGTAGAAATTTGTCCTTAATTATGGTATAAATCTTAGTGAAGACATCTCTATTCAAATGGCATTCTGCTCACACCATTCTGTTCATTAACTTTTCATTCTATGTGATGTTTTGGACTATTAATTCTGGTCAATAAGAACAGTTCGATAATTAGTTTTGCAGTGTTGTTTGTCTTGTGGAGTTTTTCTTTTTCTTACTCAAAAGAGTTGGGCATTTATGAATAAACAGTAACAAGCTTAATCAAACTTATAAATGGGAGACATTTATAAACAGAAACAAGAAACCTAAATAGCATTCATAATGCAATTTGATTTCCAAAGTCTTCTTTCCCATTATGTAATATTATTAAAACTTAAAAATATGTCATAACAATGCCCTATAAACTTCATCCTAGAAATTACAATTGGGGATTGTACTAAGGCAAAAAAATAGACATCTAAGGCTATGATATGTAATTATTTTTAAGTGATAAAACTTCACAATCTTTAAAATGGAGTCCTGCAATCTAAAGTTGACTTTAAGAAAATGAGGGTATATTTCAGAAGAACAGTTTGAGGCATGTCTTTAAAAAACTAGGTTGTTTCCCCTTAAAATATAGTCTATCTGATTTGTCACAGCTCATCTTCACGGCTAAGTCATAAGGCCAGAAGCTGAATGCAGGGCTTTTTCTAAACCAGTGGACCTTATTTTCACAGTCTCACATCCAGTTTGCTGTCTGTCATCACACAGACTTAATGTCGGGAACTGACAGGTTTCAAATATTGATGGACAAAACGCTGGTGGCTTCAGAAACTTGGAACTTGCCCAAAATATCCAAATCCTGTATGTCTGTAAAATCAGCCAGGAAAACAGGCTGTTTTGTGAAATGTCCACAGCCTCTTATTTTCACGTGAGATTTAAAAAAAAAAATACCACAGGAGAGAAAACTGCCCTTTTGATACTTTAACCCATGAATTTTTTGAAGTTTCACCACTTGGCATTAGAATCTAGTTTCAAATAGGTACTACTCTTCTGCTAGAGAGACAGAATAAATGTCTTCAAATATATTTGGCACTTCGAAAATGTACTTTGAGAGTATTTTTTATTCATTTTGTTTCCTTCAATGCTTTTTTCTATTTCTCTACAGTCACGATATTCAAGAGGGAATATGAAATTCACTTTCTACTTCAGAGAGCGTCATGACCTCTCAAATAAGCCTCCCATCTGTGTGGCCTTGTCTGCTTTTGTGACAAGTACACTACCCAGAGTCATGTATGTCTCAAAGAGATCCATGTTCTTATTTTGTTTTGTTGCCTACTGCATTTTTTTTTCTCTCTTATGAACTGAGAGAGGGAAAGAAAGTTGCAGTAGTTTTGGTTCTGTATGTGAATAGTATGAAAGCTCTCATCCGATCTAACCTAGAGGAGTGATTTAATTTTCTTAATTATTCCATGCTCATCAACTGGTATTGTAACTGGTATTGGAAAATAGTAGAATGCATAAAAGCTGAACATTCCATACCATCCTGTCTTTCACTTATTTTTAATTGGAGGATAATTGCTTTCTCATGTTGTGCTGGCTTCTGCCATACAGCATGAACCAGCCATAATATACATACGTCCCCTCCACCATGAACCCCTCTCCCTCCCCTCTAGGTTGTCACAGGGCACCGGGTTGAGGACCCTGTGTTATAAAGCAACCTCCTATTAGCTATTGATTTATGTATGTTTCAGTGCTGCTCTCTCAATCTGTCCCACCCTTCCCTTCTGCTGTGTCCACAAGTCTGTTTGTATTTGCATCTCTATTCCTGCCCTGCAAATAAGTACAAAGCTACAGTAATCAAGACAGTATGGCACTGGCACAAAAAAAAGAAAGAAATATATAACAATGGAACAATATAGGAAGCCCAGGTGCATAAACCCATGCACCTATGGGTACCTTATCTTTGACAAAGGAGATAAGAATATACAAAGGAGAAAAGACAGCCTCTTCAATAAGCAATGCTGGGAAAATTGGATAGCTACATGTAACAGAATGAAATTACAACAATTCCTAACACCATACACAAAGATAAACTCAAAATGGATTAAAGGCCTAAATATATTGTCCAGACAATATAAAATTCTTACAGGTAAACATAGGCAGAACACTCTGACATAAATCACAGAAAGATCCTCTTTGACTCACTTCCTAGAGTAATGGAAATAAAAACATACTATCTTTCAAAAGTTCTACTGTGTGTGTGTGTGTTTAATATACAATATAGAATCAGGGTGCGTCTACTTGAAATTCTAATGCTGAAGGAGAGAGCCGATTTCAGGATTTGAATAATTTCATTTAGTCAATAAAAGGATAAATCATTCTCCAATAGCTATTTTTCCTTGACTTGACTTTGGATTAAAAATTCAGTCCATCTCAGAGAAGCACTTATGCAAATACGGTGTTAGTGGTGTAGCTGATCACATTAGAGCCACGGGTTACCGGATTACCTGGGTAGCTGTGATGAAAAGATCAGTCCGTTTTCATGCTGAGATGGAATGATGCAATGCATTGTCTCAAGTCATCAGCAAATGTCACTTTAATAGGACTACAAAACATTGTGATATCAACAACCTGAAACAAATCTTCTGGATATTTAAATATACTGATTCTTCCCTGGGGGCCAATGAAAGATGTAAAAAGAAACTCCAAAAAGAATGCCTTGATCTTAAAGTAGCAGCATCTAGACAGTAGAATTTTCCATTGTTTTAAGCTGTAAACTAACTGATATGGTTTTTATAAAACCATATCAGTTTTTAAAAACCTTAAAACCATATCAGTTTTTAAAAACTTTATGCTAAGGTTTTTATAAGACTGTGGATGATTAATTCCCAAACAACTTACAATCAATTTTCAACCTGTGTGCTGGAGGCCTGGAGAACAGTGGAGAAGATTTTCTTTAATGGCATAATAATAATAATAATAATAATAATAAATATAGGTACATTATTTATCCCTTTATTCCTAGAATTTGAAAGAAAGGAATAGCTCAAGGCAGTGAGGAATACTGCCAACAGTAGTTATCAGACAACCTAGACTTCTGTAATTCTTAGCCAATCAAATCTGGCATTTTCTCTATTAGAAATACTTGAAAATGCTTTTGCTGCCACACAATAGTTTCTTGATCACAGTATCTTATGATCCTTCTAGAAAAAAAAGAGCAAAAAAAAAAAAAAAAGGCAGAACAGGCCCCAAATTATTTTAACACAAATTTGAATCTAACAGCAAAACTAGATGAGTACTCAGGATTGTTGCAGAATGCTACAGTAACTAGATAACAATTGTGACTTCCTTTTCAAAGAACCAGCCTCTATATAGTATGCCTAAAACATAAAGATTTTCTTCTCTGTAAACTTCACAATCAGAAATTTTAAATTATGTTCATAACATAATTTGCTTTTGTTTTAATATGAACACACGTTAGGAAATTCTTTGGAATATATCAACACCTTTCAAAGTGACTGTAAGAACTAGGCTGAATTAAAATCTTTTTTTTCTTGACTTGAATTAATCAAATTTAGAAATATCTCTGTATGTGAGACTTAAGAATTTACATAACCTGTGGTTAATGGAAATAAGGGCATCCTTTCTTTGTTACTCCTGATTATATTATGTTTATTATGTTATTGTTTACTTTAGTTTGAGAACAAACCATGTATTAGCTTTACTTGGCGGATATCAGTAAATGTCTATTTCCTATAATGTAAGGACTGAACTTACTAATTATGTAAAAGTGAAACACTGCAGTAGCAGAAAAAAATACAGCACTGGCTCTTTAGCCAAAATAAGCACTGTGCTGCTGCTGCTAAGTCACTTCAGTCGTGTCCGACTCTGTGCGACCCCATCAATGGCAGCCCACCAGGCTCCCCATCCCTGGAATTCTCCAGGCAAGAACACTGGAGTGGGTTGCCATTTCCTTCTCCAATGCATGAAAGTGAAAAGTCAAAGTGAAGTCGCTCAGTCGTGTCTGACTCTAGCGACCCCAAGGACTGCAGCCCACCAGGCTCCTCCGTCCATGGGATTTTCTAGGCAAAAGTACTGGAGTGGGGTGCCATTGCCTTCTCCGAATAAGCACTGTAGCATGGACATATTTCTACTATTGCCAAATAAAAAAGTGATGATTAAAAAAAATGACGATATACAGAAAAGTGCATTTAAAACTTTTCAATGGCATTTCAGTGTGCTTTTATCACTTTCCTTCAAATTATTCGAGACTTAGAACAGAAAAAGAGGAGAAAGTTATAGAGTAAAAACATCAATTTGATGGGTCTTTTGGGTGCCCTTTAAAAAAGTAATTTTAGGGCAGCCTTGCAAACCCTTATTGTTTAAGGAATACCATTCTATCACTTTCTTAAAAATACAAAACAAGACAAATATGAAACCACTAATGCTTTGGCTAGAACGACAGAGAACTTCAGTAAAGCCAGGAAAAGGAATCTTGCAAATGTGTCTGAGATTTCTGTTGAACTGCCCTGGCTGGAAATTCAATCAGTGGGGTACTGAAGACAACCAGGAACATTATCCACCTACTAGGAGTATCCCAAGTTTCTCTTATTTGGAGATCCTTAGGATATGAAAGTGTTCTTGAAGTGTTCTGACTACAGATGAGAGCCAGTGGTCCCCTTTTAAGGTATTCTAAGTGCAGAGTTATTTCAGATTTAATAAAACAATGCCATATAAAATGACAAAGATTACATGAAGCATAATTCTGTGGAGACTTAGGAAAAAATGAAAATAGCTTATTTTTTCTACCATCGTGTGTTTTCCACCCTCCTTTACTTTGTCACCTCACTTTATGGATACATGTTTGCATCCACAAAAATAAAATATTCTCCTCAAAACAGTCACAAATGGGGTGTCTATGCTTTTGTGCTTGAGAAAACATGAAAATGTTCTCCTTTACCTACTGTTTATTTAAATTACACTAGTCTCTATGGGAGGACGTTTTTGGCTTGTTACCTATCTTTCCTTTCAAAATGATGATCAGCTACTTTCTCTTACTGATGAAGATTAATTCCATATTCCATTGTGAAAATAATAACATAATCTTAAAACCTAATGCAAGTTCTCTACCGACAACTGATTTTCTTATCTAACTCTTGGGAATTATTTAGTGTGTAACTTCTTCCTAATATTTTATTCTTGAAACTGTCCTAGTACATACATCTTTCCTTTAAATAGAGCACCTCTTGGCTTAGTGGCAGGGGGGAATCAAATGCTTAAGAGAAATGCACATTAACTCTAACTACCAGTACTATAACACAGCAATTTTATAAATCTTAACTTAAAAAAAAAATTTCATTTTAACCACATCATTGTAAGAATGTGTTTCAATCTCTTAAAGACATTGAAATTACCTAGATGGACAGGACTGTGCTCTTAGGGATGATTCAGCACATGAAGTATAGCCATACAGCCCAGTGGAGGGTAGAAGGATAATTATATTGAAGAAAGTGCTTCCCAAGGCTTTCCTTGGGATTCTCAAAGTCAAGAAGAAAGTAGGAATAATATCTGGATTTCCCACTGTTTATGAATGAATAAGATAAAGCTTGCTCAGGATGCCATCTGGCGTAACACAGGCTTTGGAATTTGGAAGACTGGAAATTCTTTTTTAATTGCATGGACCTATTGCAAGGCTATGGTTTTTCCAGTAGTCATGTATGGATGTGAGAGTTGGACTGTAAAGAAGGCTGAGCTCCAAAGAATTGATGCTTTTGAACTGTGGTGTTGGAGAAGACTCTTGAGAGTCCCTTGGACTGCAAGGAGATCAACCAGTCCATCCTAAAGGAGATCAGTCCTGGGTGTTCATTGGAAGGACTGATGCTGAAGATGAAACTCCAGTACTTTGGCCACCTCATGCAAAGAGTTGACTCATTGGAAAAGACTCTGATGCTGGGAGGGATTGGGGGCAGGAGGAGAAGGGGACGACCGAGGAGATGGCTGGATGGCATCACTGACTCAATGGACGTGAGTCTGAGTGAACTCCGGGAGTTGGTGATGGACAGGGAGGCCTGGCATGCTGCAATTCATGGAGTTGCAAGGAGTCGGACACGACTGAGCGACTAAGCTGAACTGAACTGATTGCCAACTTTTTATTTAAGACATTGCTATTAAAAACTATGCCCAGAGCTTCCCTGATGACTTAATGGTAAAGAATCCACCTGCTAATGCAGGAGACAGAGGTTCAATCCCTGGTCTGGGAAGATCCCACATGCCTCAGGACAGCTAAGCCCATGTGCCACAATTATTGAGCCTGTGCCCTAGAGCCTGGAAACCACAACTGCTGAGCCCTTGTGCTACAACTACTGAAGCCCACACACCATAGAGCCTGTACTCTGCAATGAGAGAAGCCATCTCAATGAGAAGTCCATGCAACTAGAGAATAGCTCCCACTTGCCACAACTAGCGGAGAAGGCAATGCCAACCCACTCCAGCACTCTTGCCTGGGAAATCCCATGGACGGAGGAGCCTGGTGGGCTGCCGCACAGAGTCGTACACAACTGAAGTGACTTAGCAGCAGCCACAGTGGCCACAACTGGAGAAAAGCTCACGCAACAAGGAAGACCCAGAACAACCAATAAGTAAATAAAATTATTAGAAGAAAGAACTACATCTACTAACATCATCATTTCTAAAATGGTTCAGAATCAAGGATGTGCCTTTAAAGTCATCTAAGTTTCTTTTTAAATCATGTTGCTAAAAACCAATGAAAATTTCATTGTGGGATCTTATCTCTGTGTCAGTGTTCATGAACCCTTTAGGTGAGTGCACTCAGGCTTTGCATTCATACACTGGATCATTCACCCACCAATTTCTTTACTCTAAAACTATTCAGTTAGACCCCTGCATGCCAGCCCCTGAGCTAGACACTGACAAGTCCTGGAGAGTGAGAACAGACACTATCTCTCTCCTAGTTCATGGGCTAGTAGAACACAGCACTACCTCCATTTAGCTGCATGACCTTGTGTTAATGGCTTAAAAAAAAATGAGCTTGAATGATGTCCTTTTAGGTAAAATGAGGATAAACATGTTCTTGTTGCAGCACTGAGAGCCTAATTGACACCCAAATGGCATTCAACTGATGAAAGTTAGTCTCATCAAAGGTCATTAAATGTTATCAGAGCGAGATTTTTCTCTAGAAGGAAAAGGAGATAGAGAAGTAGAAGATTGTCCTTAAAACACTGTCAGTCTCTCTGACCCACAGAGGGCAAAGACAGATGCAGAGGAGATGGCTATCGTACCAGCGCAGATAGGTAACTTTCCAGGGGCACCAGCATCAGATTAGATGACCACAGGGATGTTAAACATGTCTGATGAATAATTTCACTAGTTATGGGTAGAAGTGCATAAAAGCACCTCTTAGAACTAAAATGCACAATTTGTCACAGGAAAATAGCCCAAAGAATTGAGATACAATCTAAATGGTATCATAATTGGGCTCTGGAATTACATTTTTTTTAAGGACTGTACAGCTTAGAAGAATCTAATAAAACATCTGACAAAAGCAATAGATTCTGGCTGTCAGCATGGCCTAGAGGCACGCGCTCCCACTGACTAGGAAGTTAAGATGTCACCAAGTCCTCATCCCTTCCCTTCACTTTAGCCTCTAAGAATTGATTGTGAAGTGGAGTAAAGACACTGTCAAGTTTAAATTTTAAATAGATACATATGGAACAACGAGACTTTTCTTTGGAAAATCTTTTACTCACTTCCCGAGAAAACCACAATCAAGAAACTCATGCAGTCTTTACATGAATTGTGTTAGGGCCATTGATGCCAGCTGTATTCCCCTTCCACACAATGCACCATCTTGAGAAACTTCAGTTCCCACTGAAGTGAGATTCTAAATGTTTCCCAATGGGATTAGGTAGGAATGCATTTTGCGGTCTCTCTCCCAGGACCTCACCCTCTCCATTATGATACTGTCCACAGCTTTAGACTCACAGCAATCCCCCCAAATCCACGTATGTTTGTATGACTCTTACTCTCATATTCCTTATTTTTAGTAAAGTATAATGATTTTTGAGTAGAAAATGGCAACCCACTCCAGTACTCTTGACTGGAAAATTCCACAGACAGAGGAGCCTGGCGGGCTACAGCTCATGGGACGGCAAAGAGGTGGACATGACTGAGCGACTGAGGACATGATGTTTTCTAACACATTCATTCACTTTTATGCAGATCCTCACTAAGAACCTAGATACCAGGGCAAAAGGTAAGAAACCATGGACAAATTAGGGATAGAAATTTAACTAAGGTTTCTCAATAGATGGGGTTTTCTTTCTAAGGCAAACCAAACTCTTCCTTTAAGATTAATCCCATGTTTGTACAATGCTGCCCCGGGTTTCCTGTGCCCTGATAGACCACCAACCAGGTCAGATAGAGAAAGCAACTCACCTGGATTTTGCAGGAGGGAAGGATGGAAAAGGTAAACCCTGAATGTATAGGTAGGGGAGGCACATTTCCTGTGGGGTTTTCAATCTTCTTCTGACTATAGATTTCACTGACCATGGAGAATGAAATGCTTCAACAAAGCAAAAGACACTGCAAAATAGAAGACCATCTATCAATAGTGCCATTTTCCCTTGGTTCTACCAACATGCATTTAGTTCTGTTTTAGCATAACCTATGCCATGTGATTTCAAAGTTTCATTGAAGTCTAAAATCACTCACTTCAGTGCAGACTGCCCTTCATGCTATGCCGTACATCTCAAGACCACACCATCCTGAAAATGTTTCCTTTAGAGCATTCCTCACAGAGGTCCTTCTTCTCATCTCTTTCTTTCAATTCCTTACAATTGCACAATTAGGTGGTTTCTATGGGTCCAAATTAGGTCCCTGCCACCCCCCCCACACACACACACACACCAACCCCACCACCACTACCACCATCAGCTTAGTACCATGGACCACACTTGAGAATCAGGCAGCAGTTTCCTAAATACTGTTTTAACATCATTCTCCCTTCTCCAAAAAACTTGCCTGACTCTCAACTATGATTTTGCAAAATCTAAACTTAGTTTAACCGTAAAGATCCTTGGTTAAAACCTTACTTGCTACTATTCTCTGTAAAAAATCTCTACTATTTTTTGTACAGATTTCATATTCTCTCCACTCTAGTCAGCTCAGCATTTCTGAACAAGCATCATATTCCCCCCACCTTATGTTATTTAAATTGATACCAATTTCCCTATGTGGAATTCATCCTCTACAGCCCCTCTGACAGTTAAAAACATTGATTATCTTTAAGGTCTAGTCTAGCGCAGATTCAGACAGAGGAAAGGACTTAGCCAGGGATTATCACTCTTCCTAATACTTTCTGAGAGTGACTTCAGATATACAAAGCATTCTTCAAAGGAGTTTCAAAAATACTGTAATTGATGTTTATTCAGAATCTGGTGCAATGATATTTTAGGGAGTTCTATACCTCCCTGATTTCTTAAACTATGAAGATTTAACTTTTTAAACTAATGTTAAATATGAGGCTGGAAAGTAAGGTCATGGAAAAACTAGAATGTGGTAAAGAAAACATAAAAACTCTACTTGTCTCAAATAATTACATAGTTATCTTTTAATTACATCCTTAAGAAAGTGGGAGTGAGGAAATACAAAGAAATGATTCTTGATCTAGACCCGATATCTTTTCTATAAAGAATGATGGAAAACTTGGAATTATCATGGCCATTGAGAATCAAGAAGCCAGGATAGTAATAGAAAAAAAAAAAAAAAAAACCCACAGTGTGAAGACCACATGGCATAATGATTGTGTGCTGCTGTGAAACTGTAAAACTCATGCCCATTTCATGAAGTGAGACTGCTGTGAAAAAAAATCAGATTTATCAGAGGGGCAGATTTGTTCCAGTTTGATGGGCATCCAGTGGATGAAAAAGGCATTTCTATGTAATTAGAAATAGATAAAGAAGGTATCATTGAATACTTTCATTCATTGGTTTGTTTCTGAAGCTATGATAAAGACTAATGTACAGTTTCTGCTATCATGGGTCTTCGGGGCCTAGAATTTGATGTATTACAGCTGAGATAGGAGGTGGGGTGCACTCTTAAAAAATGTGGCAGTTAATTCCAGACCTGGGTCCCCTAGTAAAAAAATAATAATAATAAACAAATAAACAAACAAGAAATGTCTTGCCAATTAGAGAAGTGAAATTTGGCTGTGTCATGTAAGCAATGCATCATTCTTTTACTATGCAAATGATATACTCCCAGATGAAATGTATAAGATGTTTTGGAAAATGAAGAGAGAAACCTGGTTGTGTGAAAATTACCCTTTTTCCTTGAGTAGTACCATAATTACTGAAAGTGCATCTTTACTGTACACTATTATTTGCTCTTTCCATGAAACAAAGATCATTCGAAAAATCTTTGCATATTTTGATATATAATCTCAATGCAATATTTTTACAAATATTTGATATAGTTATTGCACACACATAAGTCTACACACACTTTACAAATATATGTGTGTACATATTATGTATAAATACACATAAACACAGGTATAAATGCACACACAGTAAGGCAAGCTTTTGCACATACAGCTGGCATTAACTTCAAGATTTTAAAGGGAGATACTATTTCAAATCAGTAAGTGAAGTGAAGTGAAAGTAGCTGAGTCATATTCAACTTTGTGTGACCCCTTGGACTGTAACCTGCCAGGCTCCTCTGTCCATGGAATTCTCCAGACAAGAATACTAGAAAGAACAGCCATTCCCTTCTCCAGAGGATCTTCCTAAACCAGGAATTGAACCCAAGTCTACCACATTGCAGGTGGATTCTTTACCATCTGAGCCAACAGGGAAGACCAAAAAAACTGGACTCGGTAGCCTATCCCTTCTCCAGGGATCTTCCCAACCCAGGGATGAACTGGGGACTCCTGCATTGGAGGTAGATTCTTTACCAGCTGAGCTAACAGGGAATCTCTCAAATCACGAAGAATGTAGGCAAATGGGCACTCATATTGTGCTGGTGAAAATAAAATTGGGGAAAACATTCTGGAGAACAATTTAGCTATACGAATCCAAAATCTTAAACTGTGCAAGTCATGTGATACATTAGTTCCACTACTCAGTTCAGTTCAGTCGCTCAGTCGCGTCTGACTCTTTGTGACCCCATGAATTGCAGCACGCCAGGCCTCCTTGTCCATCACCAACAACTAGAGTTCACCCATGTCCATTGAGTCGGTGATGCCATCCAGCCATCTCAACCTCGGTCATCCCCTTCTCCTCCTGCCTCCAATCCCTCCCCGCATCAGAGTCTTTTCGAATGAGTCAGCTCTTCCCATGAGGTGGCCAAAGTATTGGAGTTTCAGTTTTAGCATCAGTCCTTCAAAAGAACACTCGGGACTGATCTCCTTTATGGACTGGTTGGATCTTCTTGCAGTCCAAGGGACTCTCAAGAGTCTTCTCCAACATCAATTTCAAAAGCATCAATTGTTCGGTGCTCAACTTTCTTCACAGTCCAACTTTCACATCCATACATGACCACTAGAAAAACCATAGCCTTGACTAGATGGGCCTTTATTGGCAAAATAATGTCTCTGCTTTTCAATATGCTATCTAGGTTGGCCATAACTTTTCTTCCAAGGAATAAGCATCTTTTAATTTCATGGCTGAAATCACCATCTGCAGTGATTTTGGAGCCCCCAAAAATAAAGTCTGACACTGTTTCCACTGTTTCCCCATCTATTTCCCATGAAGTGATGGGACCAGATGCTGTGATCTTCGTTTTCTGAATGTTGAGCTTTAAGCCAACTTTTTCACTCTCCTCTTTCACGTTCATCAAGAGGCTTTTTAGTTCTTTTTTACTTTCTGCCATAAGAGTAGCATCATCTGCATATCTGAGGTTATTGATATTTCTCCCAGCAATCTTGACTCTAGCTTGTGCTCTTCCAGCCCAGCATTTCTCATGATGTACTCTGCATAGAAGTTAAATAAGCAGAGTGACAATATACAGCCTTGACGTACTCCTTTCCTATTTGGAACCAGCCTGTTATTCCATGTCCAGTTCTAACCGTTGCTTCCTGAGCTACATATAGGTTTCTCAAGAGACAGGTCAGGTAGTCTGGTATTCCCATCTCTTTCAGAGTTTTCCACAGTTTATTGTGATCCAGACATTCAAAGGCTTTGGCGTAGTCAATAAAGCAGAAATAGATCTTTTTTTCTGGAACTCTCTTACTTTTTCATTGATCCAGCAGATGTTGGCAATTTGATCTCTGGTTTCTCTGCCTTTTCTAAAATCAGTTTGAATTTCTGGAAGTTCACGGTTCACATATTGCTTAAGCCTGGCTTGGAGAATTTTGAGCATTACTTTACTAGCTTGTGAGATGGGTGCAATTGTGCAGTAGTTTGAGCATTCTTTGGCACTGCCTTTCTTTGGGACTGGAATAAAAACTGACCTTTTCCAGTCCTGTGGCCACTGCTGAGTTTTCCAAATTTGCTGGGATATTGAGTGCGGCACTTTCACAGCATCATGTTTCAGGATTTGAAAGAGCTCAATTGGAATTCCATCACCTCCACTAGCTTTTTTCGTAGTGATGCTTTCCAAGGCCCACTTGACTTCACATTCCAGGATGTCTGGCTCTAGGTGAGTGATCACACCATCATGATTATCTGGGTCGTGAAGATCTTTTTTGTATAGTTCTTCTATGTATTCTTGCCACCCCTTCTTAATATCTTCTGCTTCTGTTAGGTCCATACGATTTCTGTCCTTTTATTGACTAATATGTTTCACTATTAGATATCTATTAAAAGGAACACCAACATATAAATATGTATTTTAGAGATATTCATTACACTGAGCCTATAGTAGATTCTATATAGTTATAATAAAGTACACAATGATAGTCATAAAATGCATTTATTTCTATACATATTCAAAATGAAGATGCAGATATATATCTACTGACGGGAAAGTTGTTCATCGTACATTGCTAAGTATAAAAGAGGCTCTAAGCAAAGTAATATTAATTGCTCATATTTACTTAGTGTTTACTGTAAGAGAGGCATAGGTTCTGAGATATATATGTATATATACTTTATATACATATATGTTATATACAGTAACTCTTTTCAATCTCATTGATATCATCTCTGATTTACTGGGTTTGGGTGAAGAAATGACCCTAAAGACATGAAGCTGTTCACCAAAGATAAAACAGCTAGTAAGTGACAAATGTGTTCTTTACACTGGGGCAGTCTGACTGCCCAAGACCACTCTCTCAATCTCTCCAACATAATACCTACCTTTGTATAGATCCCTGTGGGCTTTTGCGCATACGTTCATCTTTGTATGTACACAGGCAGAGAGTAAAATACAGGATAACATCCATCATGATTTAACACGGTTATCCTTAAGTGACTGGAATTTTAATTTTTGTGTAGTTGTGTTTTCTTTAGTGGACAGTGCATTACTTGTGTACATTTTAAAGAGGGGGAAAGGGGCAAGGACTACAAATATATTCTGCTCAGCTGTAGCCTGGGTGCATGACATGGGCAGTCCTGCTGTCTTCCTGACCCAGCTGACGGACAGGGTGAATAAGGAGCTCCCATGGACCACAAATAATGCAAAATATGGAAAATCTGCATTGTGTGATTGAGCGTTAAGTAAATTTTATTTTCTCGGCTTCTGAGAAAGTGAGGTATCTTGTAATATCGAATTATTCTTCCTGGGTACTGACTTATTGCTTCCTTGTATGTGTGTGTTAGTCACTCAGTCATGTCTGACTCTTCGTGAACTCATGGACTATAGTCCACCAGGCTCCTCTGTCCATGGGATTTTCCAGGCAAGAATACTGGAGTGGGTAGCCATTCTCTTCTTCAGGGGATCTTCCCAACCCAAGGACTGAACCCTGTTCTCCTTCGTTGCAGGCGGATTCTTCACCATCTGAGCCACCGGAGAGATCCTATTGCTTCCTCACAAAATGCTGCATGTGCCATAACCTAAAATTAATGTGACCTCTGAAAAAACCTGTCATTGCCAGGGTCCTGGGCAACTTTAGAAGCTTATGGTCTTGACACTTGTTTCCTGGTCCACTCAAAAGTGAAAAGTTTTTACCCAGAATTTACATATAAGAGATTGCAAAATACCTTATTACAGTTTAGATTTTCTTTCCATATTTACCCAATATGGTTTGTTTGCTACCTTTCCAAATTCAGTAAGGCTTAAAGAATGCTGAAGACAACTGAGAAAAACATCATCTTTGATTTTATCTCTCTGGATGGAATTAATCCAGGTTTGCCATCTGTCTCAGAAAGGACCTTTACTGCTTTTGGTAGGGCACACTGATTGTGACTTCCAGTTTTATTAAGGCAGTACATTTTTGTTTTATAAACTAATACAATTTTCTAATTATCTCCAATAAATCAAACTTGAAAACCTGTACTATGGCAGAGTGAACAGCTGTAGACAGATTTTTCTCCTTTCCTTCCTCCCTCCCTTCCTTCTTTTCTCTCTCTCTTCCTCCTTCCTCTCTTTCCTCTTTCTCCTTCTGTCTTTCTCTGCCTCTGTCCCTCCCTTCTGCCTCCATTTTTCCTTTCTTACTAAATGACTATGCTTAGCTTTTATGCTATCTTACAAGAACTCTCCTACACATAGATTACACAACCTGAGCACAGCCTCTCAGAGTAAGTCTGTAACCCTACCCTGCTCGTGCTATCGGGAAAAGCTACGTTTTCAGAGACTGAAACGTTAGTCATCAGTGCATGCTGCTCTTGTCTGAGCTCTGCGATTGCTTCATTATTTCTCCCCCGAGGATTCAATGGATTTGGTTCAAGCACCATTGAACGTGATGCTGTATTAATTGCCCTGGAGGGTAGCGAGGCCTTTGAACTGTGGCTGTGAGGGATATTTTGCTGTAAGACATGTGTCAGCACTTGGCTGGTTAACTCTGGGGCTGGACTGCGCAGCATGCTGGGACCAAGGATCTGGAAAACTACTTTGCATCCTAATCTTCATCTGTTTCCCATCACGTGGTGAGATTGACTGGCTATTCTAACCGGGAAGCATCGTTTTGCAATAGCCACAGTCTAAGTACAAATACTGTACTGTCAAAGAATATTAAGAATTCGCCATCATTTTTTCAAGTTCTCCCAAACAGCTGGTCACAGAGGTGAATGGGAGATGCAATGGATTAATTACCCGACCTTTCATTCTAAGAGGAATTGTCTGTGCATAAGTTATGTGTCAGCATCATGACACTGAAACTTAAATTGAAGATGATTCCTCATTTTTCAATAAAAATAAAATCTCATTTTTCATTGGCCTAATCTTGAACCCATTTTAGGCTCTATATACCACTCAGAGTTGATTTGTATTCAGTCAAATGTAGAATTACACCTCAAATATGATCAACACCTTTCTTTCAAAGAACACAGACTAGTTGATTCACCTGGAATAATTTCTGCTTTATTCCAACCTTCCTGAGTAGTAATCAGTCATTTCCATTGCAACAGACGTGGACAGCTAGGAAAGTTCATAATGGCATGTTGTTGTTGTTTAATCACTAGGTTGTGTCTGACTATTTTGTGACCCTATGGATTATAGCCCACCAGACTCCTCTGACCATGGAACTTTCAAGGCAACAATACTGGAGTTGGTTGCTATTTCCTTCTCCAGGGGGTCTTCCTGACCCAGGGATCAAACCCCCTTCTTCTGAGTTGCAGGTGGATTTTTTTACTGCTGAGCCACCAGGGAAACTCTTAGTAAGTTAAATAATCTACATTGTACTTCTGAAGCTATAATTATATTCCTAGACTTCTAAATAGCAGCTTAGTTCTCTTTCCTCTGAATGATATAACCTATCAAACAATACTGGTCACTCTTATTTATATCACTGAGTCACAAAGATCCATAGAGTCAAAGCTATGGTTCTCCCATAGTCATGTATGGATGTGAGAACTGGACCATAAAGAAAGCTGAATGCTGAAGAATTGATGTTTTCAAATTTTGGTGCTGGAGAAGACTCTTGAAAGTCCTTGGACTGCAAGGAGATTAAACCAGTCAATGCTAAAGGAAATCAACCCCTAATATTCATTGGAAGGGCTGATGCTGAAGCTGAAGCTGCAATACTTTGACCACCTGATGTGAAGAGCTGACTCATTGGAAAAAATCTTGATGCTGGGAAAGATGGAAGGCAAAAGGAAAAGTGTATGACAGAGGATTAGATGGTTAGAAAGCATCGCTGACTCAATGGACATGAATCTGAACAAACTCTGGGAGATAGAGGAGGACAGAGAGGAGAATGAAGTGCTACAGTCCGTGGGGTCACAAAGAGTCAGATACGACTTACTGACTGAACAACAACTCATGGCTTTGAATCCCAGGTTTACAGTAGTTACAGATACACTTCATAAATGCGTATCATGTACCTGGGAAGAACAGGGCAAGCACTAAATTGCTATGGAAACGTCAGTTCTAAGAGAGCCATTTATTCTCAAAGTTCTGTGATAAAAAATAACTGTAAAATAATTCCCAGGTGCCTCTTTAGAACTTGATCTTCTAAAACATCTCTGCATATCCTACTTTATGAAGGCAAGGGGAAGATGATAGAAAACAAGGCCTGAGAAGGGTCTTTCCATAGTGTATGCAGGGGAGGAAAAGTGAATGTGTGTCAGTAAAGCGTTTTGTTTGGAAAGTTCAAGTAGTGCATCATGCTTTTCCTGTTCTAAGTTTTATTTGGAATTGATTGATGGGTTGATATATTGAGTTGTAGAAACACCTCCATATTTATGGTGGCAGCAGAACTGACAGAATGTGTTGAATATATGCTACTTTCCTTTATTTATTATTTTATTCCACATTGGATTAAGTAAAGTCTTTGCAATCTGGAAATCTTGCTCAGAGAGACTATATGTACTCAAGTCAGAGCCTGGGATAGATACTAATGTAGAGCAGGCCAGCAGACAGTTTTTAAGTCTCCAATGCAGGAAGTAGGCCAGTGTCTTTAGAGTCTTGGGTCTATGGATAATCCTCTCCTTTCAGACTTTTTGAGGACTTTTTTCTCAATTTTAGGGCAAAAGTTTCATTTGTTTGATGTTGATTAACTTATATGCAGAGTACATCATGAGAAAAGCTGGGCTGGATGAAGCACAAGTTGGAATCAAGATTGGTGGAAGAAATATCAATAATCTCAGATATGCAGATGACAGCACCCTCATGGCAGAAAGTGAAGAACTAAAGAGCCATTTGATGAAAGTGAAAAAGGAGAGTGAAAAAGTTGGCTTAAAGCTCAACATTCAGAAAACTAAGATCATGGCATCCAGTCCCATCACTTCATGGCAAATAGACGGGGAAACAGAGGAAACAGTGGCTGACTTTATTTTTGGGGGCTCCAAAATCACTGCAGATGGTAATTGCAGCTATGAAATTAAAGGATGCTTACTCCTTAGAAGGAAAGTTATGACCAACCTAGACAGCATATTAAAAAAGCAGAGACATTACTTTGTCAACATAGGTCTGTCTAGTCAAGGTTATGGTTATTCCAGTAGTCATGTATGGATGTGAGAGTTGGACTATAAAGAAAGCTGAGCACTGAAGAATTTATGCTTTTGAACTGTAGTGTTGGAGAAGACTCTTGAGAGTCCCTTGGACTGCAAGGAGATCCAACCTGTCTATCCTAAAGGAGATCAGTTCTGGGTGTTCATTGGAAAGACTGATGTTGAAACTGAAACTCCAATACGTTGACTACCTGATGACTCATTTGAAAAGACCCTGATGCTGGGAAAGATTGACGGTGGGAGAAGAAAAGGACAACAGAGGATGCTATGGTTGGATGGCATCACTGACGCAATGGACATGAGTCTGTGTAAACTCTGGGAGTTGGTGATGAACAGGGTGGCCTGGCATGCTGCAGTTCACGGAGTCGCAGATTCGGACATGACTGAGTGACTGAACTGAACTGAGTTGTCTGTTATTATGATTGTCAAAGTGGACTCATGCCTGTGTAAAGTGTGTGCCCTCATTTACTGAACCTTTGCACTCTTTCTGTGTGTATACATGGGGGAAGCTGGCTTATTTCTGGCATATGGTCCATTATATAAGAAGTATATATTATATATATTTATAATAGTGTCCAATTTGTAAAGGGAGACTAAAAGTGTTGAGAAAAACAAGAGCCAATACATGTGAAAGTATTTTGTAGTTCTAAAGCATTTTGATAATGCATGCTATTATTCCAAAGTAGCAAGGATTATAAAAAAGAAATCAGAAATCTGACAAAGCCCTCAAGTTGACAGAAATAATGTGTCATCATAGGATATCCCATATATTCGTGATCTGTTTTGTGTCTTGTCTTGTACGCACCATCATGGCTTAATGGGGAAGAAAAAAACAAAACATAGCTCTACCATTGCAAGCATAAGTCATGTAACTTCTCTGAGCCTAAGTTTCTTTGTAGGTGAGAAAAAATATGATGTATACCATATATTATTATAAGCACTAAATGAGATGATGTTTGAAGAAAATTTGTCAAAAATAGTCTTCAGTAAATGTTTTCTATCATGTTCTTATCATTATTGCAGTTTCCATTACTATTGTTATATGTTACTGTTATAATAAAAAAATTATTAATAGCTATAACTTCTTTTTAAAAATAAGGAACAAGTCAACGTTATAGCTAGATTTGCCATGATTAAACCATTTGTTTTCTATTTTCAGCAAGTGTGAATTTTTATGAAAACATAAAAGCTTTTATAAAGAAAAAATACAAATACATATGACATGGAATGCCTGACAGATACTTCTGCTTTTACAAAATATGTAAGTATGAAGTACTAGAAATATTTTAAAACATTTGAAAGACTAAAATTTAGCATACTATTCAGTTTGTCCTCCATCCAGATAATAGTTCATTATTTTGTTAGTGTCATATTTGCAGTATGCAGTTGAAGTTACAATAAGTTGGCAATGAGTTCTTGGGGCAAACTAAATACATGTTAAATCAAATACAGGTTTACATGTTAAATATAATATAATATAAAAATAAATTTTAAATTAAATATATCTTTCTCTCCCTTGTTAGGTAGATAGATAAATAGACAGATCAGATAAGCTTTTGTCTTATTTGAAGTTTCATATATAGTCACAGAAGGTGCATATATCATTAACAGCAAGTGAGTTCATTATCAGTTCTTCACTGGAGTTAATGGTAAGAATAGATCTGTGATGAACAAGATAAAGGTAACAACTTAAAAAAAAAAAAAAGAGTATTGAATACCAAAAAGATGTATTGACAAAAATAATTGTAAATTTAAATGTTCAGTAGAATCATGATTAAGCCAATATGGTAAAGCCTACAATGTATAGTTGCTTTTATCATCCAAAAAAAAAAAACCACTTTTTGTTGTTTTTAATAAACAAGTTATTCTCCAGTTACCAATTCAGCCAATAGTAGAAGCAGCTCTAGAGCTGAGTCAGGAGTATCTGTTGATGAAGTGATGTGGGAATTGAGGCAAGCTTTACACTAGCACAGACCAACAGCTTGGTCCTTGTCCAAAGCTGTCCTCTGTGGCCTGGGGACATGCCCATCACTCATTCTCTTTAACATAATATCACTCAATATTTTTTGATGACTCTTTACTTCATGACATACTTTTTCATACAGTGCCCTATATTTCATCAAATTCTCATGACACTTCAGATAGAAGGAAACAAGACTTAGAGAAGTTAGAGAGTTTCTCAAGAAAACGGCAATTTTCAAATTTGAAGATCTTTTCTTTTACGACCTCTGAGATTAAACCAGACCAACTTGTACTTATTCTCTTCCTCACTCAGACAAAAAAAAAAAGAACACTGATGGTGTTCTCCTGTGCTTGCACTACTCAGTTCAGTCCACTCACTCAGTCATGTCCAACTCTTTGTGACCCCGTGGACTGTAGCATACAAGGCTTCCCTGTCCATCACCAACACCCAGAGCTTTCTCAAACTCATGTCCATAGAGTTGGTGATACCAATAAACTATCTCATCCTCTGTCATCCCCTTCTCCTTCTGCCTTCAATCTTTCCCAGCATCAGGGTCTTTTCAAATGAGTCAGTTCTTTGCATCAGGTAATCAAAGAATTAGAGCTCAGTTTCAGCATCAGTCCTTTCAATTAGTATTCAGGACTCATTTCCTTTAGGATGGACTGGTTGGATCTCCTTGCAGTCCAAGGGACTCTCAAGAGTCTTCTCCAACACTACAGTTCAAGAGGATCAATTCTTCAGTACTCAGTTTTCTTTGTGGTCCAACTCTCACATCCATACATGACTACTGGAAAAATCATGGCTTTGACTAGATGGACCATTGCTGGCAAAGTGATGTCTCTGCCTTTTTTTTTTTTTTTAATTTATTTATTTTAATTGGAGGCTAATTACTTTACAATATTGTATTGGTTTTGCCATACATCAACATGAATCCACCACAGCTGTACGATAACGATAACGATGTCTCTGCTTTTTAATACACTGTCAAGGTTTGCATAGCTTTTCTTCCAAGGAGTAAGCATCTTTTAATTTCACGACTGCAGTCACCATCTGCAGTGATTTTGAAGCCAAAGAAATCAAGTCTTACTGTTTTCATTGTTTTCCCATCTATTTGCCATGAAGTCATGAGGCCAGATGCCATGATCTTGGTTTTTTGAATGCTGTGTTTTAAGTCAGCTTTTTCACTCTCCTCTTTCACTTTCATTCGGAGGCTCCTCAGTTCATCTTCCCTTTCTGCCACAGGGGTGGTATCATCTGTATATCTGAGGTTATTGATATTTCTCCTGGCAATCTTGATTCCAGCTTGTGCTTTATCCAGCCTGGCATTTCGCATGATGTACCCTGCATAACAGTTAAATAAGCAGGGTGACAATATACAGCCTTGATGTACTCCTCTCCCAATTTGGAACCAGTCCAGTGTTCCACATCAGTTTTAAATGTTACTTCTTAACCTGTGCATAGGAGACAGGTAAGATGGTGTGGTACTCCCATCTCTTTCAGAATTTTCCAGCTTGTTGTGATCCATACAGTCAAAGGCTTTAGTGTTAGTCAATGAAGCAGAAGTAGATGTTTTTCTGGAATCCCTTTGTTTTTTCTGTGATCCAATGTATGTTGGCAATTTGATCTTGGTTCCTCTGCCTTTTCCAAATACAGCTTGAACATCTGGAAGTTCTCAGTTCACGTACTATTGAAGCCTCAGTTGGAGAATTTTGAGTATTACTTTGATACATGTGAAATGAGTGGAATTCAGTTCAGTTCAGTTCAGTCACTCAGTTGTGTCCGACTCTTTGAGACTCCATGAATTGCAGCACGCCAGGCCTCCCTGTCCATCATCAACTCCCGGAGTTCACTCAGACTCACATCCATCAAGTCAGTGATACCATCCAGCCATCTCATCCTCGGTCATTCCCTTCTCCTCCTGCCCCCAATCCCTCCCAGCATCAGAGTCTTTTCCAATGAGTCAACTCTTCACATGAGGTGGCCAAAGTACTGGAGCTTCAGCTTCAGCATCCTTCCTTCCAAAGAAATCCCAGGACTGATCTCCTTCAGAATGGACTGGTTGGATCTCCTTGCAGTCCAAGGGACTCTCAAGAGTCTTCTCCAACACCACAGCTCAAAAGCATCAATTCTTTGGAGCTCAGCCTTCTTTACAGTCCAACTCTCACATCCACACATAACTACTGGAAAAACTATAGCCTTGACTAGACGGACCTTTGTGGGCAAAGTAATATCTCTGCTTTTGAATATGCTATCTAGGTTGGTCATAACTTTTCTTCCAAGGAGTAAGCGTCTTTTAATTTCATGGCTGCAGTCACCATCTGCAGTGATTTTGGAGCCCAAAAAAATAAAGTCTGACACTGTTTCCACTGTTTCCCCATCTATTTCCCATGAAGTGATGGGACCAGATACCATGATGTTCATTTTCTGAATGTTGAGCTTTAAGCCAACTTTTTCACTCTCCTCTTTCACTTTCAACAAGAGGCTTTTTAGCTCCTCTTCACTTTTTGCCATAAGGGTGGTGTCATCTGCATATCTGAGGTTATTGATATTTCTCCTGGCAATCTTGATTCCAGCTTGTGTTTCTTCCAGTCCAGCGTTTCTCGTGATGTATTCTGCATATAAGTTAAATAAGCAAGGTGACAATATACGCCTTGATGTCTCCTTTTCCTATTCCTACTTGCACTACAGTAATCATAAGTAGGGCTTCCCTCATAGCTCAGTTGATAAAGAATCTGCCTGCAGTGCAGGAGACCCAAGTTCAATGCCTGGGTCAGGAAGATCTCCTGGAGAAGGAAATGGCAAGCCACTCCAGTATTCTTGCCTGGAGAATCTCATGGATAGGGTAGCCTGGCAGTCTACAGTCCATAGGGGTGCAAGAGTCAGACACGACTTAGCAACTAAACCACCACCACCAATCATAAGCCTGATAGCAGCAGTAACTACAAGGGACATGTGTGAGATTTTTGTTTTTTATCTTTGTAAAGCATATAGCCCTGTGTCTGGCTCACAGTAAGTACTATAAAAGTGTTTTTAGGCAGAAATAAATAGAAAAAAATTTTGAGTAAAAAAATAAAACTTTATTTCAGAACTCAAAACAGTTTGATGGATGTAACCCTTCTTATAACTTAAGACAGTAGTATGGCACAACTGCTTAAAGAAGAACATAGGGAAAGAGAAAGGGAAGTCACTTAGTCGTGTCCGATTCTTTGTGACCCCATGGACTGTAGCCCACCAGGCTTCTCAATCCATGGGATTTTCCAGGCACGAGTACTGGAGTGGGTTGCCATTTCCTTCTCCAGGGGATCTTCCCGACCCAGGGACCGAACCTGGGTCTCCCGCATTGTAGGCTGATGCTTTACCCACTAAGCCACCAGGGAAGCCATAGGAAAATATTTAATATGCCTGAGACCAACATTTGCACTGAGGACCAGATACTCTTTATGGAGGAAAGGTAGGACCAAATTCTGAGGGGGTATTACTTATAGAAATTACAATGTATATAATTGAAATCTTTGAAATAAACTGAAGTTTTACTTGCTAAATCACATGTAACTATTCTAGGATGCCTGACCTAGGTTGAATGTGCTAGCACTTCCACAACATAGCCCCATCTTCACAGTCTCTGACTCCCCTGAGAATATACTAGAATCTACTCTAGTTGACTAGAGTTACTAGGCTAGAAAGACTTCTGACATTCTTTGCCCAGAGCTCTCAGATAGCAAGGAACAGTAACCTATCTTCTTTCCATACCTGTCTAAGACATGACCACCAAGACAGTGCACATAAATATGCTGGTCTAGCCAATGAGCCTTTTAAATTATCTGGTACTGTCCTGTATCCTTTATCACATCATTTTCCAGAGAGAATGTGAACGTCCCTGTTCTTCTCTGACCACTCAAGTCTCATCCCATTGTCAAATCCTGAGTTAAACCATACTGCTCCTTGGAATTTTAGCATGTGGTAGTGGAAAAGGTCAATTATGAGATCCTTGGTTCTACCATTTACCATCTATGTAAACTTGGGCAAATCCCTTCCTACCGTGACTGTGGATTTATTCATCTGTAAAATGAAAAATACTTAGAATATGTCTAGTTCAGTTCAGTTCAGTTCAGTCGCTCATTCGTGTCTGACTCTTTGAGACCCCATGAATCGCAGCACGCCAGGCCTCCCTGTCCATCACCAACTCCTGGAGTTCACTCAGACTCACGTCCATCGAGTCAGTGATGCCATCCAGCCATCTCATCCTCGGTCGTTCCCTTCTCCTCCTGCCCCCAATCCCTCCCAGCATCAGAGTCTTTTCCAATGAGTCAACTCTTCACATGAGGTGGCCAAAGTACTGGAGTTTCAGCTTTAGCATCATTCCTTCCAAAGAAATCCCAGGGCTGATCTCCTTCAGAAAGGACTGGTTAGATCTCCTTGCAGTCCAAGGGACTCTCAAGAGTCTTCTCCAACACCACAGTTTCAAAACCATCAATTCTTTGGCACTCAGCCTTCTTCACAGTCCAACTATCACATCCATACATGACCACAGGAAAAACCATAGCCTTGACTAGACGGACCTTAGTCGGCAAAGTAATGTCTCTGCTTTCTAAGTATTCCTGAAAAGGGATATACAGCACATGCTAGGGCTTCAATAAAAGATATTTTAACAATTATAATTCAAGGAAGAATTGATCTTTCTACCTCTTCAAATTTACCTAACATTTATTTCTAGCCTCCCTTATTTGATGTTCTGATATTTTAAAACTATGTCCACAAATCCTTTAACTTTCCTCCCATCAAGACATTGCATTTAGTTCCCATTGCCTTGAATGTGGTTGAGTTTCAATTGGTTTTAATGACCTGCTTCTAGTGAACAGAATAGAGTGCACATAATACTCTGATTTCCAAACTAGGGTGAAAAAAGAAAAAAACTGTAGAGCATCTCTCTGGCTCTCTGTGTCACATACTTTGCCTTTGGAATGTAGTTACCCTACTGGGAAAAAGCTGATGCAATATGAGCAGGTTTACATGGGACAAAATTGAGGCTCCATCTCCAGTCTCTACTGCACTCCCAGGTAACTGTTACTGTTACTGTTAAGTCACTTCAGTCGTGTCCGACTCTGTGTGACCCCATAGACGGCAGCCCACCAGGCTCCCCCGTCCCTGGGACTCTCCAGGCAAGATCACTGGAGTGGGTTGCCATTTCCTTCTCCAGTGCATGAGAGTGAAAAGTGAAAGGGAAGTCGCTCAGTCGTGTCCGACTCTTAGCGACCCCATGGACTGCAGCCTACCAGGCTCCTCCGTCCATGGGATTTTCCAGGCAAGAGTACTGGAGTGGGGTGCCATTGCCTTCTCCGTCCCAGGTAACAGTCAGTACCAACTTGCCAGCAATGTGAAAGTAGATTCTCTGCCCACAGTCAAGCTGCTCCAGCTGACACTGAGTGGAACAGAGACAAGCCTTTCCTACCAACCCTTGCTCAAGTGATAAATTCATGAGCAAAATAAAAGATTCTTGTTGTCTAAAGCCACTCAAATTTGAGGTGGTTTGTTACAACATAATAGGTAAAAGAAGCAATACTAGTGTTCAGTACCATATGGTAGATGTAATCATCTTATATGGAGATGTGAAATCTTTTTGGAGAATTTAAGTGTCTGTGTATAACACTACTCAGAACTTAATAAGTACTTTGTTATTATTAATTACTTTAATTAATATGGACATATTCCTATGACAAGGGAATTGTTTTCACTTCCTTTTGTTTGTTTGAATTGACTAGGTATTTATAGCTAGAAAAATAAGGCATTATAGCAAAAATGTTATTTTGCAATTTTCTCCTTTGAGATGCTTATTTTGAAGTTGAGGTGATCAAAACAACTTTTAAAAAGCTGTTACTTAAGCTGAAAGTTACACTTTGAAAGATAGAAATTGCCTGTCACCCTGAAATATTTGGAAGAAAAAATATATAGTATTGGAAGTTTAAATACATAGAGGTGACATTTCCCATGATAAGAACTGTCTTTTCCATGTACCTGCCTTTGTTGTTCACCATTGATTATATGACAGATTGGATTCTAGAGTTTTTTAAATGAAGACCAAAATATCACCCTCTGAGTGGATAGTTCTGAGATCTGGAACATGAATACAGTCTTCCGAGTTTGATATTGTGGAGTCTCAGAATGAAGTGAGACTTCTAAGTCTCTTCAATGAAGTGGTGATGGGAGGAAGTAGGAGCTATTCAACTTTTATAAATTTCTTAATCATTCTTTTCACCTTCATGGAAAAAGGAATATGATGTGAAAACTGAAATTTTATTTGTGGTTTAAAATGATAATGAATATATGGGGTAAGAAGTAGACTCAAGTAAATATACAGTGACCCAGTGGATTTCACATGGTAGTTGTTAAGAGGGAAGTCTCCTTAAAAGAAACACTACTTATGCCTTGGGGAAAAAGTATCATTCAACTATAACATGGGTTTGTGTTCAACTGTAACAGCCTTAAGATCCTGCATACTAGTAGTCCGAAGAAGCTTTCACATCTCACTAAAAATGTAAGCCAAGTTTTTGAGTCATATTTTATGAAGTATAGATAATTAAAGCTTATAAGATGGAGGCAGAAATCTGATAAATTCAGGTAAAAGCAGAATTTGGACTTGAATTACCTTGGTTACTGTCATTATTGCTCAGTTGCCAAGTCATGTCCAACCCTTCACAACCCCATGGACTGCAGCATGCCAGGTCTACCTGACCCTCAGATCTCCCAGAGTTTGCCCAAGTTCATATCCATTGAATTGATGATGTCATCCAACCATCTCATCCTCTAATGCCCTTTTCTCTTCTGCTTTCCCATCCTCAGAGTCTTTTCAGTGAGTCAGCTCTTTGCATCAGGTGGCCAAATATTAGAACTTCAGCTTCAGCATCAGTCCTTACAGTGAGTAGTCAGGATTGATTTACTTTAAGACTGACTGGTTTGATCTCCTTGCAGTTCAAGGGACTCTCAAGAGTCTTCTCCAGCACCACAGTTTGAAAGCATTGATTCTTCAGCACTCTGCCTTCTTTATTGTCCAACTGTCACATCCATACATGACTACTGTCCATATAGCCTTGACTATATGGATCTTTGTTGGCAAAGTGATGTCTTTGTTTTTTAACTGTCTAATTTTGTCATAGTTTTCCTACCAAGAAGCAATCTTCTAATTTCATGGCTGTGGTCACCATGTAGTGATATTAGAGTCCAAGAGGAGGAAACCTGCCACTGCTTCCACCTTTTCTCCATCTATTTGTCACAAAGTGATGGGACTGGATGCCATCATCTTAGTTTGTCTGTTTTATTTTGCTTTTTAATATTGAGTTTGAAGCTGGTTTTTTCACTCTTCTCTTTCACCCTCATCAAGAGGTTCTTTAGCTCCTCTTCATTCTCTGCCATTAAAGTATCACCTGCATATCTGAGGTTGTTGATATTTCTCCAAGCAATCTTGATTCCAGCTTGTAAGTAAACCAGCCTGGAATTTCATATTATATATTCTGCATATAAGTTAAATAAATAGAGTGACAATAAACAGCCTTGTCATACTCCTTTCTCAATCTTGAACTAGTCAGTTGTTCCACACAAGCTTCTTAATATTGATTCTTGACCTGCATACAGGTTTCACAAGACACAGGTAAGATGGTCTGGTATTCCCATTTCTTGGTTATTGTACTTGGCAGTATGTTTTATTTTAGCTTGGTAAATCTGAGACTAAATCATTATTATTTTTTGTTAAAATATGGAGCCAATTGAAATAAATTACATCTAGGCTATTTCTTTGCAAATACAAAACATTTATTTATTAGAAATCATCTAACAAAATCCACTCACAAGTCTACACTTTCAAGCCTTGACTCTGATTTTTCTGAGTGGGCCCTGAGATAATATAAGACTGTAGGGTAGGGGAGAGGCAGAGGGTGGAAAGTATATAAATGCCCAAAATCTAACAAAGTGAAGAGGAACTAAAGAGCCTTTTGATGATGGTGAAAGAAGAGAGTGAAAAAGTTGGCTTAAAACTCAATCTTAAAAATGCCAAAATCATGGCAACCAGTCCTGTAGCTTCATGGAAAATGGCAGAAATAGGGAAAGATTTTATTTTCTTGGGCTCCAAAATCACTATGGATGGTGACTGCAGCCATGAAATTAAAATATGCTTATTCCTTGGAAGGAAAGCTATAACAAACCTAGATAGCATAGTTAAAAGCAGAGACATCACTTTGCCAACAAAGGTCTGTACAGTCAAAGCTATGGTTTTTCCAGTATCATCTACTGATGTGAAAGTGAAGTTGCTCAATCCTGTCTGATTCTTTGCCACCCCATGGACTGTAGCCTACCAGGCTTCTCCATCCATGGGATTTTCCAGGCAAGAATACTGGAGTACGTTGTCATTTCCTTCTCCAGGAGATCTTCCCGATCCAGGGTTTGAACCTGGGTCTCCCGCATTGTAGGCAGATTCTTTGCCGTCTGAGCCAACAAATTAACTGATGTGAGAACTTTACCAAAAAGGAGCCTGAGTGCTGAAGAACTGATGCTTTCAAACTGTGCTGGAGAAGACTCTTGAGAGTCCCTTGGATTACAAGGAGATCAAACAAGTCAATCCTGAAGGAAATCAATCCTTAATATTCACTGGAAGGACTGATGCTGAAGTTGAAGCTCCAATACTTTGGCCACCTGATGTGAAGAGTTGACTCACTGGAAAAGACCCTGATGCTGGGCAAGACTGAAGACAAAAGGAGAAGGGAGTGACAGAGGATGAGATTGGTTAGAAAGCACACCGACTCAATGGACATGAATTTAAGCAAACTCCAGGAGACAGTGGAAAACACAGGAGCCTGGTACGCTGCAGTTCATGGAATGGCAAAGACAGACACGACTCAGACTGAACAACAATAAACAACAAACAGAAAGTAATTGGTGCTACAGAAAGAGTTTTAAATGGAGATCAGGAAGGGTAGCATTTTGTCTAATTTTGGAGCTTTGTAATATAAATCAAAACACCCAGGATCTAAAACGGACTTGGTTACAAGCTTGTTTTAACATATAAGTTATTTACCTGCCCTCCCTCTTCCCTCAGTATACATTAAAGATGTTGCAAGGCTGTGGGAGAGCCAAGTTTCTTCTTTGTATGAATAGATTTCTTTTCAACTTTATTGAGGCATTCTTAATATACACAAAGTCAGACATATTTAATGTATGCATCTTGATGAATTTAGACATATGAGTATACATATGCATCATCAAAAGCAATGTAGTAAATATATCCATAGCTTCCAAAAGATTTCCTGTCTTCTTTCTTTTTGTTGTTGTTGTGGTAAGATCACTTAGCATGAGATCTATCTCTTATAAATATATGTCTTAATAAATTTTAAGTGTATAGTATTATACTCTGTATGTTATAGCAGATCTCTAGAACTTAAACATCTTGTATAACTGAACAATTCCCTATCTCCCTCTTCTCCATCCCAAACATCATTCTATTTTAGTTTCTATGAGTTTGACAGTTTTAAATATTTCATATAAGTGGAATCACTCAGTATTTGAGGTTCAGTGATTGACTTCTTTCATTTAGCATAATATCTTCTGTGTCCATCAGTGTTGCCACAGATGGTAGGATTTCTTTTTTCTTTTCCAGGCTGAGTAATACTTCATTGGATATAGATACCACATGTTTTTATCCATTCATCTATTGATGGTCATTGAGATGTTTCCAAATCTTTGCTATTAAGAATAATGCTGTAGTCAATTTGAGAGAGCAGAAATCCCTTCAAGACAAATACATTTTCATATATGTACTCTGAATCACTTTGTTGTATGGTAGAAATGTACACAACATTACAAGTCAAATATATGTCAATAAAATTTAAAAATATACACAAAGAAGACAAACAAATGTTTTAAGTTAAACTATATAAAGGAAGTAGATAAGTTTATATAGATTTAGAAAAAAATTAATAACATATTAGTTCTAAAACACAATAGTGAATATCCATCTACGTTGTGACTATTCAGTACCCTGCACAAAGCTGAAGTTAAAATCAGGTACTACCAATCTGGAACTTATTGTACATTTTAAAATTAAGCAATCTTATACTAAGGCTAATTTTTAAAGAAAAAGAAACTAGTTAAACTTCTCAAATCCCAACTGTCAAACAATACATTTATACTAGCTTCAGAAATGTACTTTGGCAACCATTTCGGAAGATAGCTTTCTTGAGGGACACTTAACAAGTCAATTGCAGAATAAATCCAGCAGATGAAATATGAGTTTTCTGCCTAACTCTGTCTTAAAAAGTTGCCTTGTTATAGATTTTTTTTAAGCATTCTTGGAGTTCTCAGACCTTGCATTGATTTCCATGTTGATATTTAATCTGATTAAGCTTAAACCATCTGTCTATAAACATTTGGTAATTTTTTTCTCTAGCTTTAAAAAAGATCAGATACACAAGAAATAAAATGTAATAAACCAGCTTGTAGTAATTTCATTATATTGTGGTATTTTGGGATAATTTATTGCTTGTAGGAATTTAACCCATTTTAACAATGTTATATACTTATGGATATACATTTAACTTATGTATACACTCCATATATATCCACACATGCACACACACACACACACACACACACACACACACACTATAGTCATTTCTGACTCAACACAATAAAAATAAACTTAGTTGCTATTCTATTTTATAAGAACTTTCATTGAAGCTTAACTTTTGAATACTTCAATATTTTTTGATAAAGCTTCTTCAAAGACAATGCTTATATATTAGAAATCTTGTACCAATGAAAACCAAATTCAATCTTGCTATATTACATTTCTTTTTCTCAAGTGCAAGTGCAATATTTTTTATTTTGTATATAATGTCATATAGATTAATAGCTATGGATATTAAAAGCTTTTTAATGCACTAATATTTTTTTAAATAAGTAGCTATGATATTGAATGTTTTGAACCGTTTTAAAATGTCTCTATATTAAAACATATCTTTTAAATTTTCTTCTAAACATATTTGAAGTTGACATGAGCTAAAAAAATAAGGCTAAAATACACAAAAATATATTTTTCAGTGTGTTTGTGTGTACCTGGGTGTGTGTGTGTATATAAATAATTATTTCTCTATCTAATCAGTGGGACAATTATGACAACTAAAGGCTAAATGTGGAATGTCAGAATTATCTTTTTCTCTTTAAAATCTGCCTCATGCTGAGGTCATTTTAGTGGGTTATAAAATGCTTTCTGGGTAGAGATTGCTGGTTTCTTCTCAGCCTGAAAAAGTTAGAGTTTTAAAATTCTGTTTAAACTGGTAGGAATTTGGGGTAATGGATAGGCTTAGTGTTTCCTAGGAAGAATGGAAGGAAAAAAAATATTGTTAAATATACCTTGCAAAATAACAACCTGCAGACTAAGAAAAATCATAAAATTGAAAACACTACCATTCAACTGAGTAAAAAAAAATTACTTCACTCTCTCCTTAGAATGTTATTTGCATTTATTCTTAGATTAAAAGGAAAAAATAACTACCGCCCTCTGTACCAATAATGCATCTTAAGTAATTCTCCTTTTTAAATGGTATTAACACCCACACAGAATTCATACCTCTATTTGTGAACAAACATTTACAACGATCATTACTCCGAAGCTATTTGAAAGATGAAATGATAAGTAAAAATAACACTTTCAATTTGTGTATTTCAGTCATTTTATATAACCTTTTCTTTAATATCCACTTTGCTATGTTTCATTGCCAAAACAGAGTACCAAGCAAAAAAATAGAGTACCAAGGAAAAAAGAATTAATATTTCTAGTGTATTCATAAACTGGCTTGATCTTAATGGTTTGCCTAGTTTAACTGATGCTTTAAAAAAAAAGAATTCCTTTCTCAAAAAAAAAAAAAAAAAAAAAGGAGGAGATGGAAATTTACCTGTAAAGAAAGGAAAAATATGACCAAGGGATTTATTGTTTGCTTGGGACGTCTGTAAGTCTCTAACCTCAGCTCTGTGTTCTTCATACTTGGCTGTCATTTTATTTATCTCCTGATGTTTCCTCCTAGTTCTACACTGGAGATTCCATAGTTGTTATAATCCCCTGAAACCGGACCCCTTGTCCCTGTTCCCCAGTCTAAGGAGATAGGTTTTCTTCCTGCTTTCCTGGCAGTACTCAGCAGTTAAGTCTTTGTTTTCCTCCACTGACACGTCATGTGTGTCCATCCTCATCTTTAATCTCTCATCTCTCTGGAAGATTTGTCTTTTTCCTGCTGCTTGCTGATCCCTGCACCTGTGTTCTCCAGCCTTTCTTTTCCCGCTGTTCTTGTCTCATTTCTATTTCTATTCATTCTGTACATGCTCAGATCAACTAGCTATAAAAGTGAAACCTTTCCTTCTATCCAGCTACTTCGGTCTGTTGGTTTTTCTCTTACTGCCTTTGCACTGCCTGACTGTTTAAAAGAGAAATCTATCCCTTCAATCCACACCTCCTTAAATATCCATTTTTCTTTTAGCAGAGGAAATATGACTTTAGTCCTTATCTCTCTACTGAAGATCACTAATGACATGAAATCGTGAATTCGGCCATAATATTCCTCAAGTCTTGTTTCCTTAACCTTGCTTGGGCATCAAACACTGAGGAAGAGAAGCCAAGTGTCTACAAAATGCATCTACCACTTCCAGAGTAGAGATTTATTTCTAGGAAGAAGTCTTCTAACTCTTGCATTTACATTTGGCTGTGGCTGGTACTTGCCAATAAGATGTAAGCAGAAGGAAATAAGTCATTTTCAGATCAAGCTCTTTTCTAAGTTCCCCTCTCAGTCAATAACAGCAAGGTCCTATGCTATCTGGTGCCTTGTGATGGAAAGAGCTTTTCCCCAGTATCACTCAGCAACTATGATCACCCATCTTGGACTGCTAGGTGAGCAAGAAATAAACATCTGTTATATTAAACCATCAAAAGATTTGAGTGCATTTGTAACCATGCAGAGCCCATCCTAATACAGACCCATATCTCCTCTGTCAAACACATTCCTCCCTAGAATTTTTACCTTCCTGGCTCTTCCCCACTCTCTGATATTCCTTCCTAGTTCTCTCTGATTGCACATTTTCCAATTCCAGCTCCATAAATAAACTGATGAATTTGGGCTTTATTTTCTATCTCTAGGCTCTCCTCTCAGCATTCTATTTCCTGTTTATCTGCCCATGGTTCCAATGACCACCCCATAAGCATGACCTCAAAATCCATACTCCTTGACTTCATGATCACATTTTCATAGCTCTACCATGGTAGTTCAGGCTCTCCCAGTGGCTCAGCGGTAAAGAATCTGCCTGCTATGCAGGAGCTACAGGAGGCACAGGTTCGATCCCTGGGTCAGGAAGATCCCTTGGAGAAGGGCATGGCAACCCACTCCAGTATTCTTGCCTGGAGAATCCCATGGACAGAGAAGCCTGCTGGGCTACAGTCCATGGGGTCACAAAGAATTGGACACAACTGAAGTGACTTAGCATGTATGCAAGCACCCTAGTAGTTCAAGTTATTATAGTTGCTTGGACAAGCAAAAACAACAACAACAACAACAACAACACTAGATTTCTGTAAAGATAAAAACACATTTGGAGAATGTCAGAATTAGAACACTCAGTTTTGGGGATGTGTGGCCCTCAACATCCGCTGTTCAAAAGTGGTCTATTCGATGGACTGTTAAGTTCAGCAGACAGTCTTTTCATAGCAAGACTTTCTTGACAAACAAAATGATGTGTCGGTTGAGATTCTGATACAAGCTCCTCATTTCATTTCAGATGAGCTATTTGATGAGCATGGATCCAGAGTGCCACCTCTAGCATGGAATAGCTACCAGCCACCACCCCAGATCAAACTCTGGCTGGCCTCTTGAACACATTGCTTTAGGCTAAATAAGATCATGTGCTAAATTTGAGAGGAAATACAATCCATGAAATGAGATTACTGCCAACTCCTACATGTGAGATATTTAATGAGTAATACTGAATCTTGGCCTTGACTCTCCATCAGTGGTCTGGAATTGAGGTAGATTCTGACATATGAAGTGGAAAGCAAAATAAGATCTAACTAGCTCTATGCTTCTGGGTTAATGATTTAATTATAATATTAACAGTTAACATAATTGATTATTTATCTTAGGTATAGGCAAAATCTATTAAATTATTTTTCTGCATCCTTTTGTTCACTTCTCATCATTATGAGAAAAAAAGTGGGAGAAATAGTAATGTTAATTCTTTCCATCCAAGATAAATATTCAGATTACATAGAAGCAAAAGAACACTGTATTAGAATTATAGTCATCACAGCAACTGAATAAAATAGCTTTACGCCGACTAAAGGAAACTATCAAATTATGTTAAAATAGCTTTATTCTTTCATTCAACAAAATTTGCTATATATTTGCTCTATGCCAGATGTTTGTCAAAGCTATGGTTTTTCCAGTAGTAATGTATGGCTGTGAGAATTGGATTATAAAGAAAACTGAGCACCAAAGAATTGATGCTTTTGAACTGTGGTGTTGGAGAAGATTCTTGAGAGTCCCTTGGACTGCAAGGAGATCCAACTAGTCTATCCTAAAGGAAATCAGTCCTGAATATACATTGGAAGGACTGATGCTGAAGCTGAAGTTCCAGTATTTTGACCACCTGAGGCAAAGAACTGACACATTGGAAAAGACTCCAAAGCTGGGAAAGATTGAAGGCTGGAGGATAAGGGGACAACAGAAGATGAGATGGTTGGATGGTACCACCAACTCTATGGACATGAGTTTGAGCAGACTCCAGGGGTTGGTGATGGACAGGGAAGCCTGGCGTGCTGCAGTCCATGGGGTTGCAAAGAGTCAGACATGACTGAGTGACTGAACTGACTGACTGAGATGTTTGTCACTTGTATGTAGGGGTGTAAGTTTAGTAACTCTCTAAAGAAGCTTAGAATTTGAAAGGTGAACTCAGGGAACTTGAGACTATGTTACAGCTGCCATAACAATCTCCTTGGAAGCAGTGAGAGATTCATTTAGGCTAACGTTATAGGAACAAGAAGAATTCCAAAAGACAATGCCGAACTGTTTCCCTCTTCTGGGTGTTGTTTGATAACACAAGTTACACATATAGAATATTTGTAAAATTCAGGCATATATAAAGCAGAATACATAAATTCACTGTAATCTATTTACACATAGATAATTTGATACATTCCCACCTGATCGTTGTCTATGTTATACATTCATAATGCTTAAATAAAATTGAGACCGTAGTGTGTGCACTGTACTCTAAACTTCTATTACACTTAGTAGTATGGCATAAATACTTTCCAACACTGTTAAAATTCCTAGAAAATATTAGTTTAATGGCTGTGTAATATTTCAGCATATGAGACATATGAGTCAAGGTTGTTGGTTTCAAGCCATGGAAACTGGCTCTTGATGATTTAATGACAGAGACCTTTATTGAGAGACTATTTGGTATCTCCTAAGACTTCCCTGGTGGCTCAGAGGTTAAAGCATCTGCCTCCAATGCGGGAGACCCAGGTTCGATCCCTGGAGAAGGAAATGGCAACCCACTCCAGTATTCTTGCTTGGAGAATCCCATGGAGAGAGGAGCCTGGTGGGCTGCAGTCCATGGGGTCACAAAGAGTCGGACACGACTGAGTGACTTTACTACTACTAAACTCACTGAGAAGGTTGGAGACGTAGGCTTGTAAAATGGCATAAATGATAGAAGAAGTAGAACTAGTTTGGGGCTGACATGACTGCTTCCACTTTTTCTTTCCAGATTGTGCAGCTTCCAACCCAGAATTGCAGCCACTATGGGCCCAGAAACTGAATGTTGCTTCCAGTATTACCCTTTGCCTCTGCCAAAATAAATTTTCTACTGCCCATGCTTCTTTAAGTAACTAGTTCCAGTTCAAATCCCCAGGGAGTGGATCTGATTGGCTGAGCTTAAGTCAAAGGTTAATATCCTATCAGAAGTGAAGTATAGGTAGGTGAGAAGCACTGCTTTTAGACGATTTAAGAGAAAAAGTAGAGAATTAGTTTTAGAAACTGGGATAAGTGGTGATATTATCTCTTCCAAATAAATGGAGAAATAGATGATATTCAAGGATAAAAATGTCATTATCTAAATGGTATTAATTCTCCCCAAACTTATCTATAGAGTCAATGTAATCTTAATCAAACTGTGAACAAGGTTTTGGGGATCCTCTGTTTGGCCCTCTTGGTTTTCTGTGCATCCCTCATCTAGGACCTATGAGTTTAAAAATAATCTCTTTAACTTTCATGCACCATGCTGCTCTGATATTCATAGTCTATAGAAAACCGATCATCAAAACCTTTTAAAAATTTTTTTAATTACCATAATTATTCCTCATAAAACAGCTAGCCTTATTTAGGTATTCTTTTCTTGTATTTTCAAGTCTGACATCACATTCAATGCCATCCAAAAGAAAGAGTTTCCAAGCCATAAACTAAAATTCCCAGCAGAAAACACCATACACAAACTCTTCTGTATATGAACATATTATGGCAATCCCTGCAGCCAGAGGAGGGAATTCATATAGATTTGCTTGGATCCCTTGAATCAAGTGTTGGAGGAAAGGAAGCATGGCCATACAATCTGATCAGCTGGCGTCATAATGAGGAGAGGAGGGGAAACATCTGCCAGGAAAACAACTGAAGTATCTACTGCACTTAATTAGAAATTAATTGGAAATTAACTATTGTTGAAATCCCAAATGAAAACATTAATAAGAGAAATTTTTCATGTGTGAATATCATATTGTCTTTATTCTTTAGGAATCTTTTCTTTAGTGATATCACATACTCTTGATTACTGGTTCTCTTTTTGTTTAATATTCTAAGGAAGTGAACTTGAATATCAGAACTAGCATTTCAACCCAGCAAAGTAATAATTATGCAATTTACTTTCACTAGCCAAATGAATGGAATTCAAAAAGCCTCTTTTACTTTAGATGCTTTAATCATACTAATTTTTTAAACCATAAAACTAAGTACACAGTATTTAAGGAGACAATTCATTAACCTTACAGATGAGTTAGTAGTAAAAAGCCACTCTACAAATGGAAAAGAAAGTGAAGAATCTCATATATTTAGATTTCCAGATTTCAGTGTAATTTCCCTCAAGTAACGAATTATTTCCCGTTACTTGATCCTCACAAATTAATGTTTACTAACTGTTTTAAATCTTGGGCAAATTATTGCTTTATGCTTAAATAACCATATTTAGAAATGCACTCTACATGAAACACAATGGTCTATCGTCAGGTAATTAATGCAGCAATGTGACTCTAGGTGCTGTTATGTTGCAAGGCTATTACTATTCAAGGCTAATTCCTGTTGTTTTGGCATCATAAGATGATATTGCACCTCTTCTCAAAGAGTTTATTTTTATGAAAACACACAGGCATTGGTAATAAGAATGAAATGTCATTAGACTTGAAAAATCCTGTGCAAACATTTTCAGTGTTATTATCCAGCACAATAATACCACACTTCAAAATTAGTATGGTAAGCAGCAGAATTACAACCCCTACAAAGATATCCATGCCCTAGTTCCTGGAACCTGCAAAGAGGTTACCTTATATGGCAAAAGGGATTTTACATCTCAGATTGAGTTAATGACCTTGAGTTGGGGAGATTATCAATTATCCAAGTGGGTCCCATATAATCCCATGAGTCCTTAAAAGCAGAGAATCTGGCCTGGTTGTGATCAGTGGGTGATTTCTACAGAAGCAAGATCAAAGAGATGCAACACCGTTGACTTTGAAGATGGAGGAAGGGGTCTTTGAGCCAAGGAATGTGGGCAGCTTCTAAAAGTTGGAAAAGAAATGGATTTTCCTCTAGAGCTTCCAAAAGGAACGCATCCCTGCCAACACCTTGATTTTAGCCCAGTGAGATCCCTGCCAGACTTCTGACCTCAAAAACTGTAAGATAATAAATGTGGTTGTAGTAAGCCATGTAGTTTGTGGTGATCTGTTTCTGCACCAATAGAACCTTAATATATCAGCCAATACTGCAATGTCTGAGGTATATTCAAAATTTTACATCAAATTGCTTTTCATTTAAGTGAGGTTTTACATACTTACTATTTCTCCTCCAAATTCCTGATTCTTTAGTTAGATAAAAAGATAGGCTACATAAGATTTACTCTTCTTCAGAATCTTTTATTTCTCAGTGTAACATGATTAATCACTATTAAGTAACGTTGAAATGCCCTTTCTTATCATTTCCCGTGAGGTTGACTACAGTACCTGATCGGCTATTCTACTGCAGATTTGAAATGTACCACCCTAAAGGGCTTCCCTGGTGGCTCAGATAGTAAAGAATCTGCCTGCAATGCAGACCTGTGTTACATCCCTGGGTTGGGAAGATCCCCTGAAGAAGGGAATGGTTACCCACTTCAATATTCTTGCCTGGAGAATTCCATGGACAGAGGAGTCTGGTAGGCCACAGTAGCTGGGGTCACAAGGAGTCAGACACTACTGAGTGACTTTCATTACTACTACTGCTACTACCCTAAGGGTCAAAGTGACTACTAAAAAGCATTAGTCAGTCGGCAAAGATGAACCATGGTTCTGACCTGTACCATTTACCAATTTTCCCAGTGATGGAAAGAACAACCCTAGCATCAGAACTAAATTACATTGCAGAGTCAGCTCCAACCAGACAAGGTAAAGTAACCTGACACACAAGGATTGCCATTTACCTATGGTACCAGCTGGGCTGAGACTGATGACCACAAAACCCTGTTGCTAGTGTCACTGTCATCTGAAGAAGGGCTGCACCCCAGCACCTTGGCTCCTATCCCATCACTTCATTAACCCACCTCACCTGTAAGACTTGGCCCACAGTGACCTTCATGCCTAGTCTCTTAGTCACACCCTGTTTGCTGTTTCCAAACTACTTAGATTCCCTTCAAGAAAATGTGTACAGAAAGTGTAGGTGTTTTGCACACATCTGCATAAGTAGAGCACGCATGTACATGTTATTGTGGAGTAATATGCAGCTGTAACACCTACCAGACTGAAGGCAGCTTTTTTATGGCTAGGTTCTATAAGAACTGCTCTTCTTTCTTACACATAGTAACAGTGTGAGATGCCTTCAAATGTACACATATTTATGTTCATACCCCACCATACAGCACATACCAACTGGAAGAAAAACCCAGAGATGACAAGCAAGCACATATAAGTCTTGCTCTGGAGAGAGAGAAAATAAATTTTTATGCTATTCTGTCAGTCTCATTCATCACATCCATCAGGACAGAAGTGACAACCTCATCTAAATATGATCCTATTCATAAAAACTTGCAAATTATTTTCCACAGTAAAAAATAACATGACAAGATGTTTTTCTGAGAGGGTGACAGAGAATGAGATTGTTGGATGGCATCACTGACTCAATGGACATGAACTTGGGCAAACTGGGAGATGGTGAGGGACAGGGAAGTCCATGGGGATGCAAAGAGTTGAACGTGACTTGGTGACTGAGCAACAACAACATAAGTAATACAGGATCCTTGTAAATAGTTAGCATGATACATAAAATTAAAAGATACTAATTTTTGAAAAAAAAAATCACAGAATCTCCTCAGTCTGAGATAACCACCAAGAAGAGTTTGTGCTCGTGGGCAGCTTTCTGCACAGACACATTTCATTTTATAAATGAGTAAACCAGATATTAAGATTTCTGTTTTTGTTATGGAAGCCTTTCAGTTTTTAAATCCAGTTTGTGGTTGTAGTTTTGGATTCCTAGTCTTTCGCTCCTCTCTGATTTTATCCTTCTCCATGTTGATGCATATATGTATGTTTGTGTGTGTGTAGCTATGTGTTTCTGCTTTTTTTTTTTTTTTAGTGCTAAAAGTGAATATTCAGAAAAGGTAAGACATTTGCTTTAGAAATACTTCAATAGCTTTTCAAATGCAAAGTTCAGTCATTTGACTAGTATTGATTAAGTTGAGGATTATTGCTCTGCCTAGAGAAGAATGTCGAAGAAGGTGATGACACCCCACTCCAGTACTCTCGCCTGGAAAATCCCATGGACGGAGGAACCTGGTAGGCTGCAGCCCATGCGGTCGCGAAGAGTCAGGCACAACTGAGCGACTTCCCTTTCACTTTTCACTTTCATGCATTGGAGAAGGAAATGGCAACTCACTCCAGTGTTCTTGCCTGGAGAATCCCAGGGATAGGGGAGCCTGGTGGGCTGCCGTCCATGGGGTCACACAGAGTTGGACAAGACTGAAGCGACTTAGCAGCAGCAGCAACAGAGAAGAATGATACAGGGGGTGAGTCAGTGGCTTTTAGATGGAGAGGAAATAGGTTTCTAAGGTGAAGAAAGGAAGATCTGAAAAAGCAGAGGGACAGTGGGATCCAGTGGGATGTCCAACCAATGACAAGGACAATCTCCTCATGACAAGGACAGCCAATGGACTAGGAAGCATTTTGGCTTATATTAACTTTATTGTCCATATTGTGCTGTCTTGGCTTATATTTTGCTTTAGGCTGTGTTGCAATTTTTCTTCATCACCTGCAACCTTCAGTAAAAGTCTTCTATACTGTGAGTGGACTTGTACTGTTAGAGAGAGCAAGGAATAAGGGCCTACAAATAAGGAAATATAGAGAAAGACAAGAAAGGCGGACAGTGGCAGGGCTGAATCTGAAAATTTCATGGAGACAGGAATAGAGTAAAGGGTGACGAGAAGAAACAGACTTTGGAGACCACTCAGGAATTTCAGGAAAGAAGTGGCATTGTAGAAATATGCCATAAGAATTGCATTTGAATATTAAAGGAAAAAGTAACCATGTGAACCCTGGGGCTTGGAAACACTGAACAGGTAATGTTTAGATGGTAACTTCTGTAATGTGAATTTTCCTAAGGAAAACTACCAATGACTGGGTCTTTCCTAGTATTCTAAGTACATATTGACAAATTACTCTTCAAATTTTACTCCCTTAAAATGTGTATGCCAACATCTGTTTTTATCATACCCAGAACAAAAGTGAGTCATTTTCCCTCTTTGTCAGTTTAGTAGGTAAAATATTATGTATCCTGGTAGATTAGATTTTCAGTTGACTTTGGAAGAGGCTGAAAATCTTTTATTTTTTTAATTTTGTGTGTTTATTCTACTGATAATTTAGATATCATAATTAAATTTCAAATAAAGTCTACATAATCCTGTTATCTACCCATAAGAATATTGTACCACTTTTTAACTAAATTTTATAGATGTAATAAAATTGGCTTCTTTTTAGAAGAACTAAACTCATATTGTCGGAGAAGGCAATGGCATGCCACTCCAGTACTCTTGCCTGGAAAATCCAGTGAACAGAGGATCCTGGTAGGCTGCAGTCTGTGAGGTCGCGAAGAGTTGGACGCGACTGAGTGACTTCACTTTCACTTTTCACTTTCATGCATTGGAGAAGGAAATAGCAACCCACTCCAGTGTTCTTGCCTGGAGAATCCCAGGGACGGCAGAGCCTGGTGGACTGCCGTCTTTGGGGTCACACAGAGTCGGACACAACTGAAGCGACTTAGCAGCAGCAGTAGCAGAAACCCATATTGTGGAATGAAAAGTAGATTTCTTTTCCTACACAGCTAACTTAAAAGTAATTATTCATCACAAACAAAAAATTATTTTTTTAAGAGCTGGAAACTTTTTATTAGTATATGCTTTCTATTAGTACACACATGAGTATATGCTAAAATGTTGGAAACCCTGAGATAAATATGACCAACAGAATTACATGTGCCTTAATCCAGATGGAATTTCTTTTCTCCTACAGTCATGGTCTATCCTCTTTGGGTCTACATTTGAGGAAGAGATAGACTGAATTCTGCCCATTTGCTAGAAAGAATGTTTTCCTAGTTAGGAAATGGGCCAAAAATGGATCCTCCACTGCTCAAAAACATGAAACTTCCTGTATGTATTCTCCTGAGATACAGGATGTGTTAGGTTGCTAGAAATGCCATTATAAAATAGCACCAACTAAGTGGCTTAAATAAGAGAAATTTATTTGCTACGGATCAAAGTGTGGCAGGCTTGGTTTCTGGTGAGAGCGTTCATCTCAGCTTGCTGACAACCACTTTCTCACCATGTCTTCATGTAGCCTTTCCTCTACACGCACACTCCTGGTGTCTCTTCTTGTTATTATAAGGAGGCCATTCCTATTGGATTAGGGCCCACACTTATGTATTCATTTAACCTTCATTAACTTCTTAAAGACCCTGTCTCCATATTCAGTCACATCAGGATTAAGGCTTTAACATATGAACTGGGGGAGAAGGAGGCACCATTCTGTCCATAACTCAGAAGCTCCTTTGACTGTTTATGGCACATCCTGCAACATGTGGGCTGTGCCATAGCAGCAGTAGTACTGTTAGGTGTTCAGTCATGTCCGACTCTCTGCAATCCTGTGGACTGTAGCCCACCAGGCTACTCAGCCCATGGAATTCTCCAAGCCAGAATACTAGAGTGGAGTGCCATTCTCTTCTCTAGGGAATCCCCGATCCAGGGATCAAAATCAGGTCACCTTCATTGCAGGCAGATCGTTACCATCTGAGGCACCAAGGAAGCCTGGGATATGCTATAAGCCTGGTAGGCTGCAGTCCACGGGGTCGCAGAGTCGGACACGACTGAAGCGACTTAGCAGCAGCAGCAGCATTTTAAGAGACACAAAGCGGGGTCCCATTATCCTAATTACAGTGTAGAAGTGATATTTCTGGTTTTCAATAAGAAATAGAGAATTCCATGTTGAGACATACATCAATGAAATAAATAACATAATTCCAGACTGAGTCATAAAGTGGTAGAATTAAATAGGCATGCAAGCAACAAATGAAAGCTGTATGCAAGGTATTAAGCACAATCAGAATTAAAATTTTAAAAATTGCTCCCACATCCAAAGCCAAGTATTTCATTGTGATAACTGCAATTGAAAATGGCTTAAAAACATTGGGCCTGTGTATTGGCATATTCAGAAAACCAACCATCGGCAAACATTCCACTCAGGAATTTTATCTTTAGTTCCTTTTGACATTTGTAAAAGTTCCCTCCCCGTCCTCTTTTTATTAATGAATTAGGGGCTTTCCACCTGCAAGGCAGCTTTGAAGTCACAATTCTTTCTAGAAGTACAGACTTCCTTCAGAGATTTCTTTCTAAATCCTCTTAGAGAATATGGTGCTCAGAGCTTTTGTTCTATACAATCACTCCCTGATGGGATGAGTGGACTCAGGACCAGGCAACCTGGTGCCTGAAGCCCCTCCCAGCACAGTCAAGCCCCAGCAGGTGCTGCAAAACTGGGGGGAGAAAGAGCTCCCCTCCTCTGAGAAGGAGCTGTTCTCACCAGCGGTAGCCTCATTCGAAAGCATCTCAAATATGTACACCAAGTGTGTGTGTGTGTGTGTGTGTGTGTGTGTGTGTGTCTATGACACACATACCCAAGAGTTATATATGTTCTAATTCATATATCTCTATTTTTCTCCTTTGAATTTCACTTACCATCTCATAGGGCTGTTATAGAAAAATAAACTGTTCTTATCATCTCTAAGCTTCTTTAAAGATGGAGTGTTCATTTATTATACTGTTTAAGATAAGAATCAATTTGGTATTTCCAAGTCATCTGAGCACTTTACACAAAAGTCTTGTAAATTATCTTTTTGCTTTATGAACTTTTAAGATCTCTAGACAATTCCAGAAACTTTGAATTATGTTCTTCAGTATGACTTTCACTGCTGCGAAAAGAAAGACTGAATCATTAAATATTGGCCCAAGAGGGTTGGTTCTTGAAGCCAGACAGTTTCAAGGAGGATTTCTAATTTGATATGATATTAGTCTTCTAGATTTCTATATGATTTGTTCTCTGAGGGTAAAGCAAAGCATCATACCTTTTTAATATTCAGTTAAGAATAAAATAAAATACCTTATAATCTTAATTGGAAATGCCAAGGATTTGATTGAATTTCTAACTCAGGGTGCTATTTTCTATTATTAAGAATGAGTTGTGCTACTGTTAATGCAGCAGAAAAGAACTCGTCTTCAAAATATCTTGGGATCATGAAATGCAAAACGGAAGTGAGCACAGCCTAGGGTCTGGGTGCCTGCCAGTAACTCTCACATCTGCTCTTTGGAATGCCAGCATTTGGCCTGTGATTTGGAGACACTTTCTTCAGAACAAGTTCTGTTTTGGCTGAACTTCCTTCTTAGCTTTCCAGTAATTATTACACCTCATATAATAGGCTTTGGACTTAATGTTATTTCAAGTTATATCGGGTGTCTCATATGCTTGGGAAGACTCAAGTCGTAATACCAGAATCTTCTGGATCATCACCAAGGTTTTTTGAGGTGATGGTATGTCATCCCTAGGGACTGGCCAAATGTTTACTAGGCACTCCAGGATTTTTTTTTTCCACGTATGCTCCAAAATCACTGTGGACAGTGATTGCAACCATGAAGATAAAAGCTGCTCCATGGAAGAATAGCTATGATAAACCTAGACTGTGTATTAAAAAGCAGAGACATCACTTTGCTGACAAAGGCCTGTATAGCCAAAGCTCTGGTTTTTCCAGTAGTCCTGCACGGATGTGAAAGTTGGACGAAAAGAAGGCTGAACACCAAAGAACTGATGCTTTCGAACTGTGGTGTTGGAAAAGACTTTGAGAGTCCCTTGGATTACAAGGAGATCAAACCAGTCAATCGTAAAAGAAATCAACCCTGAATATTCACTGGAAAGACTGATGCTGAAGCTGAAGCTCGAATACCTTGGCCACCTGATGTGAAGAGTTGACTCATTGGAAAAGTACCTGATGCTGGGAAACATTGAAGGGCAAAAGAGAAGGGAGCAGCAGAGGATTAGATGGTTCAATAGTTTCACTGCGTCAGTGGTCATGAATTTGACAAACTCCAGGGCACAGCGAAGGACAGAGGAGCCTAGCACGTTATAGTCCATGGGGTTGCAAAGAGCCAGACATGACTTAGCAACTGAACAACAACAACAATATACTATATTAGAGGCCCAAATGGGTTCTGCTTAAGTTGACCATCATGTCAAAGCTTGACCATGTGTGTCAAAGCACACCATCTTTCAATAAAGGATACGTGTGCAGGGAGAAAAGAATGATTCTTTTTTTCTTTATATGCCTGGGTTCTCTGGGACCATGCAAATTAGACTGACTAAAGAAAATTTAACATAAAAAGAGCAAACAGACATTTTTGTGTATGCATGATACATGCATACACACAAGAGAATTCAGTCATAAGTAACTCAAAGGGGTGGTCAGAACATGCAGTTCACATAGTTTCTGAACAAAGAACAATATATTTGTAGAGAAGTGACAAAACAAAAAGATTTTTAGGCTTCAAATGGTGGCAAACTGTGAGGAGATAAATATTATTATTTTTTGGCCATACCATATATCTTTGGGACAGTAAATATATCAGGAATCTAATGGGAAAATATGGGCTTCTCAGGTAGTGCTAAGTAAAGAACTCACCTGCCAATGCAGGAGACATAAGAAACATGGGTTTCATCCCTGGGTAGAAAGATCACCTGGAGGAAGGCATGAGCATCGCAACCCACTCTGGTATTCTTGCCTGGAGAATCCCATGGACAGAGGAGCCTGCAGAGCTACAGTCCATAGCGTCACAAAGAGTTGGATGTGACTGAAGCAGCTCAGCATGCAGTACAATGGAAAATACAGGGTGGTTACTAAGAACTGTCATGGAGATTCCTCTGGTGCTGTCTTTGGACTGAGAAGAGTCTAAAGTTGTCTCTGGTGATTAAGAATCTCCTGACCTTCATGATGGTGGTGGCAGGCAGAGAGTTGATTCTGGGTCAACTTTTTCTCTATTGTATTCAGCTTAAAATAATTCATATGCCAGAGTAGCATACTTTGGGGTGGCATACTCTAACTCAGTCTTCCCAGTTGGAGCAGTGGTAAAGAATTCACCTTCCAATGCAGGAGACATGAATGTGATCCCTGAGTCAGAAAGATTCTCTGGAGTAGGAAATAGCAACCAGCTCCAGTATTCTCGCCTGGGAAATCTGAGGGACAGAGGAGCCTAGTGGGTTCCTGAGTCCAAAGAGACACAAAGAGTCAGACACAGCTGAAGCAACTGAGTGCAGTGCGCACGCACACACACACACACATACACACTAAATCACTTCAGTGTTACAATACATTTGTCAAATCCATAGATGTACAGTACCAAGAGTGAACCCTAATGTGAAGTATGGACTTTGGGTGATAATGGTGTGTCAATGTACGTTCACAAGTAGCAGAAGTGTACCACTCTAGAGAAAGAGGGGAATGTTGATAGTGGGGGAGGCTAGGAGTGGGGGGCTGGGGCAAGGTGTATATGGGAATATTGCCTTTCTGTTCAGTTTTGCTGTAAACTGAACAATTGTAAAGCTGCTCTAAAAAAAAATTAAAATCTGTTAAAAAAAAAAAAACAGGTGTGGTGTAAGAAATATTTTGTTCTTTGTTCCTAGTTCCTGACACAGATCCTAAAATCTTTGGAATTTCCTGAGTGATAGGAATGTTTTCTGTTGTTCATAAAAAGGCTCCTTTTGATTATACTTGAGCTTATTCTAATATGATAACTTGAGACAGGATCCCTCAATAACCTCAGAATAAGACTGGAAACCAGAAAGAGCAAATTATTAGTTGAAGATTTCAGCCTCACCCACCAACCATTAGGGTTTTGAAGACAGCTGAAGATTGAGTAAAATTCTAAAATGGTAATATGCAGAGAACTTTCAGTTTGGTGAGCACATCAAAGTGCTGGGAGGGTCCTGCACCTGGAAAGAGCATAGAAATTCCACGCCACACTCCCACCCACACCCTGATCTATGTGTTTCTTCCATTTAGCTGCTGGTAAGCTGTGTCCTTTACAATAAACCAGTGAACGTCACTATTGTCCTAAGTTACTCACACCACTATAGCAAACTATCAAGCCTGGATAGGAAGTGGTTAGAACTCCTGCTTCATAGCCTGTTAGTCATAAATACAAGTGGTCTGAGATTTCTGACTGGAATCAAGATGGGGGCAGACCTGTGGAACTGAGCCCTTTTATTTGTGGGGTCTGATGCTAAATCTAGGTATGTATGTCAGAATTTAATTCAGGTGGAGGACCCCCCTCTTGGTTTAGGAAACTCGAAAATCTCACACAGGAGATAATGCAGCTGAGAAGTGCTTGGATAAACTGAAATCGACATGTGTATTAAATGCAACATTAATCTCACTGTATTTGGTTTTAGAGTATCAAAGACATACAAACAAAAAAGGCTCTTCGTCTTATATGGATACTCCCAAATCCAGATGAATAGCAAATGACAAACCAATGTGGTAAAACTTAGGTAGAATGGAACTGGACAAATATTCTGTCTTGATTGAGCCCAGCTTAGCCCTTCTCAGATATTCACTTCCAAAGACTATAGATAGAAGGCTCGCATTGTATTGATGGCAACTGAAAGAATACAGAAGCCATACTCTCAACATCTTTCAATGTTTTCCCCAGCAGTATTTGGCTCATAATAGTACCTTATGTATGCATAGTACACCTCATTTACAAGCATTTTCATATTCATTATTTCATTTGATTTCACTTATTTACTACCAGTACTGCTTCTGCATTTTGAACGTCATCAATCAAATTCAGAACTCTAGGTGAAACTCAAAAAGAAATTCATTGCTCTTTCAGGTGTTACAAATGAACCAGCTGGGTGGTCCCATTCATTCCTGTGATTTTCTGCTGTGCCCTTGCAAAACTGAAATTGTAATTTAAGAGGCTTATTGCACAGCCTCAGAACACTGCCACAGAACATATTTCAAGCTCTATTTGCTTCTAGATTTTTAGCTTAACGTAGAATGCAAATATCCCCTAGAATTCCCTTTATTTATGACTCAAAAAGTATGGTCAAAAAGGTCTCTGTAAATGACCGATGATGAAAGTGATTATTATCATACGTAGTTGGAGTAAAGAAGAAAGGAAACATTCTTGATGATTTCAAAAACTTCAAAAGGGAGGAAAGAAAGGGAGGGTCATTCTTAGATTACTAGGGAATAAAATAACATGCTTCTAAGACTGACTCAGTGAAAAGGAAATCTAAATAAAGTGAGGCTAAAGAATCTTTATATGTAAAGGAGGTTATAACTAAATTTCTCTCCTCACACTGAGCTTCATGTTTGAAACAAGGAAAATACTGATTAGAGACTTTACCATGCCATGAATCTAGTTCATGATATATACAAAATGAAGTGTTGCAAACTGAAGCACAGATCTGGGTCCTAGAAAGTTCTTATTCTTCTTCAAGCTAGCAAATAAAAAGCCCAAGAATCCAAGAGCTCCCAGCCAGTCTCTGGGGTCTCCTTACAAAATCCTTTCTTTGTTGGAGATCTCAAAAACTTATATATTTTACAACAAATCAAACAAAGTTAACCAAAAAATTGCACATATTATTAATGCAAATTTATTCAAACCATTCAAAACATATATATTGGCTGCTGCTGCTGCTAAGTCACTTCAGTCATGTCTGACTCTGTGTGACCCCATAGATGGCAGCCCACCAGGATCCCTCGTCCCTGGGATTCTCCACGCAAGAACACTGGAGTGGGTTGCCATTTCCTTCTCCAATGCATGAAAGTGAAAGGTGAAAGTGAAGTTGCTCAGTCGTGTCCGACTCTCAGTGACCCCATGGACTGCAGCCTACCAGGCTCCTCCGTCCATGGGATTTTCCAGGCAAGAGTACTGGAGTGGGGTAAGAGCCCAAATCTTTAGTTTTAACAGTAGATGTAAGTTCCCATCAAAGTAATCAAAATTACTTCCTAGGTGGTAGATTCTCTACAATGGTAGAGAATCTGCCTGCCAGTGCAAGAGATGCAAGAGACACAGGTTCAATCCCTGGGTCAGGAAGATCCCCTGGATAGGAAACGTCATCCAACTCCAGTATTCTTGCCTGGGAAAATTCCATGGACAGAGGATCCTGGCAGACTACAGTCCATAGGGTCACAAAGAGTCAGACACGACTGAGTGAGCACACAAAAGTGATCAGATCCAGTAACATTCCTGTGGTGGTGATGAAAGTTGCTCAGTTGTGTCCAACTCTTTGCAACCCCATGGACCATGCAGTCCATGGAATTCTCCAGGCAGAATACGGGAGTGGGTAGCTGTTCCCTTCTCCAGGGAATCTCCCAACCCAGAAATCTAACACAGGTCTCCCGCATTGCAGGCTGATTCTTTATCAGCTGAGCTACCAGGGAAACCCAATATTCCTGTATATTGCGACAAGGTCTGTATCTCAAAAGTCATGGAGAGGCTGCAGAAGCTAATTAAAAAGAATTAGAACATCAAGATTTAACCCAAGCTCCAAGCTACTTCTGGTCTCACATATCTGAGTAGCTTTCTCTTCTGAATGATGGTGGAAAAGTCATGTTCTTGGAGTCGTTTGGGGTTCAAACCCCAGCTCTGTCAATCAGTCTCAAATACCTAATTGACAATTGAATTCCATTTGGAGAATGAAATAAGATGATACCAGTTTATAAAGTACTAGCCAGTGGAAGAATTTTAATATTGTCAGCTACACATTTGCACTTGCCAACAGCATTTCCAATGACTGAAAAACAAAGGCATTTGCCATCTGCCTCTATGGAGTTGGAAAAAATAGGTGTTCATCCAGCCGTGCACAGGGGCCATTCAATTGTCCTACTTGGTTTGTGCTGCTATAAAAAAATACCATGCTGTCTGTCTTATATATAACAGAAATTTATTTTCTTTCAATACTAGAGGCTTGGAAGTCCAAGAAGGAGGTGCTGCTGAGCTGATGTCTTGTGAGAGCCCACTTCCTGCTTTGTAAATGGTTATCGTCCTCCTTTGTTCGCACAGGACAGAGTGGGGAAGAGAATCCTTTGTGGCTTCGTTTTGTGCATGCTGCAAGCTAAGTCACTTTAGTCGTGTTCAACTCTTTGCGACCCTTTGGACTGTAGCCCACCAGGCTCCTCTGTCCGTGGGATTTTCCAGGCAAGAATACTGGAGTGGATTGCCATGCCTTCCCCTGGGTGATCTTCCCAACCCAGGCATTGAAACTGCATCTTGTCCATCTCCAGTAGAGACAGGCAGAGTCTTTACCACTAGCACTAATCCCATTACTAAGAGCTCTGTGACCATGAGGACTCCATGACCTAACCACCTTGTTGCTGAACTTGGGTCTGCTCCCAGTCGCACAGCAAAGCCTATGTATGGCTCCAGGTTGTGGTGAAGGAGAGTATAATATCTACTCCAGGGCACCGAGCGAAGAGAACAGGCATCTCATCCTCAAAAGACCCCAAACTCCCTAATGGCTTTTAGTAAAGGGTTTTTAAAGGGGACCTTTGAAAGGAGCTTTGTAGGGTGCATGATTTTCTTCAGATGAGTTGGTGATGAGGTAACAGGGTGATATTTCAAGAATCTCAATCATCAACCTCTGGTTCCAACTAGTCTGGAGTCTACAAACTTGTGGTCAGTATGTAGTCTCCACCCCCGAACTGGGGGAGGGTCTTACATTCCGCAGAACAACTCAAAAATATGCATCCGATTGTTAGGTAGATCCCTGGAGGAGGAACTAGGACTCTGTCTGATCCCTGAACGGTTCAAGCTGTCTTGTTTAACTGCTTTTCCTTTGTTTCTGCATTCCATCACTTCTCTAATTAGTAACCACTTGAGTCTGCAGTTTGGAACTCAGGGAAGGCCTAAGAGAGGAAAGCATTTTAAATCTACAAACAAGAGATGAGCGGCACAGAGGAGCTTTTGTATCCAGGAAAGTCCCACAGCTTTCTGTTTGGTTTCAGTTCCCTCTTTTCTTTGATACTCCCCAGTCCTGAAGAGAACGGGGGCAAGAGAAGAAACAGAATAAAGTTTTGGATGGAGAGCTTAATCATAAACTCAACAGGGGACCTTGATTTTGGGGGGAGACTGGGTTTTAATCTCTCAAAAGGCCCATCTCCTACTACCATTGCATAAGAGTTAGGATTTTGAAATGAATTTGGGGGGCACAGACGTTCAACCCATGAGATCAGCCATCTAAACTAAGCACAGCTGGGAAGCAAGAGGTGACACAGGACAATGTTGAACATACAGTTACTTGCACATTCCTGAGTATCTATCTACTAAGTGTCTGCAAGATGCTAGGCACTGTGCAAGGAGCAGGAAATATAAAAGTTAACAGAGCAGAATTCTTGCCTGCAAGGTATTTGCCAGCGGTGGAACATTTAATATTCTAGGACAGATTTTTCAGAGTTTGTTTTATGGGTGTTAATGGGTTCTCTACCCAAAGGTTTGGAAAATCCTAGATTGAAAATAATAGCTGTTTTGTGTGCCAAGCACTAATCTAAGTGCTTTATATATATAAACTCTTTTGATTCTCAATATTGCTATCATTATTCTTATTTTGCAGACCCAGACAGATTAAGCAGCTTGCTCAAGGTCACACAGCAGAGTTTTTCAATACTTTGTATTTTGAATTTCTTAGACAGATTAGAGTATGTATATTTCCCAATTGTTTGAGGAGGGAAAACTTTTTCTCCTCTAATGTAGCATTTCACAGGATCAATGTTTTAAAGGAAATATCTGGGAAAAAGTTGCAGAACAAAAGAATAAAATTTGTTTCAATTCTCCTTTGCTGCGTATTAACAGCCGCATTGAAGACATGGCTTATTTTATTCATTTTAAAAAAGCGTAAGTTCCAGGACACTGCCTAGATGCTCTCGCCTTTGTGCTCACACGCTCACTTCTAACAGGTTTGGGAATATAGATGGTAGACAAGTAGGGTGCTGCGGAACAGAAGCTGAAGGCTGGCTTTGCGGGACACCTAGTAGCATCATGGAAATTGGGATCATTATTGAGCTGTAACTTAGAGAAGAAAATGAAATCTGACAAGTCTTTTTCATAACAAGATCAAAGAGATTATGACAGATTGTGAAAATACAGACTTATTTTTCAAGCTGCTAATTTGTCTTCTCACCGCTCCCCAGAGAAGAGCTTATGAGGGGCCCTTTCTTAGAGGAAGTGGTTGAGGATACCTTCTTGGCTGAATGATTTAACCTCTATGAAAAGAATATGGTTTTTATTGATTCATGGTGACAAGGTGCAAAGAAGAAAAGGAACTTTAAAAAATGTATTTGGAATCTGAGTTTTTAGCATCACAAACACAGGTCATTGTGTGTTTTGTAAATGTAAGGTAGAATAAAAGATAGGGAATTGTGTGTCCCTTATAGTCATCATCTAATGTAGTGAGTGTTGCTTAAATTGAAATGCTCTTTATCCTCCCAAACATGTTTTTAAAAAAGCAATGATAAAATAATACAATTACTCATTACCTTAAACAGATTTAAGTCACCCTTCTTGTGCCTTACACACTCACAGCACACTTTTCAATAAAGCTAAATTTGACAATAGTGTACTAATTAATATAGTCCTTATAATCTGTACAACAGTTTTAATAAAGGTCAGATTTGAGAAGGTTGGTTTTTTTTTCCAAAAGTATTCCAAATGCATTACATATCTCCAACCCAGATCATAGAATCACAATAATAATTAGTATTCATAGACCCTGGTACTATGCACAAAATACAGATGTGAGGAGGCTGATAATGTTGACGGTGGGCAGACAAGAGGTCTGTTCTTCTATTCTCTCTAAGAAATATGAGCCAAGGTCTTTAGCAGGGCGGAGTAGGGACAGATGGAGTGCCCATTTGAGATTTATAACCAAAAATTTAGAGCAAAGATAGTCAGTAAGCGTGTGTATTTTTTTTTTTTTCAGGAACATTTGACTCAGATAGAAGCATAAAGTATTAAAGAGCTTTTTTAACCAGAGTCTGATCTTTTCCATGACACCTCTAGAAGAAAGAAAAAGGCAAGGGAGTTAGATATTTTCAAGGGAGTGTTGTTGTTATAGATAATAGAGTCCGATTTGATTACAAAGACAAATGAAGACACAAGATAGGATGCTTGGGAGTACCAGTGGTAGGTTTAATGGACAGGAGGTCTTCTGAGGTGGAGGCTATGGCCACGAGGGTCTACAGCTTAGATTAATGGAGAACTCGACTTTTGACCTTCACATAAATTATCTGAACTTCCCCTCACAAGGCCAAAAGAGAATTATTCTCCCCATTTTACAGTTGAGGAAAATGAAGCTCAGAGGATTTCCCAGTCTTGTGCAAGATCACAGAGTAAAGAACAACGGGAACTAGGACTGGATCCCACCCAGGTCTTCCAAATCCAAACCCTGAACTCTTGACCCAAGATAATGACATTTTTCTGAGAAGATATTTTGTGGCATCTCTACTGTCCACTTAGTTGACTTCTCTCAAAAAGAATGCCTTTTCTGGGAAGAGTCATAACAAGTAAAAGGTAAAAGAAAAAAGATGAATGCAATGCTGAGCGGTAGGCCAGCACAAGACTAAAATTATGTCTCTTTGTGAATGTTCTCCACACAACATGGGGAATTTAAATTTAGGAATTGCAAGATTTAAAAAATATTTTCAATGTACCATCAGAGGGAGTCTGTTCAAGTGCATCTCTTACCGCAAGATCACAGTACAGTGGGATAAGGCTAGTATGCAAATATTGAAACTCATAACAACGAGGAAGAGCTGCTCCTGTCATATGTCACTAGACCTCTCAGTTTAGGGACCTGAGTTTGAATTGCTGGTGTTCCTCAAGGTCACCAGGGATCCTTAAGAATGCACATGACCAGCATATGATCAGAGGCACATGTGTGATTCCTGTCCATCTAAAGAGATGATAACTACACCAGAGAAGAGTTTTCACTGAAGTGAAAACAAGGTGATGTAATGTTTCTTGGGAAGCAAGTGACTTTCAGGTAAGCAATTCCAAACTGAAAGTTGCTCAGTCATATCCAGCTGTTTGTGACCCCATGGACTATACAGTCCACAGAATTCTCCAGGCCAGAATACTGGAGCGGGTAGCCATTCACTTCTCTAGGGGATCTTCCCAACCCAGGGATCAAAGCCAGGTGCCCCACATTGCAGGTGGATTTTTTACCAGCTGACACACCAGGGAAGCCCAAGAATAAAGTGGATGGTAAATCTTGCCCAAATAAGACAGATCTTGAGAAATAAATATAGCAATGGGTAGAACACAGAAATAAAACAGTAAGCTTTATAATCTGTGCAATGTTTTTTTTTTTTATTTTACAAATGTAAAGATTTACTTATTTATGCCCTGCCTTATTTTTCAATAGAAATTCTGAGATACAAGAACTTTTACTGTAGGGTATAGAAATATACAAACAAGGATGCAAAACAGAGCCAGGGAAAATGTACAAATGAGTAAAAAGTAAAGATAAGAGAGGGGGAAAAACGTGGTAAATTTACAGACTAAGAAGATATCCTTAACTGTGATAATTGATCTACAAATATGGT